>OY720431.1:74276316-74483816 GCA_963082735.1 Pocota personata
ATGGTTTCGGTGGATGGTTCATGTATAGCATGACGTGTGTAGTATGATTATAACTAATCTTATAGGAAACGAAAATGTTTCTACATGTTCAGGATATCCATCCCACTTATTTTATGACTTGCATAACAATTTTAAGCTGCTAAATTATAACTAGCCTTAAAGGAAACGTACATTATATCCATCCCCCTTTTTTATGACTATTGTATTGTATTGTCTCTTAATTATTTGGGTCATTTCTGGCTGTAGCATGTATAATAGTTAGCATATGTGTGTTTCTAATCTTCTCACCTTCATAGATGTACATATACTTCGAATGTTTATGGGCGTCAAGGGTATTTCATCCTGTTGCCTGTTGTTTGTTATCTCTAACATAACTTGCGCCATGAGGTATAAAAGACTTGTACACGCAAACGAGAACACCAACGACAGACAACAGGAAGTGATACCCAAACTGACTGCATTTGGTGTTTTATTTAAGAAAAAGGGCAGTCATTATGATCCAAAGCATCAAATTGAAGCCTTGCTTAAGTGAGCCTCAGCTTAGACACAACGCAAAACCGTTAGAATGGTGGAAGCATCGAGCTAAGGGATATAACTAACTTATAACAAAACGTTTTTATTTCCATGCTTGTTATTTTACCTTAGAATAATTTGATTTGATTCGAAAATTCACAGCAAACAGTCTCCCCTCGCCGTCTCTTGCGCCTAAGGAAAACAACAACTCAGACCACAACATCAGCTCGATGACTCACACAATAGCCACACATCACATGCCTAACCGCTCACCATCTCAAAGGTCTGCCCCAAACTCCAAAACCCACAAAATAGATAACGAAGATGATACCCCACTTCCGCCCGAGCACACAAACAGCACCTAACATCAGTCAACTCACTCGCACATCTTCCACCTCACCTATGAATCACAAGAAAAAAATGCATAAACTGTTCACCATAAAAAGAAAACCATTCAGCGTTGTCCCCCTCTCAACCCCAGCCCCGGCACACACATACACATAAAAAATCAAAAATCAAAATACAAACCCTCATCTCGACACCCCCACCACCGAATTTGCACACCACAAACCATTAACCCTCACAACGCTATCACCAATTACCAGGGCGGGTCCGAGCCAAAGAGCGCCCTGTGCAAGCCCTACGTTTAGCGTCCCATTTTTCAGTTTTGCAGCATAAGTTCTTTTCACATTACCCAAGAGGTAGACTTTCAATGCCTTTTATTTTATTGAGGTATGCCCGGTAGGCCTAATCCTCGGTAACATACATGCATATATAATATATATATGAAATGTAATACTTATAATTATATATACATATATACATATTTGTTAAAATAAAAAGAAATAAGAAAAATAAAAAGATAAAATATGAACAAAATATGTACAAATAAAAATTATTACTTCAAGGAACTTAAGTTAATTTTTTTAAGGTAAAAAAAGTAAAAACCGATGTTAAACTTAATAGTTATAATAATTTTAAATAAAATAAAAAAAATTAAATGCAACGAAGACATGTGCAGAGAGGAAAAGTTCAATTTAGGAAATCTTCTAAAATCTTTTCTGGGCTTAGCTTTAGCAAATTCTGTTATAAGGTCATCATAGTCTAAAGACTTTAATAACTCCCTTTCTATTGACATTATAGACAAACCTAAAAATCTTTCTTGAGCAATGGTTGTCCTAAGGTAATTTTGTATTATCTAGAGTTTAGAAAAACTACGTTCTCCTGAAGCTACTGTGATTGACATTGTGTTTAAAATTTTTAGGGCAATAACTACAATGGGAGCAAGATCCTTTAGACTTGAACTAAATATAAAATTTAACACTTCTAAACATGAGCTTTCTGGTTTTACAAGCGGAGATAATACTGTTAACTCTTGATACAATTCTGCCCCACCTAAATCTTTAAAACCTCTAAAAGTTAAAACGCTTTGCAATTTAAGGCATGAGGAACGTAAATTGTTATTTTTCAAACATTCACTTATGTTATTTAAAAATGAAAAATTTGCTTCAAGCTGCTCAAACCTCTCTGTAATTGATTCAATCGCTTGATCTGGTACTTTGAAATAAAACTCTACCTTAAATCTTTATTTCGGTTCTAAAATAGTTTCGGTACATTCATCAGCATAAAATCTTTTTCGCCGACGAGATCGTAAGGAAGATGTTCCTGGAAATTTAGATGGTATTTCAAGATTACTAGCAATACGCTCAGGTAATTGAACATAATCATTAAACTTTTCATCTGAACGCATTTCAACCAAAGTATGTTTAGTATTTTCTAACACTTGCTGATAAATTAACGGACGGACTTTGCAAATATTTACATGGAACATATAAATGTAAAATCGAAAATTTTATTTCCTAGAGACTCAGCAATGTTTTTTGCTTCAGGATTTCCGCTCTCAGATATTTCTATAAGGGCTTCATATATATCTCCTAAGTTTGTTTTTAAGGGTTTTAATGCATCTAGCATGCTTTCCCATCTTATTTCTTAAAGAGGTTTCAAAGTAAGGTCTGGCACATTTTTTTTCATAAATGTCCCACCGGATTGTAGAGTATTGAACTTGGTCAAAAAACTTAACAGCATCTAATGAGCACCGAGCTGAATCATTGACTACTAAATTCAAGGAATGCGAGCAGCAAGGGACGAAAAATGCTCTTGGTTCAAGGGTTCGAATTCTATTCTGATCACCCGCTTATTTTCAATTCATATTTGAATCATTATCGTAACTTTGACCTCGACAGTTGCTTACTGCAATTCCATGGAATACAAGTTTGTCTAAAATTAACTTTGTAAGTCCCTCTCCGGTCTTGTCTTCTCCTTTCAAAAACCCTAAGAAATGCTCTTGAACCTGAAATATGTTTTGTTTTCTATGCGCAAACCTAACGACAATAGTAACTTGTTCTATATGACTTTTGTAAGTTGTTGAGTCGACAATAAGGGAAAAGTATTTGGCCTCTTTTAGCATTGACATAATTCCATTGGTAACAGTTGTGGAAAAGATACTTATTATTTCATTCTGTTTATTTTTGCTCAAATATTTATTTTGGGTTTCTTGATTCGTTATTCTCCTCAAGAGCTCTCCTAGAACCAAATGAAATGAGGCTACTTCCTCAACGACTTGTAAAAAGTTAACATTATTGAACTAAAACAACACGTCAGAAGATCCTCGAAAAGCTAATGCTTGAGAACCACGAAATTTAACCAAACTAAATAGTCTTTGCAAAACAGCTCTTCAATGCTTTGTTTCAGTTTGGATTGAGCTTTCGGAAATTGAGTCTATTGTTGTGCCTGACCTCAAACATTTTTCGAAAAATTCCCACGATTTAAAATTTTGCATGTAAAATAAACTACTCTCATGACTTTTTAAAACTGCACTTAAATGTGGCCAGTCGGAACATCCTGTACCTGTGTTTGACAAAGCTTGAGGATTTTTGTTCGTTGCAAACAAAACACAACGAAAACATAACACAGAATCTCTTGATTTCGAATAAATCAGCCAAGCCTCGGAACTACCTTGCCAATTGCTAAAGTTCGTTGATAACTGGAAGTTGTAAATCTCCTGTTATTAATTTTTGGAAAAGAATGATCCTGAACTTGAATTGGGCCCTTTCCTAAGATTTTTTTTATATCTTCGCTTGATAAGTTTCTTCAAAAAACTACTCTGAATTTCAACTCCTCCTGCTCCTACCTCAACTGTACGTAAACTACTTTCTGCTTCTACTGCATCCACATAGCTATTTACATTAATTGTGTTTTCCAAAGAACTTACCTCAACTGCAGATTCAACGCTGCATTTCAAAAATGTATACAGTCTTTTTTTTTGTTTTTTTTTTATTTTCGGCTTCAACAAATCTACGCCTTTTTCTATTTTCTACCCCCGGGCAGCATGCCCCCCTGCAACACCCCTGCTTGGGGTCACTGTAGGATTTGGAGTGGGTGCGAGGTTTTTTTTATGTAAAGTTCGGAACTGCACCCTTTTTTCACAAATTTACAATACAAAAAATATTCTATTCGTCTTTTTCTTTTAAATAGCTGAGTGCAATAATGACCAAGGATTTCATTGCACTTTTGAAATTGCTATAAAGTCCAAAATGCCTTTTGGACAATATTTCACTTTTGAAAGTGCAATAAAGTCCAAAATTACGTTTTGGACTTTTTTGCATAAGACTTTATTTCATGGCACAATAATGCACCGTTATTTGTTTATTTTTCTCTTCTTGCTTGTTTTGGTGTGTAATAACGAGTGAAAACTATACCTACCTTATCCTTTCTCTTTTCAAACAATATGTCAGATGAGTAAAGCAGAAATAAAATCTGCACATTTTCACTCAAATGATTCCTTAGGAATTGCGGATTGAGTTTATTATTTTGAGATTTTTTCCTATTGAAATTTTTGAGTGTTTGTGCAAGAATTTACCCTGCACAGTCTAGGTGGGATTTTTTTTTGGTGTGTATTTTTTGTGAACAGATGAAATTATGTAATTTGTATTATTAAAAAATAATTGCGTTCAGACAGCTTTTAGAAATGCATAGGTAGTTGATTGGACGAACTAAAATTTAAAGAATGGCAGTATATCGATGAATTTTTTTTTATTTAGGCTTCACAATGCGCCCCGAAGGGCTTGGCGCCCTGTGCATTTGCACATCCTGCACATATGGTAGGTCCGGCCCTGCCAATTACTCATAATTAAATCCAAACAACACAGCATCTAACATCTCCCTCACACTCAGACCCCACACACACAAATTACTCACACACTTTTTTCTTCCTCCACTCTCTCTAAGAACTATCCAAATATCCGACACTATCCGAAGATCCGAAACCAGCTGAAGATCCAAAACTATCCAACATTATCCAAATCCACACGGATCTCAACTGTCTCATACGTATGTATTCGGATATCCGGATATCCGGATAGTTTGAAGATTCGGATAAGATTTGAAGCACTGGTCAACACCAACACATAAATACCCTCGTATGAGTGAGTTGATCTGATTGGATCAGCCCATACTAGATCATTTCCCCCGGGGTAAAACTGACTTTATAGAAGAGGGAGATGAAGTGTAAAGCAAGAAACGGGGTAAAATGTTCATCCAGCTTTGAAGTGGTTGAACATCGGGGGAAAACCAATACACACATAAGTTGTCAATTTCGTGGGGTAAAATACTCAGAAATACCACCACAATGAAAATCGGTTCATGCACTATATACACAATTTTCCCCCGCATTATTCATCCAGTGTGCGATTGAAGAAAAAGATACCCCGTTCTTGCCCCGGGGGAAAGTTGATCCAGTGTGCGCTGGCCCATTCCCAAGAAAACTGCAAATTATCTCGGAGTAATATTAGATTCCAAACTAATCCGGAATGAAAACATTCATGAACGAACTAATAAAGCCTATGTAGCTTTTTATGCATGTACATATAGAAGAGCTTCCGGAAAAATAAGGGGCTTTAAACTAAAAGTGGTATATTAGTTATACACTGCAGTGGTAAGACACATCTTAACATATGGATCAACAGTACGGTGAAAAGCGCTTGAGGAGTTAAGTGATACGAAGATTCAACGGGCAAGCTGTTTAGGGGTGACAGGATCAATGGGCCAGCGCACACTGGATCAATTTTCCCTCGGAATAAGACCGGGGTATCTTTTACTTCAATCGCATGCTGGATGAATAATGCGGGGGAAAATTGCGTTATAATACATGAACCGATTTTCAATGTAGTGGTATTTCTGATTATTTCACCCCTCGAAATTGACAACTTATGTGTGAATAGGTTTTCCCCCGATGTTCAACCACTTCATCGCTGGATGAACATTTTACCCCGTTTCTTACTTTACACTTCAATTGCCTCTTCCATAAAGTCAGTTTTACCCCGGGGGAAATGATCCAGTGTGTGCTGGCCCAATGAGATCAACACAAAGGGCAGCTCCGGAAACGATACTAAATCTTCTCCTTTGTTGCGAAAGCTCGACAGCCAGAAGTGGGCTGAGACTTAAGGAAGCCGGTCTCTGGATAGCGAGTCCCTATGGTCACGCCTAAGTCCTAATTCGATTGAGTGTTTCGAAAGTCCAGATAGATCTACATCATCCCAATTTCAGAATGCAACCGGAGATTCTGTATCAGAATTCACAGAAGAGAGCAATTGGATGGGGGTAGAATCGACACCAAAAATGAATTGGCCATCTACACCGACGGATCCAAAATGGATGTTGGCACGGGGGCTGGGGTCTATTCTAAATCTCGGAATACTAATAGCTCTTTTAGACTGAAAGATGGCTGCAGCGTTTTTTAAGCTGAAGTCGCCACAGTAAAGCAAGCAATAGAAATGATTATAGAGAATAATATTTAATGAGAAAAAATCAATTTCTATGTTGATAGTCAAGCAGCCGATAAGATCCAAACTGGTAAAATTGTGCAAAATAAAACTAAATGAGACATCAACAAGGCGGATGAGCTGGCTAGAAACGAAACGAGTCCGGTCTAAATACTTCACAGTCCCTAATAGAAGCTTGCGCACCACTTAGCACACTATATAGGAAAATAAACATAAAATCCAATAAGATGGCGCTGATATTAATTAGACACATGTGTTACAGCTAGATCGAAATGGCCAATATTCGATAAGAAGGGATCTATTAGTCTAATAAAGTACAGTTGTAGGGAAATTCCAACGACCGTTGGCGTCCTGACTTGACACTGATCGGTGGGCAATCAAACAGCACGATTCGGTCTCCCATACAATGACTATTGTAGAAGCTATAGGGACGAGGAAGAAATAGAAACTATTCATCATCTACTGTATGTCTGTCCTGCACTGGCCCTTAAAAGAAGCACAATGCTTTATAGAAACTTTTTCTCAGGTCTGGAGAACCTACGTAATATTGAGCTTAAAAAAGTTCATTCATTTAGAATGGTTCCCAGGCTTTGAAAACAAATTGGACACAATGGACTCTATGTGGTCTAAGTGACATAAGTTGACATCTTTCAATAAGGGCACCCATTTACATAACCTAATCTAATGCACTATGGGCTCATCAAGTACATGTCGCGTGTATTGAGAAGTCAAATGACAAATAATTGTAATCGAGTGAATTTCTGTAGCGGATGTTAGCAATGGGTTTTCAGCGAATGTGTATTGAAGAAGCATAAAAGTGAATGCTACAGACTGCTTTCTATAATGATAGCGGATGGGAAGTATCATGTTAAATTTGATAAACATGGAAGAAAGTTGCAAGTTCCATTTGTTGAGTCCATTCCATTGCACCCCAAGTCCAGAAATTTTGTCAACAACAACAGAAATCATATGCTTACTATTATTTGACGAGAAATTCAATTGACATAGTACATTTTTTGGTAATAAATAAGAAGCCATAGCGAAACTAAAACCAATGATTGATTTGATCCAGCTAGAGAAATATGTATATACGAGTACAGCAAACCACACCTATTTCCAGTATACGAATGTGTAGAGGACCTACAAATGAAAATTTAGATTATCGTATACCGAAACTTTTCCCAAGTATGATGCATAATTTATTGCTTTCTTTATCATCTCATAATTTATGATTGTCATATTTTTATGAAAAACCTTGAAAAAATCAACAGTGGCATATCCATACATGTACATATATCTATGCTTAAATACCTATGATTGGGGTCATTATAAAATACGAAGTAATAAAGCATTTTAAATTGTAAACATGTAACTGAAATGGGGAAATAGAAAAAAAAAACTGTTGTCAAAAGGGCGGTTTTAAACAAATCCCAGTCAATACCTTAGCATACTGTTTGATATTACTTGATCGAATTATAAACTACAATCCTTTGAACCACATGGTTTTTAAAGAAATATAATCATTAGTCGAATATTAGCTTTTACAAAGCAAACAACGCATACTGGAGATGATTTTTGTCCAATAACAAGTTTCTTGCAAAGGAAGTAGCCATACTACAAAATGGTCACTCTCATAATATTTATTTAAAACTATCTTTTAACTCTAACCATTTATCTTCTTAATTAAAAAAAAAGTCCAGTGATTATATCAAAACCACCTCTCCAAAATGTTTATTTGTTGAATAGTTTCTTATGTCTTACTGAAAAAAAATTCAATGTGACATACTGGGGAACTCCATTCAAAGCCTCCAGTCCCGAAAAACGCAGAAGGAGAAAACAACAGTCAAGTATGTTAAACTTAAAGAAGAGAAATAAAAAATATTAATCAATAATTGTATGCTCTGTTAAAAATGTACATATTGTACTATGCTGGCTACGGCTCGAGTAGATAAAACGATATTCTGTGAAATTTATTTCTTTATTTTCTAGTCTATAGAACAATTCAAGTTCACACTATACTATTCTTCGCAAATTCTTTTCTTACAAGGTCTCTTTCCTCTCAAATCACTTTATCTCCTTTCAATTACTTAATTCACAAATCCAAACTAATTACTTTTTCTTGTTTACTCTCAACTTTCAATTTATCACCAAATTACAACTTCGCCCATTATCACTTTTCCAATCTCTTCGCCACGGTTCTAAACCAACTGTCTCTTTTTTGATCGCCATCTGTCCTTATATAGCAGAAGTTTCTGATAGCCAGAAACTTCTAGCAAATTCTTCGACCACTGGAACAAGAGAAATAATTCTTGCAATTATAATTCCCTTTTATCCCTGATATTATTCGTCTCTTTCGTTGACATGAGCTGTGGAGACTTCGTCCCAGACACGAACCTCGAATGAAAGGACAGTTCGAACCAAAATTCTGCCAGAATGGAAAGTCACTTCGGAATTTGCTGCATAGACATAGGAGCGTAGTTATTATTATGCTACACTGCCCCCCTCTTAGACGTGTTCGTCTCGAACAAGTGCATCCTCATTTCGGCCATTGTATCGACTCAGTCGGTCCACATGAACCACTTTCATTTTGGCCCTCGGTCCTCGCTGGATGCGGTAGACAACATCGTTGATGCGGGTTACTATTCTGTAGGGACCTTCCCAGTTCCGCTGTAATTTAGGTGATTTCCCCTTAAGGCGATGGGGATTATACAGCCACACCAGATCTCCTTCCTGGAATCCTGACGTTGTTGCCTTGGCATCATACCTGGTCTTCATGCGGTCGCTCGTCATCTTAATCTGGCTTCTGGTCCTTTGGTGTATGTCCCTAAACCTTTCCCTAAGGTCCGCCACGTACTCTTCTTCATTTCTGGGCTCATTGGTAGGAGATCCAAATTTCACCTCACTGGGTAAACGAGCTATTCCACCAAATAAGATTTCGAACGGCGTATGTCGAGTAGTGCTATGCACGGCACTTCTATAGGCCATCAAAAACAAGGGAATCTGCCGGTCCCAATCCCGTTGGTAGTCACCTACGACCTTCGAGAGATGTTCGTCCAAAGTCCTATTGAAACGCTCCACCATACCGTCCGACTGTGGATGAAGCGGGGTTGTCCTGGTCTTTTTGATTCCGAGTAGTTGACACATCTCTTGGAAGATTCTTGACTCGAAGTTCCGCCCTTGGTCAGAATGCAATTCCAAGGGCACACCGAATCTGCTAACCCAATTGTAGATGATCTGCTCCGCCACGGTTCTGGCTTCCTGGTTAGGGATCCGAAACGCTTCCGGCCACTTACTGAAGTAGTCCATCACTACGAGTATATACCGATTACCATTGTCGGTTTCCGGAAAGGGCCCTGCGATGTCAATGGCTATTCGTTCGCCCACGTTGTATTGGTGCATCTTACCTCGAGTTTTAATTCTCGGACCCTTGCTAGCTGCACACACGTCGCATTTTCTGCACCAGTCTTCGATATCTTCCTTCGCTTTTAACCAGTAAAAACGTTCTCGTACCTTTTCTAGCGTCTTATTCACTCCCAAGTGGCCTCCGGTCGCCCCGCCATGCATTTCCTGTAACACCTCCTTGACCCTCGTCCGCGGTACGACAAGCTGCATTACAAACGACTTTCCGTCGGAGGATTCCCATTTTCTTCTCAGAACACCTTCTTGGACATGGAGGGAGTCCCACTGCGCAAAAGATGCCTTTAAGGTCGGGCTTCTGTGAGAGATGTCCTGATGATCCGGTTTCTCCATGTTCTCCTTCCAGGCCAGAATCGGCTCGATATCCGGGTCTTCCTTCTGAGCGTTCCGGATCTCATCTACGCTCCAGCCGGCGATAGGTTCGGCTCTCATTCTTTGGATGGAAACCAGCTCCCGTTCTTCCTGACGCGCACAATGTTTACAATCCGTTCTGCATGGTCTCCGGGACAGTGCATCCGCATTAGAGTGGAGTTTTCCTTTACGATGCTGTATTTCGTAGTCGTAGATTTGCAGCCTTTCGATCCATCTTGCGACCTGACCCTCAGGACTCTTGAACTGTAATAGCCATTTTAAGGCTGCATGGTCTGTGCGAAGAACGAACTTCCTCCCGTAGAGGTATTTGTGAAAATGCTTCGTAGCCAAGATCAAAGCTAGAAGTTCGGGCCTTGTCACGCAGTAGTTCCTTTCTGGCTTAGAGAGCACCTTGCTGAAGTACGCAACCACCTTCTCTTGGCCGTCATTCACCTGGGAGAGTATGGCTCCTACCCCGAAATTACTAGCTTCTGCATCCACAATGAACGTTTCCCCGGGAGTGGGGTAAGCCAGTATCGGGGCATCGCACTCAATTGACCATTTGAATTGTTTTCCCTTTTCCGTCAACTGGTGCAGGCTCTTTGCGATCCCGGCAAAATCCTTCACGAACCGTCTGTAGTAGGTGGCTAGGCCCAAGAAGATCCTCAGTTGGTGTTTGTCTTTGGGGACTGGCCAGTTTTTCACCGCTTCGACCTTCTCCGGATCGGTTCTCACTCCTTTCGCTGAAATTACGTGTCCCAGGTACTTGACTTCCGCTCTAAACAGGGCGCACTTCTTGGGGTTGAGCTTCAGGTGGGCACTTCGAAGCCTTTGAAACACATCCCTTAGATTGTCTCGGTGTTGCGCAAACGTTTTTCCTACGACGATGACATCATCCAAGTATACCAAACAGGTTTTCCATGTTAACCCTTGCAGGACACATTCCATCAATCGCTCGAAAGTCGCCGGAGCATTGCACAGCCCGAATGGCATTACCGTGAATTGCCATAGCCCATTTCCTGCGGTGAAGGCGGTTTTCTCCCGGTCTTCTGGATGGATCTGTACCTGCCAGTAGCCACTCTTCAAGTCGAGAGTGGAAAACCATCGGGCTCCTGATAGTGTGCCTAGCGTGTCGTCAATCCGTGGCAGAGGGTAGCTGTCTTTCTTGGTGACGTAATTGAGCTGCCGATAGTCTACGCAGAACCGCGTGCTGCCATCTTTCTTCTTAACCAGTACAACCGGTGATGCCCACGGACTCTTGGAACTTTCAATCACACCTTCTTTCTCCATTGCCGACACCATCTCTGCAACTTCTGTCTGCTTTGCCAATGGAAGGCGCCTAGCAGGCTGACGAATTGGTCTAGTATCACCAGTGTCTATTCGATGTTGTACCAGGTGTGTTCGGCCGTATTCTCCGTCCTGTGAGGCAAATACATCAGCGTACTCATTGTTAAGATTCTCTGCCATAGTTCGCTGCTCCTGATTCAGCTCACTGGACTGGAGAATCGTCTCTCTCGTTTCCGCTGTCCAAGGTGATGGGAGAGGTTTTGGAGCATCACGTTCAGATATTGTTGTGACGGCAGTAATCGACGTGCATTTTCCAGTCACCTCCCCTCGCCTTAGTTTGACAGTGTGTGGTCTTGCGTTCAAAACCCTCACTGGAACCATGGTGTTCTTTGGTTCGACTAACGTCTTTCCCACGATGTAGTCTTGAGAATTCTTCTCTGGGTCTGGTTCTACTATGTAGAATCGGTGGCTCCCAAGATCACCTTCCAGCTTCGTCCAAATGATTGTCTCTGAAGACGGCGGCAAAACTTCGTCTTTGCTGATGACTGTCCTGAGAGTTACGCCATTCTCCTTTCCGTACACCATCGGAATCTCCACATTTCGATACCTCAGTACTTGCATCCCGATGTCCAAGATTACTTCATTTGCTTTCATGAAGTCTATTCCGATGATGCACTCGTCGCATATATCTGCCACCAGAAACGCATGGGAGAACGTCAGTCCTGCCAGAGTAATCGTAAGACGAACTTCTCCAAATACCTTCGCCATTTCCCCTGTTGCAGTCTTCAGGCAGTAGCTGTTGGTGTTGTGCAGCCAGTAGCTTTTGACGATATCTCTTCTTACAATGGAGGCAGTGGCACCTGTGTCGAAGGTGGCTACGCACTTCTTCTCGTTGATTAGTGCCTCCACTGTCAGGCTCTTGTTACCCCGTTTGGTTTGCGAAACTTGAATGGTGGTCCTGGGGGCCTCGATTCCAGTAACCAACTTCTGCCCCGCGAAGTTGATCCTTACGCATCTCCCGACTGCTGGTTTTGGGAAGTCTGACCGACAGGATGCTTCCTCTCTGCTTCTCCTACTTCCGCAATGTGGACAATTTCCTCGTCTAGGTGCACTTCTGCACTGCCGTTGTAGGTGTCCGGTTTGGTTGCAATTCCAGCAACGGATTTGACTTCCGCGAGCTTTGACGGCTGTTCTCTGGCATGAGCATTCCACGACGGACATTTCCCTGACACGGTGTATTCCCTGGTATGCTTGGTCCGCAGCCTTCATTGACAAAGCGAATGCCAATGCCTCGGGGAGTGTTCGCTTTTCAGCCATCCTTACAGCCATTTGCAGTTGTCTGTCCTCTATGGCCTGAATAAAAGCTTCCACCGCCATTTCGTTGATAAGCTCCTCACCGGCTTTAGGGTATGAAAGATGGGCTAGTCGCTCTATATCCGCTTGCAACTGTTGGAGCGTTTCCCCCTTTTCTGGACTCGACTACGCAGCTGAACCCTGTACATCTGCTGCATGTGTTCATCCCCAAACCGCATCTCGATAGCCTGAACCAGAGAGTCGTAGTTCTGCTGTTTATCTTCCGGGATGGTCTGCAAGAGCTCCGCAGCTGGACCCCTCAGTGCAAGTGTGAGTGCAATGGACTTCTCTTCATCGTACCAGCTATTGGTCATTGCGGCCGCTTCGAATTGCCTTTTATAAATTGGCTATGATGTTTGACCATCGAAGATAGGAGGCTGCATCTCCTTTCTTCTCAGACCGTCAGTGGAATATTCCCGTGCTTTCTGTCTCTTCACGTTGCTGAGCTCCTTAGCAAGATTTTCGACTTGCTTCCCTACTATCTCGAATTGCGTATCCACTTTTTCAAACTGAGTCTCTATCTTCCCGAACTGAGTTTCATGTTTCTCAAAATTTTCATCGAATCTAGTTTCGACTTTTTCGAGTTGCGTCTCGACCTTCTCGATTTTCTCTTCGATCACTTCGAATTTGGATTCCAAGTTCTTGTTTTGCTCATCAAGTTTACTTTCCAGAGCTAGAGAATTCTTTTGCTCGTCCATCTTAAGTTCTAGAGAATTCTTTTGTTCGTCCATTGCTTTCTTTTGTTCATCCAGCTTAAGTTCTAGAGAATTCTTTTGATCTTCTATTGCTTTCTTTTGTTCGTCCATGACTAACTTAAGTTGCAGGAGCAGACTTGTTATACCCGGGTCGGCTGCTGTACTTGCTGGTTCCTCTTCCACGTCAAACTCTACGTCGTGCGGATTTTCACCTTCCTGCGTTACTGCTTCTTCCAGACGAATCAGTAGGGCATCTTTTCCCCCAGTTGTGTCGAGGTTCCGCTTACTGAGTTCTGCCTTTAGTTGAGTTATAGTTAGTTTTCCCAATTTGCGACCCATTTTGCGCAACTAATAGTAACTCAACACAGAAATTTTTTTTTTTTTTTTGCTTGTGCAATTCCACACCACGGAAATAGTTATTCACAGAATAAGTTTTATCCCGCTTCTGACACCAATGTAATATGCGAGCTACGGCTCGAGTATATAAAACAGTATTCTGTGAAATTTATTTCTTTATTTTCTAGTCTATAGAACAATTCAGGTTCACACTATACTATTCTTCGCAATTCTTTTCTTACAAGGTCTCTGTCCTCTCAAATCACTTTATCTCCTGATAGCCAGAAACTTCTAGCAAATTCTTCGACCACTGGAACAAGAGAAATAATTCTTGCAGTTATAATTCCCTTTTATCCCTGATATTATTCGTCTCTTTCGTTGACATGAGCTGTGGAGACTTCATCCCAGACACGAACCTCGAATGAAAGGACAGTTCGAACCAAAATTCTGCCAGAATGAAAAGTCACTTCGGAATTTGTTGCGTCATACTTTAAGGGAGCATAGTTATTATTATTCTACAATATATATCTTTCTTCTGAAACATTATTTATTTTTATTTAACTGTGGATTACATTAGGAAACATAATTTAAATTTGAAGGAAAATGCGACTAAAACCTCCATGTAAAAAAAATAAAAAATAAAAAATAAAAAATAAAAAATAAAAAAAAAATAAATGATTGAATAGATGAGTGAATAAATAACAAAGATAAGTGCTTTGAGTACAAATAAATGAATAAAATAAATAATACAAACAAGTCAAACAATAAATAAAGAAATAGATAAATAGATAAATAAATGAATAATAAATAAATAAATAAATAAATTAATTAATTAATCAAAAAATAAATAAATAAATAAATAGATAAACAAATAACAATTAAATAAATAAATAAATGGACAAATAATAAACAGATAGATTAACAATTAATTAAATAAAACAAATTAGATAAATAAATGATTGACAAAATCTGGTACATATGTATATGTAAATTTAAGTGAATAAATCGCTTATTAAGCGATTATCAGCAAAAACACACTTAGTTTCAAATTTTTTCATTAATTTTTGAATTCTTACAGATATCAATTCAACATTCGCTCTTTTATGAAGGTTCAAAGTTGAGTGGTGCCATGAAAGGTCAAGCATCATTTTAAGGAGTTTATTTTGCGATACTTTGTAGTTTTTGTATGCGACAATGTGCACAGTTTCCCCATACTGGACACCCATACAGGAGTAACGCTTGGAAGACTACTTTGTGTATGATAAGTTTATTTTGGTTTGAAAGGACCGATTTTCTGTTTATGAAGGGGTATAATATTTTATTGCTATATTGACTTTCTGCAAAGTTCTGAATATATGTTCGTTGGAGGTTAACTTGGTGTCTAGATATATACCTAGGTACTTAACACAATTGCTCCAGTTTATTGACGATCCATAAAGTTGCAATTGGCTGCTCGGGAGATAGCAAGGTTTTCTTTTTCGAGAAAAAAAGATGGCTTGCATTTTGTCTCCGTTCAGCTTAATTTTCCACTTATTGTAATAACTTTCTAATACTTTCATCGCATTACGAAGATTTGTCTCGACATTGAGAGAAAATTCATGAGATGAAAGTATAAACAAAATTCGAAAATCGGACGTGAATAAATTGTACAAGACGGGACCAAGAACAGAACCTTGAGGGACACCTGACTGAAAAAATATAATACTTGAGACGCTACTATTGACAAGGACTTTGAAAGAATGACCTGACAAGAAACTTTGCACTAACCTGCATAGAAATGGTGGAAAGTTGTAATTAATCATTTTATATAAGTCCATCGTGCCAAACAGAGTCGAATGCTTTTTCAATGTCCAAAAGGATCATCCCTGTGGATTTACCTTGTTGACGATTTTTTTTAACAAAGTTGCAAATACGAAGTACTTTGTGTGAGGTGATATGCTGTGGTCTGAAACCAAACTGCACGTTGCTGATATACATTATAATCATTAATTATTTTTATTATTTTTTCTTTAAGAATTTGTTCATATAATTTACTTATGTTACTCAGCAAGCTTATAGGTCTGTAACTCTTGGGGTTATCAGGGGGCTTTCCAGCTTTGAGTATAGGAACCACCTTGGCTATTTTCCAAGCATCGGGGAAGTATTGGATTTTTAGACATACATTAAAAGTGGCTGTCAAAGACTTCTCTCCAGCTTTGGGTAAATGCTTGAGATATACATTTTTTATTAAATCAAATCCACCCGTTTTTTTAACTTTTATATTATCGATGTGAAATCTAAGATCGTCTTCAGTGAGAAGTGAGTTTAATGGAGTGTTTGTGCTCCGCCTGTTGAAAGCCTGAACAGTGTCGCTAACCAGAGCATCCGCAATTGGATCGCCTAAGCTTCCTGACACGCGGTGGTTACTTAAGAAAGCAAGCGCAAGTGCATTGGCTTTTTCATTATCTGTAAAATAAAAGTTTGATCCATTTCGCAAGCAAGGAAATTGTTTGTTTTTATTTTTGACTATTCTAACTATGTTCCAGAATGGTTTTGCATTTTTGTCTAAAGAATCTAGTTTTTTGTTCCATTCCATATAACGAAGTTGGATTAAATTTTTTGAAATCAGCTGTGTTAGATATAATGCATTATCCCGATAAATTGGCTGCCGAAATCTTTGCCAATTTCTCCTTTGAAGATTTCTTAATTTAATTAGTTCTTGTATATGAGGGGGGAGTTTTTTTTTAATTTCTTTTTTACAACTCTCGGTACAGAGTCGTCTATGGCTTTAAGGATGAGATCATTAAAGTCATCGACAACAGCATCTACTCCTTCCCTACTGGAAATATTTTCAATATCCACAGAACTTTCACGAAGTCTCGTTTTAATTATAGCGCGATAGCGTGCCCAGTTTGCATTTTTTAGGTTCTGAACGTATTGAACATTTTCCTTATCCGAACATAAAAGCTTGCATAGGACTGGATTGTGGTCAGAGCTAAGCGCGTTCAAAGATATTGGCTGCGTTATATAATTAGGACAATTAGTAACAAAAATGTCGAGGACAGAAGGACAACCACGAGAACTAGATGGGACAAAAGTAGGACATGGAGGATACAAGATCGAAATCGGAAATGAATCTGAAAGACATGAGAGTAAATTCCCCAAACATTTGCTCTTACACAGCCCCAGTCTCTGTGTCTAGAGTTGAGATCGCCTCCTAACAGAAATTCACCATTTACACAAAAAAGCTTCCTTAAATCGTTTTTTAGCAAACGTTTATTTTCAACTGTCTTGCGTGACCAGCGAAATAGAGGCAATAGATTTTAATTGTTTTATGATTATTTAATTGAAGCTCAATGCCCACATTTTCTACTAAACGTGTTTCGATAATTGGCAAAAGCGAATGTTGAATTGTTCTTCGCACGAATATTGCAACACCCCCACCTCTTTTATCAATCCTATCTACTCGATAGCACTTAAACTTAGGGGTGGATAATTTTTCGTTGGCTTTAAGCCAAGTGTCTGTAACTAATGCAACGTCAATATTATTGTTGCTTAAGAAATTTAAAAATTCAATGTTTTTGCTACGTATACGTCTAGCATTCCATGTTATTATTTTTATGTGACTATCTACCATATTATATACAATTAGAAGATAAAAACTTAGTAGCTAAATGTGTGATAACTTCAAATTGTTCAATTTTTGTTTTACAGAGAGATAATTTTGTTATCATCTCCAAAGCTAAAGTATTAAGCTCTTCAAAAGAGAAAAGTGTAGAGTTGCTCGCTGCATGGACCTCGTTGGTGTTGACTACGTTCGAACTTGTTTGAGTGTGGTTCACCCAGACGTTTGATGGTTGCGGAATTGCATATGAGGTATTACTCTGCATGGTCGCTGTAGTCAGTTGACGTTTTGGGAGTGAGGGGAAATCCGTCATAGAGACAAACGAAATTTGTTTGTCAGCATTGAGAGCTGAAGTTGGGTTGGAAAAAGCTGTGCGGGGGATTGGATTTCTCTTCCGTTTTGCGTTCGCTTTCATCTCTAAGTATTTAGTTCGGCTGATGCAAGTGACGTCAGTAGCCTTGTGGTTCTCGTTGCAATTTGCACATTTGAATGCAGTTGCATTGTTGCACTCTGAAGTCATAACATTTGGCAGTTATGGCATTGAGTAATCTTACCTTTAAGTTTACGTTGGAAACTCCAACTGATTTGGGTATGGAAGATTGAGTGATAATTTTTACGTAGGTCTCTGAGGGGAATAGAACCACTTCCTAGAGATATAAGTTAAATGAAATCGGTGTATGTTGCTTTGTTTAATCCATATTGTTTGGTGATTTTGGCCGAGTCTGATTAGTTCAGTTTTAAGTACACTATCATCGACATCGCTCATACCATAGAGGACAACTTTAAATGCCTTCACGCTTCGCAGGTCATGTGAAAAATATTGACAATTGTTAATTTTTAGTTTCACGAGCACAGAGTTGAATGATTCAATTGATTCACAGACTATTTTTATTCTAATGGAAATATTTTTTATATAATAGTCACTGATTTTTAAAGATTGCATTAGCTGGTGTACATAATCACTAGATTTTTGCAATAGTTTTATCGGTGCCACATACACTTTTTTGGCAATGGCGTAACAATCTCGTCCATGCTTTATATACATAAATAGACTTACAAATAAGCTGACTCTTTATCAAACACTTATAATAATGTCTTATATCTAGCTATTTGATACAGGCGTTTGCTTTCTTCATCATCTCATCATTGCCCATGCTAAAGCAATAAATATTTGGATTTAATCCTACAGCCTTAGGGATACCTGCCGAAGAAACTACCTTATCGGTTAAAGGAATTGGCCAGCTTCTTAAAGGTGTCAATAAAAGATCGAACATAACAGTCAGTTCACGTAGTTCGGACCAGGTTTTTAAAACAAATATAGATTCTACTTACTCGATAAAATCACTAATCAAGTACCTCAAATCGAAATACATGTTCAGCAATTGAACTTTCCTAGCAAACTTAGTTCTGGCAGACCCTTCTTCAATTTGCCCTATAGCATCGACCTGCTGATAGGGCAGAATTATTCTATAATATACTGCAACCAGAGCGATTAGAATTAGGAGCTAGTAATCCAGTCTTGCAAAACTCAACTTTCGGCTGGCTTGTCTGCTTGGCAGATGTACCTTTGATTTAGACCCAATAAAAACACTTAATCAAGTCTGCCTATTTGTTTCAAACGAAGACATAGATAATCGTATTTTGAAGTTTTGGGAGTTAGATTACTATATTGAAGAGAGCAAGTTTTTATCGACAGAGGAAGCTGAATGCGGACGACACTTACTACAAAGCACCCACCGCAACCCCGACGGCAGATTTGTTGTTGATCTACCCTTTAATGAACGAATTTCAAATTTAGGATATACAAAGCTGCAATCTCTTAAGCGATTTTTTCAAATGGACTATAGGTTCAAGCGCGACTCCAACTTAAAATTGGAGTATTTGAACTTCATTAAGGAATATATATACTTCGCTTCGGCACATGACCTTTATTCGAAACTTTGATGAGGGCACTTCTGAAAGCGTTTATTATCTACTACCAAATTAAGAGTGGTGTTTGACTCGTCAAAGACTACAACCGGAATCTCATTGAACGATACTTTAATGGTTGGACGACCATGCCAGGACCTTTTGGTTAACATCATAATTCGCTTTCGAACCCATAACATCTTTCTCGTTGCGGACATTGAGAAAATGTTTCGGCAAGACTGGGTCACTCTACCGTTGAAAGACCGCGAAGTATCGGATGTAGATTTTAATCTAGATGAAGAAATTAAGACACTTGAACTCAGATGGCAACCTTTAAGGGATATCTTTCAGTTTACCACTTTCGTAGTGGTTCACAAGCGTATCCTACCAAGCGACTGTCAGGAATAGCAAAACTATTTGTGCCACTTGGACTACTAGGACCAACTATCATCAATGCCAAATTTATTATACAAGAGCTGTGGAGAAGAAATTGCTCTAGGGATGACTTGCTACCTGAGGACTTGGAAAAGCGTTGGAGGTTGTATCAGTCAATGTTCAGTCAGACCTCAAGGATCCATATTTCTCGCAAGAGTGACCGACTATTATCATCTCGAACTCTATGGTTTCAGCAACGCCAGCGAGCAGGCATATGGGGCAAGTTTGTATATCCGTAGTTTTTACGCTTATGATAATATCTCCTCTCATTTACTCTGTTCTAAAAGCCGTGTAGCTCCACTAACACGTATCTCTCTACCACGTCTTGAACTCTGCGGTGCCCATTCGCTTAGTCAGCTTGCCAAACAAGTCAAAAATTCCATAAATCTGGAATTCAACAGTGTTGTTTTTTGGTCCGATTCAACTATCGTCCTGGCGTGGATATCTGGTGACACTAGTCGATAGAAGACCAACGTTTCTAATACAGTGAATGAGATAGTAGCGATCTGCGCTCAGACGTAAGACAAGAAAACCGTGGAATTATAAGTTGAAGGGATCTGTTTGAGGCATCGAAACGCAGCTTGTTAAAAAGATAACTAGGGTGATTGATTTGAATCACATTAGAGATCAGAATAAGAGATCGGTAACGAAGTAGGTGGTCAAGTGACATGCTATAAAGTGATTTCGAGTAGTGGGAGATTCTATCAAAGCGCTTCAGATTATAAACATAGCGCGCAGTATTGTCACATGCGACATTAAGTTTTCTTCTGCTATTAGCGTCACAGTTATCAAAAATTTCGCAATTATAAGTAAGAATGGGAGTAATAGTGTTTTGCTAGCAACAAGCGTGTTTTCAGGGGAGAATAATAATCTGAAGTTACGAGTTTGCGTGGCCGTTCGAAATAAAAAAAACTTCTTTATTTCTTTTTATTTCTCTTTATTAAAAGCCGACTTAACTCTATGAGTTACAAAATTGAACTAACTAACTGAAATGTTCTACAGAGGAAAAGTTTCATATCATCGCGTGGGAAGGGAATGCACTTGTTTACGAAATATTCATATTTCATGTCTGTGCAATGAAATATGAATGTTACTTTATGTTTATGTTCGCGAAAATGAATGGCACATATATCCGTTATGCTGAGGTGTGCGAAACGTGTCTGCGCGTTTCTAACGGCACCTATGGAATGCGCGTGCATCCGTTAGACACATGCTAATGGCATGGGGCGGGGATAAGGGAAATGCAGTTATTGCGACGAAATGCTGACTAATCAAAGGGGCGTATGCCGTTATATGTGAGTGAAGGTGACGTGTCCGACGTAACTCTTCCCCCCTTAAGATTCTTCTCCGGAGAATCTATATCCTTAATTTCGACTTTAACACTGGTTTTATTACCGTTTTTCTTTAAAAACGTCAAGATTATTGAAACTAGTATAGTAATTATTATGAATGTTATTCCGAAATTTATTTATATGTTCATGCGTGTTATTTCTAGATTTTACTTCCTCTATAAGTTTTCGATTCTCTAACTGTTTCACGTGCATTTCCTCTGTAGAAAAATTCTTTACAATGTTTCTTATAGATATATTGTTAGAATTAGGTATAATAAAATTTTCGTAGTATACAAAATTTTCGTATTTTACATTGTTGATTTTAAGATTACAATTTTCGAACCTTATTAGATTATTACCCATTATATTTAGACTATAATTATTACTATTGTGTATTATTTGTGTGTAAGGGATATTTTTAGTGAACACAATATTATTTGTTATCTGTTCGATTTCTATACTTTTGTTTTCTGTAAAGTTACATTTTGGGTTTCCTTTGAAAATATTGGAAATACAGCTGTCATTCATGATTTTTAAATCTTTTAGCTTATTTGTACCATTGACATTTTCGTAACTTAGATTCTCATCCGTGACAAAATTTTTGTGGGATGTTACAAGCTCAAGGTTATTTTTGTTGGGTACTGGTTCGATTAATATTCTGTAAAATTTATCCTTAGAATAATTTGGAATACTTAATTAAAAAAAATTATCCGGTTGTCGTAAATAAAAGCGGAGCTTTTTATGTTCTGAAGTTTGTTAATTGTTATATTGAATTGTTTACTTTCTTTTGACGATATAAAGTCAATTCCTAAAATTCCTAATCGACTAATCATAAGGTTCTTCTTAACATTTTTAACCTGGTAATAATTGTATGTCGTACTGTATTTGGAATGCGTGTTGCATTTTTGCTACTTCTAAAAATTCCTTGTTTATTGCATTTTCTATGTTTAGAAGTTGTTTTTTGATTTCTAGCTGCTGTCCGTTAAGCTGTTTTGTTATATTGTCAATTACCTCGTTAAAATGGTTGTTTATTTTTATCTGGTCGTTTAGTCCGTCAATCGAATTTCTGTTATTCTTTTCGTTTATTTCTAAACTTTCCCTAATGTCTTTTTCGTCGTCATAGTCCAGGGTTCCTGTTAAAAATTTTAAGCCTTTTCCCAATATGTTCACTAATCCTCTTTTGGTTTTATGATGATTGTCTCCTAGTAAGTTTTCTGTTTCTTGTTCTAAAAGTCCTAAGCTATGGGTCATTGTCGGGTATTCATTTTTGTAATTTAGTTTGTTCACAATGCACAATGCTCCAAAATATCGAGGTTTTCTGTTCATGAACTTAAATTTACACTGTAAAGGATTTTCGTGTAGCCTATAATTACTTAGAGATGTTGGTCTCTTATGGCAATGTATCCTTGTCCTTTGCTTAGATCCTTTTGTCGTTGTCAATATGTGTACGGTTGTCAGTATGGTTAACGTTATCTGAAAGAATGTTATGTATGTTCATATTTATATCTGCGTTTAATTTGTGTTTTATAAAATTGGCTTCCTTTTTCGTCTACAACGTGGTCCTCATCTAAAGTTTCGGGGTCTGTTTTCTTATAAACTGGCTTGAGCTTATTATTATTGAGTAGCCTTTGCTACTTTCCAGAGGCTGATGAATTCAGTTCTCTCCGATTTCATTGGAAAGATATGCCTTGTCTACCTCGACGACATAATCATCTTCTCAACATCCCTTTCTGAGCATATAATTTCGTTAAAGAAAATCGTTGAAAAATTGAGGCAGGTTAACCTTAAAATACAACTCGATAAAAGCGAATTCCTAAAGAGAGAAATAGAATTTTTAGGACATATAATAACAACCGAGGGTATTAGACCCAATCCTAATAAAATTGCAGCAATTAGGGATTACAAGTTACCACGAACAACCAAGCAAATAAAAATCTTTCTTGGAATTACAGGATACTATCGTAAGTTTATCAAAAACTGCGGTAAAGTGGCTAAACCTATGACAGCGTTCTTGAAGAAAGATGCGAAAATAAATCTCAATGATTCAGGTTATATTGAAAGTTTTGAAAATTTGAAAGCTTTGATTGTATCCGAACCAATTCTGAGGTATCACAAAATTTATAATGGCTTTGGGAAAAGAAGAATAGTGATTGAATTAAAGGATTACAAAGAGAAATTTAATTTTAAAGATTTTTTCCGGCAAAAGGAATAGTAGGTATTTACTCCAAGGATATAGATTCTCCGGAGAAGAATCTTAAGGGGGGAAGAGTTACGTCGGACACGTCACCTTCACTCACATATAACGGCATACGCCCCTTTGATTAGTCAGCATTTCGTCGCAATAACTGCATTTCCCTTATCCCCGCCCCATGCCATTAGCATGTGTCTAACGGATGCACGCGCATTCCATAGGTGCCGTTAGAAACGCGCAGACACGTTTCGCACACCTCAGCATAACGGATATATGTGCCATTCATTTTCGCGAACATAAACATAAAGTAACATTCATATTTCATTGCACAGACATGAAATATGAATATTTCGTAAACAAGTGCATTCCCTTCCCACGCGATGATATGAAACTTTTCCTCTGTAGAACATTTCAGTTAGTTAGTTCAATTTTGTAACTCATAGAGTTAAGTCGGCTTTTAATAAAGAGAAATAAAAAGAAATAAAGAAGTTTTTTTTATTTCGAACGGCCACGCAAACTCGTAACTTCAGATTATTATTCTCCCCTGAAAACACGCTTGTTGCTAGCAAAACACTATTACTCCCATTCTTACTTATAATTGCGAAATTTTTGATAACTGTGACGCTAATAGCAGAAGAAAACTTAATGTCGCATGTGACAATACTGCGCGCTATGTTTATAATCTGAAGCGCTTTGATAGAATCTCCCACTACTCGAAATCACTTTATAGCATGTCACTTGACCACCTACTTCGTTACCGATCTCTTATTCTGATCTCTAATGTGATTCAAATCAATCACCCTAGTTATCTTTTTAACAAGCTGCGTTTCGATGCCTCAAACAGATCCCTTCAACTTATAATTCCACGGTTTTCTTGTCTTACGTCTGAGCGCAGATCGCTACTATCTCATTCACTGTATTAGAAACGTTGGTCTTCTATCGACTAGTGTCACCAGATATCCACGCCAGGACGATAGTTGAATCGGACCAAAAAACAACACTGTTGAATTCCAGATTTATGGAATTTTTGACTTGTTTGGCAAGCTGACTAAGCGAATGGGCACCGCAGAGTTCAAGACGTGGTAGAGAGATACGTGTTAGTGGAGCTACACGGCTTTTAGAACAGAGTAAATGAGAGGAGATATTATCATAAGCGTAAAAACTACGGATATACAAACTTGCCCCATATGCCTGCTCGCTGGCGTTGCTGAAACCATAGAGTTCGAGATGATAATAGTCGGTCACTCTTGCGAGAAATATGGATCCTTGAGGTCTGACTGAACATTGACTGATACAACCTCCAACGCTTTTCCAAGTCCTCAGGTAGCAAGTCATCCCTAGAGCAATTTCTTCTCCACAGCTCTTGTATAATAAATTTGGCATTGATGATAGTTGGTCCTAGTAGTCCAAGTGGCACAAATAGTTTTGCTATTCCTGACAGTCGCTTGGTAGGATACGCTTGTGAACCACTACGAAAGTGGTAAACTGAAAGATATCCCTTAAAGGTTGCCATCTGAGTTCAAGTGTCTTAATTTCTTCATCTAGATTAAAATCTACATCCGATACTTCGCGGTCTTTCAACGGTAGAGTGACCCAGTCTTGCCGAAACATTTTCTCAATGTCCGCAACGAGAAAGATGTTATGGGTTCGAAAGCGAATTATGATGTTAACCAAAAGGTCCTGGCATGGTCGTCCAACCATTAAAGTATCGTTCAATGAGATTCCGGTTGTAGTCGTAGGGAAGGAAAAATGACTGGGATAATTATTGTGATAAATTTGGGATTTACTTCGTCAAAACCGATGGCATCAGATTTGACGAATAACAAACAAGCAACAAATTCCATATAATCCACGCAACCGAATTCAAAAGCACCAACTGACAAACTGATTTCATGAGAGGATCGAATTGGACAGAACAGAGCCTTTAAGATTTGCGCTCAAAGGGGAGAGGTGAATATATTGCATTATTTATATGCTTACATACAAAGGCAATTCATATCGAGCTCGTGAGTGAGCTGGTAACATCAGCTTTCTTAACTGCTCTCAAGAGGTTTATTTCACGACGCGGATTTACAGCGACAACGCGACCAATTTGTCGGAGCCAAGGGAGAGCTCAAGGATCTATTTAAACTGCTTTACGATTCTGAGCACAAGGATAAAGTCAATGAATTTCTAAGAGGAGAAAGCATTGAATGGAGACTTATTCCCGCAAGATCACCTCATCGTAGGCTAGAATAAAATCCACGAAACACCACTAAAGCCTAAATTCACGTTTGAATCCGAGGAAGCAGGTGACATTTTATTAAAATGGAATTTCCTCTAATGTTTAAAGATGTGAAAATATTCGAGAGCAATTATTCAGACATAAATGACGATGAATGTGTTCGGTTATAAATGAATGCAAAGATGAATGGTTCCAACATCATTGGATGCTATTATCATATGCATGAGGAAAAGAGGAAACACATAAACTTGCTTTTCTGTGAATATTATGATGTTTGAACGCGCTATGTGCACATCAAGAACATGTCCCGTTTATTGAGAAATCAAATAACAAAGAATTTTAATAGAATGCATTTATGTAAGGGATGTTAGCAGGTTTTCCAGCGAATGTACAATATATTGGAGCAATTTAAAAGTAAATACTACAGACTGGTTACTACAATACAGGAGGAAGGGAAGACTCATGTTAAATTTGATAAACACGGAAGAAAGTTGCAAGTTCCGTTTGTTGTGTGTGCCGACTTTGAGTGCATTTCATTTACCCCAAGTCCAAAAATTTTGCCAACAACACTAGAAATCGTGGGCTTACCCCTATTCGACCAGGAATTCAATGGACAAAGGAAACAAAATGAAAAAAAACTTTAGATTTATTCAATTGTTTTCTTTTTTAGAAGAAAATTCACCAAACGAATTTGTTGAAATGTTGGTAGTGAATTTGTACAGAAGTCATATCGAAACAAAAGCCGATGTTTTGACCCAGCTAAGGAACTATACCTACATATATACAGGAAACCCCACCCATTTGCAATATACGTACTTATACGAGTATGTGCAGGACTTGCATACGAACAGTGTAATTTAGATTATCGTATACCGAAACTTTTCCCAATTACGTTGCATAATTTTCTGCGTTATATTTGTGCAAAGCTTTGGAAAAATCGACGGTGGCATGTCCATTATTCCGCTAAAAAGACACAATTATGTACATTTCACTTCCTAATCGAATATATTTAGATGAAAAAATTCTATATCTGTAAGAAGTTCTTAATTAATTTGGGTTGTTCTCAACATTACATCTGAAGATAGACTAGGAGCTGTGCAATAGCGACCAGGGTTTAACTCATAGTTTAACATGTAAAC
This sequence comes from Pocota personata, assembly GCA_963082735.1. Lineage (NCBI taxonomy): Eukaryota > Metazoa > Arthropoda > Insecta > Diptera > Syrphidae > Pocota > Pocota personata. Next base: position 74,302,941 of record OY720431.1, read on the forward strand.
TTAACGGACATTTTTGAAAATATCCGCTAACATCACTTTGTAGATATAAAAGCAAATAACCTTTTAAAGTTCAATATTTGAAATGTTTCCACACTTTTAAGGCATGATTATAATCCTATTCTAAACATTTCTAATCAGTCATTTTGTTATAAAACTTACAAATTGGTGGAAGAAAGCATTCATCAAAACGATTCCAATAATCTATAGGCAGATAATCCTAGAGAAATGCACCTTTTCTCAACATTAACTTAAATGACTCATTGTTTTGAAAAACTTATTTTAACAGAAAAAATGTACGAGCGCGGGGTGGTTCTGAAATAAGATCGATCTAGAAAAAGAAAAAAAAAAACTAAGTCCGTTTTTTAGTTTAACTATCTTTATTGATCTGCTTCGTATGAAAGGCGCTAGTGGACTGTACAGATTAACAGAACAGCGAGAGTATGAAAAGCACTAGAATAAAGTGTTGCCGCCTCAGCATTCTGCCCACCAAATTATTGCATAATTTCCGAAGACTGCTCGACCTGACATTGACAAAGTTTTTGAACTGCTCTATTAACATATCCATTTTTCGTCTTGACCGTGGCAGTGCTCACGAGCTGATCCGGTCCCAAAAAGACGTTTGCTACTCTTCCTAGATCCCACTGCAACGGAGGACGATTCTCATCTCTTATGAGGACCACATCGCCAACCTTCAGGTTTTTGTGGGTCAGTTGTCATTTTGATCGAAGATAGATCCTGTGACCACCGTTTCCAAAGATGTTGCACACATTGCTTAATCACCTGCCATCGTGAGAGTCGATTCAGCCTTGTGTCGATATAGTTAGGCTCAGGGACTGCCATTAGAGATTTCCCAATCAAAAATGCGCTGGGGTTAACGATTCAAGGTCGTTTGAATCCGAGGAAGCAAGTGACATTTTATTAAAATGAAATTTCCTCTAATGTTTAAAGATGTGAAAATATTCGAGAGCAATTATTCAAACATAAATGACGATGAATGTGTTCGGTTATAAATGAATGCAAAGATTCATTCATTAACAACTTTTCCACTTACTTCAATTATTTTCTTAGTTATATCATTTATATTGTAAGCAGATGTTCTCTACTGAAGACGTACAATTCTATCATCTAAAGCTGAAATGATAGCCCATTTAAGAGCCTCGAAGAGGTTGGTATTTGTTAATATTCCGTTCAACCCAACGGCTGTCTTTTTCTTTGAGTTCTAGCCTCCTCCTCAGTTCTACTCATCGTCAAAACGTCATCGCTGTAAATGTCCCTACAGATAATTTGTTTAACTGGTGAATGAACTTCACCCTCTTCACCAAGTTTGACTATGCAGCGTGTCAATAAATGGGTGGAACAACTGAGCCCATACGTGATTGTATTCAGCTCATAGATGCCGATAGGGTCCGTGTCGTGAAACCGCCAAAGAATTCTCTGGAAACGCCTATCCTTTTCCTTGACCCAGTCTTGCCGAAACATTTTCTCAATGTCCGCAACGAGAAAGATGTTATGGGTTCGAAAGCGAATTATGATGTTAACCAAAAAGTCCTGGCATGGTCGTCCAACCATTAAAGTATCGTTCAATGAGATTCCGGTTGTAGTCTTTGACGAGTCAAACACCACTCTTAATTTGGTAGTAGAACTAGATAGCTTCCAAATGCCGTGATGTGGTAGATAATAAACGCTTTCAGAAGTGCCCTCATCAAAGTTTCGAATAAAGGTCATGTGCCGAAGCGAAATATGTAAGTTATAAAATAATAGATTGAACCTTTAAAAAAAATATTTTCTTCTGGCAGTTTGCCAGTCCTTTATTCTGTAAATCAAACTTAAGGCTAAACCTATACTAGAACTTCACATGCATTTATTGATTATCTAATTCTATGTCAGCGGAATATTGACTGCGGCTGTAAGTTCAGTTGACGATTTCCACGAATTGCTTTCCGTTGCCGATCGCAATAATTTCCAGGTATTTTGTCTGGGCGGAAATTAGGTCGTGTGAACGACTGCCTGGTGCACTTGCTGAAAGTTAATTTGTTTCGCGTTAACTCTTCCCCCTTTAAATGCGATAGTCCTCAATCGCTTAGAAGTAAGGAATGTCATTGAACTTAGTTCGTGCAGTAGTGGAGTCATCTGCTTTTGGTACGTCTTCGATAGGCGGAGGGATTTCAATGGTTGTCATCTCTGGTTGCTGAATAACTATTTTCGTGTTTCCCCGTTTGGTCAAGATTTTACGAGCTGCTATGATTGCGAGGAAGATGCCAATGAAGGTGATTGTCCCATAGCTGATGATTGTTTGTGATGCACTTTCAAATTGGAGTAGCTGAATCTCTTTTGTGTTGTTGATGTGCATCTCGCCCATCATCTCGAGGGATAGTAGTCTGTGGAACGTATTTTTCTTTGGAGTTTGCTGTAAGACCGCTGGGAGGATGGTGTGTGTGGATGCTTCTTGCGCAACGAATATTCTATTGTTGATGGTGATATTGGTTTTTTGATACTTGATGAGAAAGGTACCAGTAAGATTCCGTAGTGTGGCTTCAGCTTCGAGGGTCCCGTTGAAGTCATTCAGCAGTATTATTCCAGGTGTTATTTCGTCAATCATAGGGATGTGCTGACTGTTCATTAAGTTACATGTGGCTATTTTGCTATTTAACAAATTTGGGATGCATGTGGAGTTTATAAGATCTACAAGGTTATTTTTATTACAAATTGAGATATAATTAATCGATTTACATTCGTTAACTAGTCCAAAAATTTCTTCTCTATTTCTTACAACTTCTTTGTAATTTATTTCTATTGCTATGCCTTTCTTTTTGACAGGCTTAAGTAAAATTTTATCGTAAATGTACGAATCAGTTATTGGAATATTAACAATGTACAAAATAGAAATTGAATTGGTTATTATTTTGATTTCAGCAAAGTTTAGAGCTTCTTCTATACTGGAAAACGGAACATTTTCTACATTCAATGTGTTAATGGCTAGGCTTATTTCTTCTTTCGATAAAACGAGTGAATTGACAATTCCTAATTTTGCCCAATGAATTGCTAAATTAATGATTTGTAATTCTTCTTTTACAATTTTCAATTTATATTGAGTCTCGGATACAATTTCTTTGTTGATGTATTTGTTCTCTCTTAACATTGCTTCGATTTCATTCGTGATTTTGGTTAAATTATTAAGTCTTTCATTGTGTAATTTATTTATTATAACTTGATTATTAGAGTTAACAAGTAAATTGTTCATTTTCCGTTTTATTGTTATAAAGTCGTCGTGGTCCGGATTACCAGCAATTCACTTCCACTTTGAACCTATGAAATCTAAGGACCTTTTCACTTTTTTTTGCTTGAGGTTATGGATCAGGGTTTGAATTTGTTGGTATTCATGGGATAGGTAGGGAAATAGGGGATCGTTTTTTGTTGAGTTTAGTTCAAGCGTCGGGGCAATGTTGGTCACAAATTGGTCGTACTGGTCAAGGTCAATTTCGTGGATCAGCTTAAAGTTTCCGTTCTGTATTTTTACTTGTCCGGTGTGCAGTGAAACAAACTGAGAATTCGAGAAATCTAAAATTTGGATTTCTCCTGTTACGACATATAGCGCAAGTCTGAAATAAAAAGGGGTAGAAGTGTCGGTCAGTTTCGTATATTGCTTTTATGAACGGTTTTCCCTGATTCTGTTATTACCGTAGTGTTCTTGTCTTCTTTAACTATTTCTTTTTTGTATCGGAATGTTAATTTTGACCCTAGTCTCTTATTGTGCTTAACGAAAATTACATCTCCTGGATTATAAGTCTTACTTGGTTGACGTTTTTTATTATGGTATTCAATATCTTTTCGTTGTTTCTGTGTAATCTTTTCGATGTTTTGTTGGCGGGTTTTTTCGAATTCTTCAGGGGTTATTCTAGGGCTTCGGCCAAGGAAAAGCTCAACTGGTTTTTTACCAGTTGTGGAATGGACTGTGAAATTATATTCGTTTGTTGCTCTTTCGAGCAGTTCTTCAAAGGAGCGAGGGGTCTGTTCGGTTTTAAGGCATCGCATGATTTCAGAAAGAGTCGAATGAAAGCGCTCAATCTGTCCATTTACCTCACTTTTGTATGGTGGTGTTTTATAAATGCGTATTCCTAATTCATCCTCCATCATGGAAGTAATTGATGCAGAATTTAAAGCTTTTTCGTTGTCAATGACTACATTTTCAGGAATGCAAAATGAGAACAGCATTTCTCGAAGTGGTTGCCTGATGTCTGTTATAGCTCTCGATTGGATTATTTTAGTTTTAGCAAATTTAGTAAGTTTGCATATGGCAGTTAACACTAATATTTTTTCCGTTGAAAAAATGTCAAAGTGCACAGTGTGGCCAGGATAGGTTGGGATAGGAGTTGGTTCAAGGATGGGTTTGTTTGGGTGTCGTTCGTACTTGTTTGTTTTGCATGTGTGGCAATTTTTGACTAATCTTTTAATCTTTGCTGCCATGCGTGGGAAGTAAAAGTTTTCAAGCAGTTGCTTGCGGTTTTCCTCTGGATTTCGATGTGCTCTTCGATGAATTTTTAGAATTTTGTCCTCTTGCTCAGTTTCGTTCGTAATGTCTTCAACCATTGTCTGGGTAAACCTAACTTTGTAATTTGCGAAATGTAATGGATAAATGTTCTGTATTCGTCCCATAACTTCTTCTTTTGTGAGTAACCCGTTTATTGTACTGGGGTTAAGGAATTTTTTGAATATATTGATGATGTCGGTGTCAGTATAACTGGGCTGAATGAAAATATGCCTATGATAGGTTGGGAATGGAATAAGGAATTGGTGATTCGTCTCATTTCCGATTTTGAGGATCAGTTGATTGCGGAAAACGTTAATGGGTGTTTCTACTGTTGGTATCAAATTATGTGATGAACTGTCATCACTGTGCTGTGTCATTGTCATTGAATTTATTTGTGTTTGAGCTTGTGGCTCTCTATGGAATTGAGGCGGTTGAGGGTTACGTGGGTTGTGGAGTAACTGTGGGTAAAAGTTTCGTCTGGGAGCAGGAATAGGCATTGGGTTGGATAAAGCGTTTCTTCTGGGAGGAACCGGTGGTGGTATTTGTTGGAAAGTTCTGCGAACACCAGATTGAGAATTATGGGCATGTTGGGCCCGAAAGTCCACATTTTGAAGTTTAAGACATAAGTGCAGAGCCTGAGGTAGGTCTGCAGGTTCCCTTATGCTAAGCAATCTAGGAAGGTCACCCTTCAAACCTCTCACGAAGGTATCGAGTGCCTTGTCGCGGTAGCATTGAGTCATGTTGTTTAATGATTCTTGACTCATTTCTAGAGAACCTAACTTATTTAAAATTAAAGATAAATGGTGATAGACCGTTTGATAGAATTCGGGTATCGAGCTGTTACCCTGTACAAGAGTGGTCATCTGATATTCAAGGGTGCCTAGGTCCCTCTTGTCCGCGTAGTGTAGGGTTAAGCATTTGGATATCTTATCCCAACTTAAGGGGGTGTTATAGGATTCTAAGGCTATGTCTGCATGACCTGTTATTTTATTCCTAATATCCCGTAATATTTAGGAGTGCCTTTCAAATGTTCGTAGATTTTGAGAATGCGCTCCACACTCTTTTTCCAGGAGTTGAATTCCTGGGCTTCTCCGGAAAAGTCCCGAAGGCTTTTCACTACGTCCGGTATTTTGTCCATGTCAGACAGGTTTCTATCGTTAGTTACGTTAATTGGTTGGTCGATGTCGTTGTTTATGTCTGAAGCGGGATTCATAATTGATTAGAGTAGCTGACGTCCTTGGATCTGTAGTGTTTGTGCCACTAGATTTGTTATGAGCTGTATCATTTCGTCATTAACTTGGATCTGAATGGGGGGAGCGGGGGGAGCAGCGGCATTTTCTGCCGGTATTTCCAAGCGAGCAGGTCTTATTAGATTACTTGGGTTCGACATTTCGATCTTAGTATCTTCGGAATCGAGATTAAAATTGAGGCAGTGGTAAGAAAAACTGGGTCTTAGTTAATTACTTATCGATATTAAATCTAAATTGGGATTGAACAATAATTAAGAGAATGGAGTGTCTTGAAAGGTGAGTCTTAGCTTTATAAATTTGAATTTAAACAGTGATTTTAATAGTATTTTGGTTTTATAGGTTTTGAATTTGAACAATGAAAAAGTGAGTCTTAAGTTTGAATTTGAACAATAAAAAAAAATATTATATGACTTACAAAAATATTAATGGTTCGGTTCTTATTTCCATAACGATTTGGGTAGGGTTTCAGGAACTGCTGATCGTCGGATAGGGCGGCTGTCCGGAAATCTGGACTCCTTTTTGTCCTTGTTTTACGGGGCTACTTAGGGGCCTCTTTTCCCTTTCACAACACTGTCTCTATATGGCTTGGTGTCCACTTTTTAATTGTTCGCGCGTACTAATTTGGTTATTTAGTCTCACACGCGTTAATTTAACGAGGATTCTTGGAAGCTAATTTGATTATTTAGCCTCACACGCGTTTTTTGTTTGCGAACTAATTTGGTTATTTAGTTTCGCACACGTTTATTTATTTGCAACTAATTTGGTTATTTTAGTTTCACACGCGTTTATTTGTTTGCGAACTACTTTGGTTATTTAGTTTCACACACGTTTATTTATTTGCAACTAATTTGGTTATTTAGTTTTACGCACAATTTCCTCGAGTCAGTGAAACGACGCAGTCCCTGCTCGGGCGCCAGTTATAAAATAATAGATTGAACCTTTAAAAAAGATATTTTCTTCTGGCAGTTTGCCAGTCCTTTATTCTGTAAATCAAACTTAAGACTAAACCTATACTAGAACTTCACATGCATTTATTGATTATCTAATTCTATGTCAGCGGAATATTGACTGCGGCTGTAAGTTCAGTTGACGATTTCCACGAATTGCTTTCCGTTGCCGATCGCAATAATTTCCAGGTATTTTGTCTGGGCGGAAATTAGGTCGTGTGAACGACTGCCTGGTGCACTTGCTGAAAGTTAATTTGTTTCGCGTTAACTTGTATATTCCTTAATGAAGTTCAAATACTCTAATTTTAAGTTGGAGTCGCGCTTGAACCTATACTCCATTTGAAAAAATCGCTTAAGGGACTGCAGATTCTTTAACGAAATTATATACTCAGAAAGGGATGTTGGGAAGATGATTATGTCGTCGAGGTAGACAAGGCATATCTTTCCAATGATATCGGAGAGAACTGAATTCATCAGCCTCTGGAAAGTAGCAGGGGCATTTTTCAAACCAAATTGCATACGAATGAACTCGTAATGTCCATTGTTAGTTGAAAAAGCCATTTTCTTTACATCCTCATCTGCGATTTCGATTTGGTGAAACCCCTTAGCCAGATCTAATGTGGTGAAGTACTGTGCCTTCCTTAATTTATCGAAGATGTCATCGATGTTGGGGATATTAAACTTGTCGTCTATCGAGACTTCATTGAGTTTTTGATAGTCGATGACGATAATCCATTTTTGTTTACCAGATGAGTCCCTCTTTTTTGGGACTAGATATGAGCAGAATATGGTGAGCTACTAGGCCGGATAATACCTTGCTTTAGCATCTTATCTATTTGCCGCGATACCTCATCTTTATGTACTTCAGGGTATCTATAATTTTTTGTGTAGATAGGGATATCATTCACAGTCCTTATTCGGTGCTTGATTGCATTTGTGAAAGATAAATCGCTACATTCTTGTTAAAAAGTCGAAGGAAACTGAGAAACGAGGCTAGTGATTGTCTTTTTCTCTTCATCGTTGAGGTGATTTGTCCCAATTTGTTCAGTAATAAAATATTATTTCCAATTAGTCCATTGAATATATCGTGGATTTCGTATTCGAGGAATTCTGCGGTTTTGTCCGACTCGCCGAATTCTTTAAAAAGTGGGATCCTTACTTTTCTATTTACGTATATAGGTGTGCTGGTAGTTAGGATCTTAACTGGTGTACCAAGTTTAATTTGCCATTTGGGGTGGCATGTCCCCGGATTGAGAATACTGGTTTCTAACCCTGAGTCGATCAGTATTCTGAGTTTAGAATTATTATTCGTTCTAACGATTATATAGGGTAGTCGGCCTGAGGGCTTGTTCCCCGAAAATCCGAACTATTTGTTATGTTATTAATTCGCCTAGCGTAACTTCCGGACAATGTATCCATTGGTTCTACTTGATTCCTATAATTCCCTGAATTGTTTTCGCGGTTTCTAAAATTTCCTGAATTTTTTTCGTGGTTTCTAAATGTGCCTGAATTATTATTATTATTCCTAGATGTGCTTGGATTATTATTATTATTCCTAAATGTGCCGGCAAACCCCTCAAGCGGAGTAGGGATGCAGTAAAGTGGGAAGATTGTGATCCTTTTATTCCGGATCATAACTTCGCCGTAAGAAGAAGAAGAAGAAGAAGAAGAAGATTCCTGAATGTGCCTGGATTATTATTATTATTCCTGAATGTGCCTGGATTATTATTATTATTATTCCTGAAAGTGCCTGAATTATTGTTATTTCTGAATATACTTGGATTATTATTGTTCCTGAATGTGCTAGAATTACTATTATTATGCCTAGAGTTGTTATTATGATTACTATAGATTTGTTTGTTTGCATAACCTGTCTCGTGCAGGATTATGGCTTCTTCTAAGTTTTTGGGGTTCCTGCAATGCAGTAGCCCTTTCATATGTTTTGGAATTTTGCTAATAAAGAGTCGTAATGCTGTTTTACAATTCTGTTCCAGTTCTGTTGAGTCACTACCTTTGTCAATTCTAGTTTTGTTGTTGAGTCGTCTTAATGCGTGTTTCGTATTGTCATAATAATCTTGGCAACTCTTTCTAAATTGTAGGCCTCTAAGGGTTCTACCGACTTTTTATCGCCAAAATACTGGTAAAAAACTCTTTTCACGTCGTCCCAATTTTGGACATTATTAATTTCTATTGCCTCTCGGGCCTTGCCTACCAATCTATTCTTAAGGATGTGGAAAATACTAATTGGATATTCTGGTCATATTTTCCTAGAGTTGGAAATATTCTATCTACAAGATCAATAAAATTGCATAAATTTTCCCTACTGGCGTCGTAAGTAGCTAAACTATTTAAGTATTTGATTGGGTCTAAAACTAGACTTACTAGTGTTGTTGATGGTGTTGGTGGTGTTGGTGGTGGTGACATGATTTCCTCTTCTGATGATGATGAGATGTCCCTGTAGCTTCTTTGTTTGTCGAATCTTCCCTTTTTCGATCTCGTTGGTTCCTTGGCTTCGGAACTTTTTTCCTTCTTTCTTCCTCCACGTTTCACTTTTTGTTCTTCGGGAAAAACCTTTCAACCGTTTTTGGATGACTTTGTAATTATTTCTTTGTTGGGATATTTTCACAAGATTTTTCTTATTTGAATATTTTCACTAAATGTTTCTTTATTCGGAATTTTCACTAGATTTTTTCTTATACGGAATTTTCACCAGATGTTTCCTTATTCGGAATTTTCAGTAAATGTTTCCTTATTTGGAATTTTCACTAAATGTTTCCTTAATCGGAATTTTCACTAGATGTTTCCTTATTCGGAATTTCCACTAAATGTTTCCTTATTCGGAATTTTAACTAAATATTTCCTTATTCGGAATTGTCACTAAATGTTTCCTTATTCGGATTTTTGACTAGATTTTTCCTTATACGGAATTTTCACTAAATGAGTCCGTTTGCCGACTGCGCCAGTTACGAGTTTGCGTGGCCGTTCGAAATAAAAAAAACTTCTTTATTTCTTTTTATTTCTCTTTATTAAAAGCTGACTTAATTCTATGAGTTACAAAATTGAACTAACTAACTGAAATGTTCTACAGAGGAAAAGTTACATATCTTCGCGTGGGAAGGGAATGCACTTGTTTACGAAATATTCATATTTCATGTCTGTGCAATGAAATATGAATATTATTTTATGTATATGTTCGCGAAAATGAATGGCGCATATATCCGTTATGCTGAGGTGTGCTAAACATGTCTTCGTGTTTTTCTAACGGCACCTATGGAATGCGCGGGCATCCGTTAGACACATGCTAATGGCATCGGGCGGGGATAAGGGAAATGCAGTTATTGCGACAAAATGCCGACTAACCAAAAAGGCGTATGCCGATAAATGTGAGTGTAGGTGACGTATCCGACGTAACTGTGACATCCACAGCTGACGTAACATCCCATAGACTTTTCCAACGGCCGCATTAATGTGGGTTTCCCATGTCAATGTCCTATTAAAAACCATTCCTAAATTTCTGGCAGTGTCGACATATTCGAATTTGGAGCCATTAAGCATAATATCTGGAAAGTAGGAGAGATTCAATATCTTTTTGCTAATAACGACACATTTGGTTTTTAGAGGGTTTAGACCGGATAGATATCCTCTCTAGATCAATACTGATTAAGCTTGCGCAGCCCTCTATCATAACAAGAGAACAACTTTGATATTGTTGGTCGTCGTCAGCATATATATGGATAGATGAGGGAATTTCGTTTATATAAAGCGAGAAAAGAGCAGGGCCCAAAATCGAACCCTCTGGAACCGCTCTACAGTTATAGAGAAAATCGGATAAACGAGGACCCAGAGAGACAGCTTCTTTTCTATGCTGAAGATACGACGACATAAGGGTTGTCTAACCGTAAGGTTAGTGAAACCAAACAACATTGATAGTTTGTTGCACGAATTATTGTGATCTACAGTGTCAAAGGCCTTCGAAAAATCCAGTAGCACTAGAAAAGTCACTTTCTCATCATCCAACGATTCCTTTATATCATCCACGACTTTGGTTATCGCCGTTATATAACTATCGTGTTTCCTAAAGCCGGATTGCATTGAAGAGAGCAGATTATTTGAATGTGTGTATTAATTTGCTTTTGCGATACCCTCTCGAACACCTTAGACAAATAAGGTAAGGTGGAGATCGACTGATATTCCTTACTATTGGTCTTTTTTGGATTGGCACAATTTTTGCATTTTTCCATTGTTCAGGGTAAATACCAGTAGTTATGATATGATTAAAGACATGCACCAGGGAAGGAAAAATGACTGGGATAATTATTGTGATAAATTTGGGATTTACTTCGTCAAAACCGATGGCATCAGATTTGACGAATAACAAACAAGCAACAAATTCCATATAATCCACGCAACCGAATTCAAAAGCACCAACTGACAAACTGATTTCATGAGAGGATCGAATTGGACAGAACAGAGCCTTTAAGATTTGCGCTCAAAGGGGAGAGGTGAATATATTGCATTATTTATATGCTTACATACAAAGGCAATTCATATCGAGCTCGTGAGTGAGCTGGTAACATCAGCTTTCTTAACTGCTCTCAAGAGGTTTATTTCACGACGCGGATTTACAGATACAACGCGACCAATTTGTCGGAGCCAAGGGAGAGCTCAAGGATCTATTTAAACTGCTTTACGATTCTGAGCACAAGGATAAAGTCAATGAATTTCTAAGAGGAGAAAGCATTGAATGGAGACTTATTCCCGCAAGATCACCTCATCGTAGGCTAGAATAAAATCCACGAAACACCACTAAAGCCTAAATTCACGTCCTCTGTCACCTGCTTCCTCGGATTCAAACGACCTTGAATCGTTAACGATTCAAGGTCGTTTGAATCCGAGGAAGCAGGTGACATTTTATTAAAATGGAATTTCCTCTAATGTTTAAAGATGTGAAAATATTCGAGAGCAATTATTCAGACATAAATGACGATGAATGTGTTCGGTTATAAATGAATGCAAAGATGAATGGTTCCAACATCATTGGATGCTATTATCATATGCATGAGGAAAAGAGGAAACACATAAACTTGCTTTTCTGTGAATATTATGATGTTTGAACGCGCTATGTGCACATCAAGAACATGTCCCGTTTATTGAGAAATCAAATAACAAAGAATTTTAATAGAATGCATTTATGTAAGGGATGTTAGCAGGTTTTCCAGCGAATGTACAATATATTGGAGCAATTTAAAAGTAAATACTACAGACTGGTTACTACAATACAGGAGGAAGGGAAGACTCATGTTAAATTTGATAAACACGGAAGAAAGTTGCAAGTTCCGTTTGTTGTGTGTGCCGACTTTGAGTGCATTTCATTTACCCCAAGTCCAAAAATTTTGCCAACAACACTAGAAATCGTGGGCTTACCCCTATTCGACCAGGAATTCAATGGACAAAGGAAACAAAATGAAAAAAAACTTTAGATTTATTCAATTGTTTTCTTTTTTAGAAGAAAATTCACCAAACGAATTTGTTGAAATGTTGGTAGTGAATTTGTACAGAAGTCATATCGAAACAAAAGCCGATGTTTTGACCCAGCTAAGGAACTATACCTACATATATACAGGAAACCCCACCCATTTGCAATATACGTACTTATACGAGTATGTGCAGGACTTGCATACGAACAGTGTAATTTAGATTATCGTATACCGAAACTTTTCCCAATTACGTTGCATAATTTTCTGCGTTATATTTGTGCAAAGCTTTGGAAAAATCGACGGTGGCATGTCCATTATTCCGCTAAAAAGACACAATTATGTACATTTCACTTCCTAATCGAATATATTTAGATGAAAAAATTCTATATCTGTAAGAAGTTCTTAATTAATTTGGGTTGTTCTCAACATTACATCTGAAGATAGACTAGGAGCTGTGCAATAGCGACCAGGGTTTAACTCATAGTTTAACATGTAAACTTAACGGACATTTTTGAAAATATCCGCTAACATCACTTTGTAGATATAAAAGCAAATAACCTTTTAAAGTTCAATATTTGAAATGTTTCCACACTTTTAAGGCATGATTATAATCCTATTCTAAACATTTCTAATCAGTCATTTTGTTATAAAACTTACAAATTGGTGGAAGAAAGCATTCATCAAAACGATTCCAATAATCTATAGGCAGATAATCCTAGAGAAATGCACCTTTTCTCAACATTAACTTAAATGACTCATTGTTTTGAAAAACTTATTTTAACAGAAAAAATGTACGAGCGCGGGGTGGTTCTGAAATAAGATCGATCTAGAAAAAGAAAAAAAAAACTAAGTCCGTTTTTTAGTTTAACTATCTTTATTGATCTGCTTCGTATGAAAGGCGCTAGTGGACTGTACAGATTAACAGAACAGCGAGAGTATGAAAAGCACTAGAATAAAGTGTTGCCGCCTCAGCATTCTGCCCACCAAATTATTGCATAATTTCCGAAGACTGCTCGACCTGACATTGACAAAGTTTTTGAACTGCTCTATTAACATATCCATTTTTCGTCTTGACCGTGGCAGTGCTCACGAGCTGATCCGGTCCCAAAAAGACGTTTGCTACTCTTCCTAGATCCCACTGCAACGGAGGACGATTCTCATCTCTTATGAGGACCACATCGCCAACCTTCAGGTTTTTGTGGGTCAGTTGTCATTTTGATCGAAGATAGATCCTGTGACCACCGTTTCCAAAGATGTTGCACACATTGCTTAATCACCTGCCATCGTGAGAGTCGATTCAGCCTTGTGTCGATATAGTTAGGCTCAGGGACTGCCATTAGGGATTTCCCAATCAAAAATGCGCTGGGGTTAACGATTCAAGGTCGTTTGAATCCGAGGAAGCAGGTGACATTTTATTAAAATGAAATTTCCTCTAATGTTTAAAGATGTGAAAATATTCGAGAGCAATTATTCAAACATAAATGACGATGAATGTGTTCGGTTATAAATGAATGCAAAGATTCATTCATTAACAACTTTTCCACTTACTTCAATTATTTTCTTAGTTATATCATTTATGTTGTAAGCAGATGTTCTCTACTGAAGACGTACAATTCTATCATCTAAAGCTGAAATGATAGCCCATTTAAGAGCCTCGAAGAGGTTGGTATTTGTTAATATTCCGTTCAACCCAACGGCTGTCTTTTTCTTTGAGTTCTAGCCTCCTCCTCAGTTCTACTCATCGTCAAAACGTCATCGCTGTAAATGTCCCTACAGATAATTTGTTTAACTGGTGAATGAACTTCACCCTCTTCACCAAGTTTGACTATGCAGCGTGTCAATAAATGGGTGGAACAACTGAGCCCATACGTGATTGTATTCAGCTCATAGATGCCGATAGGGTCCGTGTCGTGAAACCGCCAAAGAATTCTCTGGAAACGCCTATCCTTTTCCTTGACCCAGTCTTGCCGAAACATTTTCTCAATGTCCGCAACGAGAAAGATGTTATGGGTTCGAAAGCGAATTATGATGTTAACCAAAAGGTCCTGGCATGGTCGTCCAACCATTAAAGTATCGTTCAATGAGATTCCGGTTGTAGTCTTTGACGAGTCAAACACCACTCTTAATTTGGTAGTAGAACTAGATAGCTTCCAAATGCCGTGATGTGGTAGATAATAAACGCTTTCAGAAGTGCCCTCATCAAAGTTTCGAATAAAGGTCATGTGCCGAAGCGAAATATGTATATTCCTTAATGAAGTTCAAATACTCCAATTTTAAGTTGGAGTCGCGCTTGAACCTATACTCCATTTGAAAAAATCGCTTAAGGGATTGCAGATTCTTTAACGAAATTATATACTCAGAAAGGGATGTTGAGAAGATGATTATGTCGTCGAGGTAGACAAGGCATATCTTTCCAATGATATCGGAGAGAACTGAATTCATCAGCCTCTGGAAAGTAGCAGGGGCATTTTTCAAACCAAATTGCATACGAATGAACTCGTAATGTTCATTGTTAGTTGAAAAAGCCATTTTCTTTACATCCTCATCTGCGATTTCGATTTGGTGAAACCCCTTAGCCAGATCTAATGTGGTGAAGTACTGTGCCTTCCCTAATTTATCGAAGATGTCATCGATGTTGGGGATATTAAACTTGTCGTCTATCGAGACTTCATTGAGTTTTCGATAGTCGATGACGATAATCCATTTTTGTTTACCAGATGAGTCCCTCTTTCTTGGGACTAGATATGAGCAGAATATGGTGAGCTACTAGGCCGGATAATACCTTGCTTTAGCATCTTATCTATTTGCCGCGATACCTCATCTTTATGTACTTCAGGGTATCTATAATTTTTTGTGTAGATAGGGATATCATTCACAGTCCTTATTCGGTGCTTGATTGCATTTGTGAAAGATAAATCGCTACATTCTTGTTAAAAAGTCGAAGGAAACTGAGAAACGAGGCTAGTGATTGTCTTTTTCTCTTCATCGTTGAGGTGATTTGTCCCAATTTGTTCAGTAATAAAATATTATTTCCAATTAGTCCATTGAATATATCGTGGATTTCGTATTCGAGGAATTCTGCGGTTTTGTCCGACTCGCCGAATTCTTTAAAAAGTGGGATCCTTACTTTTCTATTTACGTATATAGGTGTGCTGGTAGTTAGGATCTTAACTGGTGTACCAAGTTTAATTTGCCATTTGGGGTGGCATGTCCCCGGATTGAGAATACTGGTTTCTAACCCTGAGTCGATCAGTATTCTGAGTTTAGAATTATTATTCGTTCTAACGATTATATAGGGTAGTCGGCCTGAGGGCTTGTTCCCCGAAAATCCGAACTATTTGTTATGTTATTAATTCGCCTAGCGTAACTTCCGGACAATGTATCCATTGGTTCTACTTGATTCCTATAATTCCCTGAATTGTTTTCGCGGTTTCTAAAATTTCCTGAATTTTTTTCGTGGTTTCTAAATGTGCCTGAATTATTATTATTATTCCTAGATGTGCTTGGATTATTATTATTATTCCTAAATGTGCCGGCAAACCCCTCAAGCGGAGTAGGGATGCAGTAAAGTGGGAAGATTGTGATCCTTTTATTCCGGATCATAACTTCGCCGTAAGAAGAAGAAGAAGAAGAAGAAGAAGATTCCTGAATGTGCCTGGATTATTATTATTATTCCTGAATGTGCCTGGATTATTATTATTATTATTCCTGAAAGTGCCTGAATTATTGTTATTTCTGAATGTACTTGGATTATTATTGTTCCTGAATGTGCTAGAATTACTATTATTATGCCTAGAGTTGTTATTATGATTACTATAGATTTGTTTGTTTGCATAACCTGTCTCGTGCAGGATTATGGCTTCTTCTAAGTTTTTGGGGTTCCTGCAATGCAGTAGCCCTTTCAAATGTTTTGGAATTTTGCTAATAAAGAGTTGTAAGGCTGTTTTACAATTCTGTTCCAGTTCTGTTGAGTCACTACCTTTGTCAATTCTAGTTTTGTTGTTGAGTCGTCTTAATGCGTGTTTCGTATTGTCATAATAATCTTGGCAACTCTTTCTAAATTGTAGGCCTCTAAGGGTTCTACCGACTTTTTATCGCCAAAATACTGGTAAAAAACTCTTTTCACGTCGTCCCAATTTTGGACATTATTAATTTCTATTGCCTCTCGGGCTTTGCCTACCAATCTATTCTTAAGGATGTGGAAAATACTAATTGGATATTCTGATCATATTTTCCTAGAGTTGGAAATATTCTATCTACAAGATCAATAAAATTGCATAAATTTTCCCTACTGGCGTCGTAAGTAGCTAAACTATTTAAGTATTTGATTGGGTCTAAAACTAGACTTACTAGTGTTGTTGATGGTGTTGGTGGTGTTGGTGGTGGTGACATGATTTCCTCTTCTGATGATGATGAGATGTCCCTGTAGCTTCTTTGTTTGTCGAATCTTTCCCTTTTTCGATCTCGTTGGTTCCTTGGCTTCGGAACTTTTTTCCTTCTTTCTTCCTCCACGTTTCACTTTTTGTTCTTCGGGAAAAACCTTTCAACCGTTTTTGGATGACTTTGTAATTATTTCTTTGTTGGGATATTTTCACAAGATTTTTCTTATTTGAATATTTTCACTAAATGTTTCTTTATTCGGAATTTTCACTAGATTTTTTCTTATACGGAATTTTCACCAGATGTTTCCTTATTCGGAATTTTCAGTAAATGTTTCCTTATTTGGAATTTTCACTAAATGTTTCCTTAATCGGAATTTTCACTAGATGTTTCCTTATTCGGAATTTCCACTAAATGTTTCCTTATTCGGAATTTTAACTAAATATTTCCTTATTCGGAATTGTCACTAAATGTTTCCTTATTCGGATTTTTGACTAGATTTTTCCTTATACGGAATTTTCACTAAATGAGTCCGTTTGCCGACTGCGCCAGTTACGAGTTTGCGTGGCCGTTCGAAATAAAAAAAACTTCTTTATTTCTTTTTATTTCTCTTTATTAAAAGCTGACTTAATTCTATGAGTTACAAAATTGAACTAACTAACTGAAATGTTCTACAGAGGAAAAGTTACATATCTTCGCGTGGGAAGGGAATGCACTTGTTTACGAAATATTCATATTTCATGTCTGTGCAATGAAATATGAATATTATTTTATGTATATGTTCGCGAAAATGAATGGCGCATATATCCGTTATGCTGAGGTGTGCTAAACATGTCTTCGTGTTTTTCTAACGGCACCTATGGAATGCGCGGGCATCCGTTAGACACATGCTAATGGCATCGGGCGGGGATAAGGGAAATGCAGTTATTGCGACAAAATGCCGACTAACCAAAAAGGCGTATGCCGATAAATGTGAGTGTAGGTGACGTATCCGACGTAACTGTGACATCCACAGCTGACGTAACATCCCATAGACTTTTCCAACGGCCGCATTAATGTGGGTTTCCCATGTCAATGTCCTATTAAAAACCATTCCTAAATTTCTGGCAGTGTCGACATATTCGAATTTGGAGCCATTAAGCATAATATCTGGAAAGTAGGAGAGATTCAATATCTTTTTGCTAATAACGACACATTTGGTTTTTAGAGGGTTTAGACCGGATAGATATCCTCTCTAGATCAATACTGATTAAGCTTGCGCAGCCCTCTATCATAACAAGAGAACAACTTTGATATTGTTGGTCGTCGTCAGCATATATATGGATAGATGAGGGAATTTCGTTTATATAAAGCGAGAAAAGAGCAGGGCCCAAAATCGAACCCTCTGGAACCGCTCTACAGTTATAGAGAAAATCGGATAAACGAGGACCCAGAGAGACAGCTTCTTTTCTATGCTGAAGATACGACGACATAAGGGTTGTCTAACCGTAAGGTTAGTGAAACCAAACAACATTGATAGTTTGTTGCACGAATTATTGTGATCTACAGTGTCAAAGGCCTTCGAAAAATCCAGTAGCACTAGAAAAGTCACTTTCTCATCATCCAACGATTCCTTTATATCATCCACGACTTTGGTTATCGCCGTTATATAACTATCGTGTTTCCTAAAGCCGGATTGCATTGAAGAGAGCAGATTATTTGAATGTGTGTATTAATTTGCTTTTGCGATACCCTCTCGAACACCTTAGACAAATAAGGTAAGGTGGAGATCGACTGATATTCCTTACTATTGGTCTTTTTTGGATTGGCACAATTTTTGCATTTTTCCATTGTTCAGGGTAAATACCAGTAGTTATGATATGATTAAAGACATGCACCAGGGAAGGAAAAATGACTGGGATAATTATTGTGATAAATTTGGGATTTACTTCGTCAAAACCGATGGCATCAGATTTGACGAATAACAAACAAGCAACAAATTCCATATAATCCACGCAACCGAATTCAAAAGCACCAACTGACAAACTGATTTCATGAGAGGATCGAATTGGACAGAACAGAGCCTTTAAGATTTGCGCTCAAAGGGGAGAGGTGAATATATTGCATTATTTATATGCTTACATACAAAGGCAATTCATATCGAGCTCGTGAGTGAGCTGGTAACATCAGCTTTCTTAACTGCTCTCAAGAGGTTTATTTCACGACGCGGATTTACAGCGACAACGCGACCAATTTGTCGGAGCCAAGGGAGAGCTCAAGGATCTATTTAAACTGCTTTACGATTCTGAGCACAAGGATAAAGTCAATGAATTTCTAAGAGGAGAAAGCATTGAATGGAGACTTATTCCCGCAAGATCACCTCATCGTAGGCTAGAATAAAATCCACGAAACACCACTAAAGCCTAAATTCACGTTTGAATCCGAGGAAGCAGGTGACATTTTATTAAAATGGAATTTCCTCTAATGTTTAAAGATGTGAAAATATTCGAGAGCAATTATTCAGACATAAATGACGATGAATGTGTTCGGTTATAAATGAATGCAAAGATGAATGGTTCCAACATCATTGGATGCTATTATCATA
Organism: Pocota personata; assembly: GCA_963082735.1. Classification (NCBI taxonomy): domain Eukaryota; kingdom Metazoa; phylum Arthropoda; class Insecta; order Diptera; family Syrphidae; genus Pocota; species Pocota personata. The sequence continues at coordinate 74,322,107 of OY720431.1, forward strand.
TGCATGAGGAAAAGAGGAAACACATAAACTTGCTTTTCTGTGAATATTATGATGTTTGAACGCGCTATGTGCACATCAAGAACATGTCCCGTTTATTGAGAAATCAAATAACAAAGAATTTTAATAGAATGCATTTATGTAAGGGATGTTAGCAGGTTTTCCAGCGAATGTACAATATATTGGAGCAATTTAAAAGTAAATACTACAGACTGGTTACTACAATACAGGAGGAAGGGAAGACTCATGTTAAATTTGATAAACACGGAAGAAAGTTGCAAGTTCCGTTTGTTGTGTGTGCCGACTTTGAGTGCATTTCATTTACCCCAAGTCCAAAAATTTTGCCAACAACACTAGAAATCGTGGGCTTACCCCTATTCGACCAGGAATTTAATGGACAAAGGAAACAAAATGAAAAAAAACTTTAGATTTATTCAATTGTTTTCTTTTTTAGAAGAAAATTCACCAAACGAATTTGTTGAAATGTTGGTAGTGAATTTGTACAGAAGTCATATCGAAACAAAAACCGATGTTTTGACCCAGCTAAGGAACTATACCTACATATATACAGGAAACCCCACCCATTTGCAATATACGTACTTATACGAGTATGTGCAGGACTTGCATACGAACAGTGTAATTTAGATTATCGTATACCGAAACTTTTCCCAATTACGTTGCATAATTTTCTGCGTTATATTTGTGCAAAGCTTTGGAAAAATCGACGGTGGCATGTCCATTATTCCGCTAAAAAGACACAATTATGTACATTTCACTTCCTAATCGAATATATTTAGATGAAAAAATTCTATATCTGTAAGAAGTTCTTAATTAATTTGGGTTGTTCTCAACATTACATCTGAAGATAGACTAGGAGCTGTGCAATAGCGACCAGGGTTTAACTCATAGTTTAACATGTAAACTTAACGGACATTTTTGAAAATATCCGCTAACATCACTTTGTAGATATAAAAGCAAATAACCTTTTAAAGTTCAATATTTGAAATGTTTCCACACTTTTAAGGCATGATTATAATCCTATTCTAAACATTTCTAATCAGTCATTTTGTTATAAAACTTACAAATTGGTGGAAGAAAGCATTCATCAAAACGATTCCAATAATCTATAGGCAGATAATCCTAGAGAAATGCACCTTTTCTCAACATTAACTTAAATGACTCATTGTTTTGAAAAACTTATTTTAACAGAAAAAATGTACGAGCGCGGGGTGGTTCTGAAATAAGATCGATCTAGAAAAAGAAAAAAAAACTAAGTCCGTTTTTTTATTTAATTATCTTTATTGATCTGCTTCGTATGAAAGGCGCTAGTGGACTGTACAGATTAACAGAACAGCGAGAGTATGAAAAGCACTAGAATAAAGTGTTGCCGCCTCAGCATTCCGCCCACCAAATTATTGCATAATTTCCGAAGACTGCTCGACCTAACATTGACAAAGTTTTTGAACTGCTCTATTAACATATCCATTTTTCGTCTTGACCGTGGCAGTGCTCACGAGCTGATCCGGTCCCAAAAAGACGTTTGCTACTCTTCCTAGATCCCACTGCAACGGAGGACGATTCTCATCTCTTATGAGGACCACATCGCCAACCTTCAGGTTTTTGTGGGTCAGTTGCCATTTTGATCGAAGATAGATCCTGTGACCACCGTTTCCAAAGATGTTGCACACATTGCTTAATCACCTGCCATCGTGAGAGTCGATTCAGCCTTGTGTCGATATAGTTAGGCTCAGGGATTGCCATTAGGGATTTCCCAATCAAAAAATGCGCTGGGGTTAACGATTCAAGGTCGTTTGAATCCGAGGAAGCAAGTGACATTTTATTAAAATGAGATTTCCTCTAATGTTTAAAGATGTGAAAATATTCGAGAGCAATTATTCAGACATAAATGACGATGAATGTGTTCGGTTATAAATGAATGCAAAGATTCATTCATTAACAACTTTTCCACTTACTTCAATTATTTTCTTAGTTATATCATTTATATTGTAAGCAGATGTTCTCTACTGAAGACGTACAACTCTATCATCTAAAGCTGAAATGATAGCCCATTTAAGAGCCTCGAAGAGGTTGGTATTTGTTAATATTCCGTTCAACCCAACGGCTGTCTTTTTCTTTGAGTTCGTCCAATTTCACCTTAATGTCGTCAACCATAATCTTTAATTTTTCTAGTAGATCATCATTATTCAAAATTACAATCATATTCGCTTGCATGTATCTCACATTCATGATCCTATCATCATCGTGTGTATTTTTCATAGACTCACAAAACAAACTCCATTTTGAATTTCATTGCTTTTATCTCACTTTCCAATAATTTGATTACTGCAGGCATATTCTTTTCAAACAATAATTAAACATCTAATATGCTCTCATCGTTGTTTCTAATAGAGTACATTTTTACTCTATTTTTGGAACCCCCTTCAGTGTAACTAACATTTTCCTTCAAGACTTAACTTGCCTTGTTTTTGTGTCTAGTTTTCATTTGATGATGAGTTCATTTTGCAAGGTATTTTACTTTTCGACTTTCTTCCGTAACATCGGAACTAATGAGTGTTTCACTTTTATGTGGTGATTTAAATGATCATTCTTCATATTCAAAGCACTTGTACTTTCGATTTTCGGCACTATGACACCAATTTAAGTATCTTATTAAAAAAAAATAACAAAGTATGGCTGCCGAAAGCTAAACGCTACATAAGGATGTAGTTTGAAAAACAGCAATATTTAATAACAATAACCGACGCAAGGTAAATGAAGTTCATTCTGGTTTAATTTGTGTTGATAAAAAAAAATCCGTAAAGCATATTCCAACCGTTTTTTTTATCTTTAACTTTAACTTCTAAATCACACAATCCACAACCGCGCAGCCAAATTACTCACCTCTCCCCATTTTTGCATAATCTAAAAAAGTAAAAAAAAAAAAAATACATTTTCACCGCTCAATTCTACCGTCATATTCCACGACTTCCTTTCGTATGTCAATTTGAAAGCCATTCAATTGGGTTTACAGAAATTTATAGAAAATGCATACTTGAGAGCAATGCTGGGCAATGGGCAAGATTGTGTAAATTCACAAAAAAAGTATGCGGTCAACTGAAAACAGGTTCACGTTTTAAGATTTAGTATTTTAAGCTGTACACCGACTTTTGGACCCATTAATAGTCTTTCTTTTGCATTAAACGATAAACTAAGAAAACTGAATCAAGGCACTTCAAAACTCACGTGGCTTTGAAACTAAGGCCCTACTCGAAAATCACCATTAGTCTACAATAATTCATAGATTCACCACTGACTCTTGAGTGTCAAAAGTCAGTGGTGATAAGTATATATACTAGTATAGTTTCTATCAAATTTGACCTGTTCCTGCAGTGTGATAAAGACTTGTTTTGCCCGAACCCAAAAAGATCCCAATTTGAAATTTTCAGTGGCGATATAGAATGAATAATCAAACATACAAAAGAATATTTATATACGAGTATAATACCATTTTTGAGACATTTAATTATTTAATTTAAAAACGTTATCCTTAAATGTCTTAAATGCCGTATTTTTATTTCAACTATGTCTCAATTGGGCCACATTTTTTGCATTATTCTATTAATAGTAGTGCCAGAGCTATGACTATGAAATTAAGGAAACATGTTAAGATTTAGATTTTCTTCGTAACTGTGGCATCCCTTTACTCGTAATCCAAGCAGAATTCTGTAAAAATAGCAGTAACAGGTATATTCCTGCCAATTTTGATCCAACGTTGAGTGATCGTTCGTTGAATGACCCTTATAGCATTCCACATTTCTAACTATAGCATATACAGCCAGTGCATAATCTTAGTAGACCCCACCCCATATTTCCCCACGTATTCTGTTGCAGGTGTAGAAAGCTGCACCGTCTAAGCAATCTTTACCCTATCTTCAATACACCTACATACTTTCACTCTTTGATTAAGAAAGGACTGAGTCCCTCAGAATCGGCAGCGTGAAGTCTTCTGTTCTAAGAGTACCAACACAGTTTTGATAGTTTCACTCCTAAGCCACATGTTTCTGCCCGCCCGTTAGGTTCGTTCAAAGCAACTTTATGAACTTCGCTGATGGAGGAGAAACTCTCAGCACACTATTAGGACTATGTAGTCTGCGTAGGCGAGTGATTTAGCTCCTTATTTTAAATTTTGCTAGAATCTCATCCACGCCAAGTACCCAGAGAAGGGGCGATAGTAACCCTCCCTGTGGGGTGCCTCGTGTCGTCGATATTATCTCCATGCAGTCATCTAGTTTTGAAGTGTTAATGTGGCTTTTTAAATTTATTACCATACATTCAACACCAAGAAAAGCTGCAAGCGTTGCCATTACTGCGTGCAGTGCCTGTCATTTTTGACTGATATATGGCTGGTATAGCCTGCCGTCGGCATGAAAATTACTTCTATTTCTCGCCACGCTTGAGAAAGATATGTAATTCATTCATTCATTTGCTATGTAGTTGCAAACACTTCCCACCATCTTTGGTATTATGAACTCGTTCGATTTTTGGAGTATGATGGGTATTATTTCGCCCAGGTCGGCCTATTTATATTGCTCAAAAATTCTTACAGCCCGTCTATTTTAGTTTTTAGAAAGGATAAAACGACTCTAGTTACTTTCTCTGATCTACAATAAATTAAAATCATACCTTTAGTTTGTAGTACTATCAGTCCCATTTCTGTTTGCTCTGGGCCATTCTCCTTTCTGCAATTTTACTTTCAATTTTGCACACATTTGGTGTATTAAGAATATTAGCTAAAAGGAAACATTTTTCAGAGTAAACGTTATTTTGGAAAATGATTTTATAACATGGAAGCAATATGTACGATTCTCCATACTAATATTTTGACAGCAATGCCTAGTACGTTGTTAGTGTGTAATGAAATTTCTACTGTTATCCAAATAGTGTTTAAAGAAACAAAACTATGGAAATTTAAAAATTTTTTACGGTAATTGAAAATTATAAATGTATTTCATGACATTTATATTATTAAAATCTATGAGTAAGTGTGAAATTATATATTCGTTATGTGGGTCGCACGCACTGGCTCCGTATATGTTACTAAGAAAAATCGGTTAAAAACAACAAAATAGACTTGTTCGTAAAATGTGTTACTAAGAAAAATCGGTTAAAAACAACAAAATAGACTTGTTCGTAAAATTCGCTAAAAAGCTAAACAACTTTTTTGGACATACATATGTCAAAAATTTGAATGCCAATAGCCATTTCCGAGAAAAATCCAATTTTCGCAAATCTGATAATAAGAAAAGTACTGCTATTCGAATTCTTAGCCCAAAATTGAGTATGCAATCATAATTTAAAAGTCCATTTTATTCTAGATATGAAAATCGTTAGAGCCGTTTTCGAGAAAATTGCATTTTTTTATAATTGGCCTTAAGCAGAGTACCGTTAATTTTGGGACTAAATTTAAAACTCGAAATTCACCTCTGCGCACACAGACCCCAGATATTTGAAGAAAATCCGTCCAGCCCCAGATACAGACAGATAGATAGACAGAATTGCGAGACCCATGTTTTTGAGTTCCTCTAAACGCAATCACTTAGCTCCTCAAAATCGATACAATATTGAGGCATATGTTGCCCCTGTTGTCAAAATTGTCGAAAGGTGAAGAATAACTTAAATAAGATCGCTATTCGATGTGAACAAAGTGCTTAATTTGAATTCAAATTTTCGTTCACACCGATTAGAGAACTTATTCAAGTTATTCTGCGCCTTTTCATAATTTTGACAACAGCGGCAAAATACGAGCATCTGCCGGAAAGGTCATGGTACGATTTGCTCGGCCATTACCCCTACTAGGGTGGGTCAATAAGTCCCTGAAAAATGAAATAAGGAACACTCTTTTCGGTATAAAAACATTTTATTTTTCAACATAGTCTCCTTTTAGCTCTATACACTTCATCCAACGTTTCGCCAATTTTTTGATGCCTTCCAAATAATACGATTTCTCGAGCCCCTCAAAATAAGCGTTTGTTTCAGCGATGACCTTTTCATTCGACCCAAATCTCTTACCTCCTAGCTATTTCTTCATGTTTGGAAACAAGAAATAGTGGCAGGGGGCTAAATCTGGGGAATAAGCTGGATGAGTTCATAGTCTAACTCATGCAATTTTGCCATTGCGACTGCGGACTTATGCGTCGCGCCGGTGCGTTGTCCTGGTGAAAAAGAATCTTTTTCTTCGTCAAATGCGGCCGTTTTTGCTTCAAATCGGTCCAGCAGCTCTGCGTAATATGCGCCGGTGATAGTTTTACCCTTTTCAAGGTAATCAATGTGAATAACACCGCGCGCATCCCAAAAACCTGTCGCCATGACCTTGTTTGCTGACAAACCTGCCTTGGCCTTCTTCGGCTTCGATTCACCAGGAGAAGTCCATTGTTTTGACTGTTCCTTGGTTTCTGGTGTGTTGTGGTGAATCCAGGTTTCATCCACGGTTACGAAACGACGCTAAAACTCTACCGAATTTTTCTGGAACATCGCCAAACACAGCTTTGAAGTTGTCAAACGAATGCGTTTGTTGTCGATTGTGAGCAAACGCAGCACCCATCTTGCGAAAAGCTTTTTCATGTCCAAATATTTATGTAAAATCGAAATCACTGAGCCATGTGATAAGCCTGTGGCCTCTTCAAGCTGGCGCACTTTCACTCGCCGATCGTCCATTATCAAACCATGGATTCTGTCGACCATTTCTGGTGTAGTGACCTCAATTGGGCGACCAGAACGTTCGGCGTCACTTGTGCTTGAACGACCGCACCGAAATTGAGTAAACCAGTGGTGAATAGTTCCAATCGATGGTGAAGAGTCCCCATAAAATTTGTCAAGCTTTTGTTTGGTTTGCGTGATAGTTTTTTCTCGCAAAAAATAGTGTTTAATGAACACTCGAAATTAATTTTTTTCCATTTTAACGAAAATGCTAGTAGGCATCTATATAAAATGGCTGCCACAACAAAACTATTTGACAGATCTGTCTGAAAATTTGGGTGCGTGCTTTTGAAAGATGATTCTTGACATAAAAAATTAAATTCAAGGTGACGACACAATTTGTGTTAATTTTCAGGGACTTATTGACCCACCATTCACCTGATTTGGCACCCTGAGACTTCCATCTGTTTCCAAACTTGAAGAAATTTGATTCTGGGAACAGCTTCGCATTCAACGCAGAAGTTGAGAGGGCCATGGATGATTATTTTCACAGCCTTCCAGACTCTCACTCACGAGTAAGAATACTGACTCCCAAGTCAAGGGAGATTATGTAGAAAAATAAAATCATTTTTTAACTGAAAATCGCAGTCTTTCATTGTCAAGCCGAGAACTTTTCACCTTGCCCTCGTATGACTCAATATTGTATCGATTTTGACAAGCTAAGCGATTGCGATTAGAGGAACCCAAATCGAGATCAGAAATTCTCACGGAAACAATATACATGCCCTTTCGACATCTTGTTCTCACAGCGAAGACTTTTTTTTATAGATGTAGATTTGTTTTCATAACGTTGTTTTTTTGTTTTGTCTCTTTCTCGTGTAGATTTTGTATATTGCAACCCACTTATATTACAAGATGTCAAATTCATGGCAATGAAAATCACCTTTTATGTGGAGATATTCCAAGAAGGATAAAAAAAACATTTCATAAATGTGACTGGCAACGTCTATGAAATGTTTTTTTTTTTTTTTAGGATAAGCAGAGGAAAACACAAAAAAACCGTAAAACTACGATTTAAATACCTGTGGAAATTTACCGATGTCACAAACCATTTGGTTTCATGCGTGAACTGCGTGGAGGATCATTTTCATTTGACATTTCATGATGGAGAATTTGTATCGATAATTGAATTCAATGGGAACAGCGTACTAGCTTTAATGATCCGTGGAGAATATACTTATTGACTGTTAGGAAGGCTCTGCGAAATCGATGAACCAATTACATTCACATTACATGCCAATCGATACTTGATATAATTATTGTCAGAATTCTACAAACGGTGACTTACAGACACATTTTGTCTCTTGGAAAACTATCGAAGCAATATTTTCGCAACGTTGAAATGTATTACCAACAAAGTAACGGAACCTCTGTGTGTTTAGAAAACCATTATAAATTATTTTGGGTGGAGTTCTATCCCAAGGCACGGTAGTGGGTGGTTTTCAAAAAGCAGTTTCTGAAGTTCATTAGGTAAGTATATTTGACACCCTTCCTGCAAGTCTTTTCATTCTTATTTTTCTTTTATTAACCGCTAAAAAATATACTCGTGCACCTTATTTGAAGTATTTGTCCCAAGTATCTGCCTTGCTTGTAGGGTTGGCTAAGTTTGCGGACCTCAATATCATTCTACAGACCGGTTTACCGACCATCGACCATCACTGAGACTTGCTGTTGTTCCTTCATTTAAGTAATATAGTTATTTCTTATTCTTCCTCTTCTTCGAGCTTTGGTTGAAACTTGTGCCGCTTTTGCTTTTCGGAGAGGATTTCCGACGATCTTCTTTATATATGGCAGTACCAGCTCATGCGCTCGGCCTGAAGCTTTCCCACAATCGATTTCTTTACAAGAAAGCTTTCGCGAATACGCGTACTATTAACTGGATCTGATGTTGCTACTCCCACTGACATCCGTAACATTTTCATCTCCGTCATTTGTCCCTTACATTTTTTATACATCGTCCAACATTGCGATATATATTTTATAGCCGGACGTACGACTGCCTTATAAAGCAAACCTTTGAGTTTAAGTGACATTTTTGGGTCACAAAAGACTACGGTGTCTTCGCTCCATTTTAAACAATCCACATACCCTGGGCGTGAAATATTGGCGTCACAATTTTCCCAATCATTTAAGTTTGATCATTTATGATTATTGATATCCGGTGTCATGTTTGTGGGTTCGGAAGATCGGCAATCCAAATGTTCTGTTTTCGTCTGTCTAATTCTAAAACCGTTGTCTTCCAAAGAACAACATTAGTTCTTCGAATTGGACAAGAAAAACGTTTATTATCCGACATTCTATTTTTTTAAATTTCGAAATCAAGGTAATAAAGAATATATTGTACAAAAGTGAGCAATATTATTATTATTCTTTTTTTTTAAATATTAACGTACGCCTAGGAAGAAACCCCTTGAATGCAATTAATTGCACGACGTATGCTCTCACACAGAGAGAGAAAGAGATAGAGAAAGAGAGAGAGAGAGAGAGAGAGAGGGAGAGAGAGAGAGAGGAAGACAGATAGGTGTAGTGGTTTGAAACTCAGGTGGTATTAAGTTTCAATAAACAGGGTGGCGTAGAGATAACTGGGGAGTTTTTGTTTTGCTATTAAAATCATTGCTTTATGATCCACAGTATTTTCCCGTCCTCCTGATGTCATCATTACGCTCAACTTGCATTCCCATCCTATTGCCTTCTGCCTGTTATGCCTTCGAATGATTGCTTGACGTCAAGATTTGGACCGTGAACCTTCAACGTAACAAACGATGATGTTACCATTACACCTCAGGCGCCTCTAACAGAATGACATATTTGTGCATAGTCGAACATTGTACTTCAAATGAGCAAAAATGCTAATATCTACCACTCCTCAAGTTTTTTGGTTTTACGTTGTACCACTAATTTTTGATAAGAAAGCCTCAATCTATTAAATGCGTATGTCTCGTTTTCCGATGCGAAAGAAAAATCATGGACTTGAATTCGCCATTACCCTTTGCCATTTTCTTTCGTATACCATGATAACATGCGAGATGAAAAATATATCTCAGAGTAATTCCTAATAGTAAAAAAACTAATTAATAAGCCTTTCCTTATAAAATACTCCCTTAATTATCGAATGAGAGTCAGACACAAATTCAATTTAAAGGATGAACTTAGCACCTCAAATTGATCGTGACTTCCAATTCTCAAATGTAAATTTTATTTTTTAATACAGATGTTATATGCAAATGTTATTTCTCACCTACCGAAGTGTCGTGAATGACATAGCATATTTCAGTACTTTTGTTTGTTTGTCAGGTACGCAGCCTTCTTATGTACGAGTATGTAGGTTCCAACTAACTGCAGCTATTCTTTGAAAAGTGTTGTATACCACATTAGCAGTGCCATTGTAAATAAAAAATCGTAACAGTTCGTGAGGCGTGAATTCATTAAATTACAGTCAAAATATAATACTTTTGTATCGTAAATAATTCATAAGTGTGAACATGGTCATACGGTCATATTAACTTAAAAATAGTTATCGAATGTCGTATGACTTTTTTTACTTTTTTTCACTTAAGAAGTTTTACTGTGTATTTTCTTAATATTAACTAAGATATGCCATTGTTGATGCATATTACATACAGTTATGTCATATGCTTTGTCATTCCTGACTGAGCTTTTAGTTATTAGATGATCTTAAACTCTCCGTCTGAGACAGATGCAGTCGATTCTCACCATCGTTTTGCGTACCGTACCTACCTTTTTGATTATATACGAGTACATAGCTGAATTGGTGACGTCAGAAAGAAAGAAATTACAAAACTTTGAAAAAAAGAATGACCTATCGATCCGTGTTGAAATTAAAAATAACAAAAATATTGTTCTTTTTGGCGTATATAAGATTAAGTTTTTAGACAGTAATTAGGGCAGTCCAAAAAGCTGGCGTTTGCACTTAAAGCAGTGAAATCGGTTACTATATGCGATCCAAGTTGGTAAAGAAACGCCGCAAGTTTCTTAACGAGATTGCAGGCATATGCGGCGTGTCCTTGTACGTACTGGTTCACAGGCATATTCCAGACGAATGCAAAGGCGATGAGCTCACTACAAATAGTACTGGGAGGAAGACAAAAGGTCCGACCCCATGAAATGATAAGATTTCAATTAAAATTTGAAAAATGACTAATAGTAGGTGGAACAACATCGAAAGCAACATTTTTGTCACGATTTATGTTTGTACGAGTATGTAAGTCTCCACAAATATTTCCCAGCATCTTATTGCACGGTACTCATATTTTCGCGTCGATTTGGGCGCTAGAGTTCCGAACTCACTGAGGGTTTGTAAATATACAATACTCGTATGTAAATGTATAGCTTTACAGGTAATTCTCGACTTGGATCGCATTGTGCCGAATTCTGCAATCGTTTGTAAATAAACCAAATTTACTAAAGCTCAAAATACCCGCTCGAATTCAAATAGAGTTTTTTTTCACTCGAATTCAAACGAAGAAACTAAAGAGTTAAAAAAAAACTCGCTCCTATCCCTTTGCATTGTCAGCACGCGAGTGGAGAAAAAACGAGCGAAAATGAGTATTTTTGTTAAAAAAAAAAGTAGAAGTGTGTGGCACGTTTGAAAATGTAAATTAAGTGCCCGATTGGGTCGCACGTACTTGCACCTATATGTGCAAGTACGTGTTTAATTTTCTTTAAAATTTAAGCAAAATCGTTAAAAATTTCTTCTTTCTAAATATGTTAAAATTAAAAATATTCTGAACATTTTCCCAAACCTGGTATGCCATAATCTTCTATATGTCAAATATTGTCGAGAAAATTTTCAAAAACCTAGCTGGTGGCGTATAACACTACTCTACTTATTACCTATAAGTAAAGTATGTAAAAAGCAAACGAAAACCAAAGAAGTTTGTGCTTGCGATCTGCTGAAGTCATAAGGCCCGGTCTCTCGGACGATTGCGTTTTCCGACAAATTTAAAAATCTACTGTTTCACTCCGCTCAGCTTACAATATACATAATTCGATTTATTGATTGTAAGCACAGTACATTTTTTTATGTATACTTAATGTTGGATACAGCAGTGTGGAGCGTCTCCGGTTCAGTAGGGCGGTATCGGGTCGCGATATGAAGGACGTTGAACGTCAGTTCTCAAAACGTTGGTGGCTAACTGAAAGAGAGGGGTAGCCCGTTTAAAGTTGGCTTTTTGGTCTTGGCCGTCTTACATATTTTAAGGTATTTGTAGGTACTTTTAGGTAGAAAAAAAAAATGTTCTACAGCACTTGGACACAAAAAAACAGCACTTTGAAAACAAAAAAAAAAAAAAAAAACGTATTTAATTTCATAATTAGAGTAAGATAGAAGGTAGAATAGGGTAGTTTCAGATTTATTTTAAGGTAGTTTTTAAGTTTTATTATAAGAACAAAACAAAAAAAAAGTACATGTGCTAAATTTTTTTTTTTATTTTATAATCAAATTTTTCTTAGTATTTATTAATAATTAAACAATAAGATGAATAAAACAATTAAGTCAGGTACGTCGAAAGACATAGTTTTAATGTATTAGGTTTAACTTAGAGCGCCCGCATAGGGCCAGTAAATTAGAATAACATATGTAGTTAGTTAAGCTAGTTTTAAGCCTTTTTTGTCTAGCATTTAAGTTGTAATTGATTTGGGGTAATACAAATGAATTTAAAATGAATGAAATGACTTATTGTGGGAACACATAGAGTATTTTTTCTTTTCAGTTTGTGTTTTAAGTTACATTTCTGTGCAATTAAATTTTTCCTTTGGCCGCTTACATCACTTAGAATAAAAACGCGTGATATATTTTATATAGTATATTCTGTACACATATGAACACATTTAAATCATTCAAATTCAACACCTCAGTTACTATCCTTTTTTTGTTTTGCGTTGGAAGGTGAAAATCATCGAAAAACATTAAAGCCGCGATTGCTTGCAGTAGTGTGAGACTTTAACCCGAACTAAAAACACCTCCCTTAGAAGATAGCCTTCTAATAGTTGCACCTAGTCGTTAGATTAATAAGTAATTTGTCTTTGTTGTTTTAAAATGTATATGTTAAGTATTCGTCCGGTCAAATATTGTTTTAGCAATATGAGCCACATTTTTCTCGAGATAAAAGGTTTTATGTTTTTTTTTTTTTTGTTTGTTAAATTATGAGCTAATTAATTCAAAGGTTTTCAGCCTTTTCTGTCTTCTAACTAAATCATCATTATTCAGTAGTTGAGTAACTTCTACGTTGTCAAGGTTGCGAATCCTAGTTGCATGCCTTCTTCGGACTTTTTTGACTTCATCGTCTACCATATTAATTACTAGATTCCTGTGTAGATCATATGTATGTACCTACATACCACATACATATATATGTACCTACATACCACAGAGCATTAACAATTTTTGGTAGTACTTTACTTTGAAAGAATTGTATACTTTGTACTCGTAGATTTGACCTGCTTGTGCATCCCCAAAATTGAATCCCGTAAGACAATACAGGTTTTAGAATTCGCTTATACAGCAGAAGTTTATTTATACACGTTGAGAGACAGGAGTATCTTCCAATAAGCCAATACATTTGTATGTTTATTTCCTCTCGTTTTTTCTTTACGTGAACTTTCCATTGTAATGTTGCATCCAAAGTCATTCCCAGATATTTCGCTGAGTTCGAGTATGGTAGGACAGCAAGCTATGCTGAAACATAATTAACGCAGAGGCGCCGTTTTAATACCACAACTCAAGTGACCTAATTTGTTGTAAAAACTGACGTTGTACTTGTGGGAAAGGAGAGAAAAGATTATTTAAATCCACCCCGTGGCATTGAGGAAACTGATGACGTCCCCAATGTTTGTCTCCGCTAACTAACTAATATTATCAAAGAGGTGTCTGCCATGTAAACGGTCTCTGACCCTACTAAGGGCCGGAAACTTACAAAGGAAGTGAAGGAATGTCTCAGGCTCGTTGGTCATATTGCGGCTACGACAAAGTGCATTAAAAGTAATGCCCGGCCTGGCTTCGTGGACCCCTATGGGCCAATGGCCAGTGCTAAATGCCAAAACTGTAGCAATATCTGCCCGGTTTCTATTTAATAGCACTTCTGTTCTGCGCCAATTATACTTGGGCCACATCTGCCTGGATATGACACAATTCTGCAACCCTCGCCATCTATTAAAAGCATCTGCAAGGAAATGAGCAAAGATTCTACCCTTAAGGGCCCCTAACGGAATGTTGATCTCCTCCGCACGGGAGCAATCAAGGGCAGATGCCTGCCTCGCCAATTCATCAGCCCTTTCGTTTCCGTCAATGTTACTATGACCAGGCACCCAAATGAGGCTGATCCTAGACCTATTACCGAGTACGGCAAGCTCCTCCTTGCATTGTTCAACAAATTTGGAGGAGGAAGTCGCAGATACGATGGCTTTGATAGCGGCCTGGCTATCAATGAAAATGGATATGGTGTTAAGTTGTATCGATGTATGTTTGAGGAGACGGCACGCCTCTCGTACAGTAAGAAATTCCGCCTGGAATACGCTGCATGAATTGGGTAGACGGAATGAACTAGAGATATTCAGGGATTCAGAAAAGATTCCCGCCCCTACTTCGCAGTCCATTTTCGACCCGTCAGTGAAAATGGTTGTTTTGAACTCGTTTGTCAACGCGCCATATTTCCATTCCGCCCTGAAAGGGAATCTCACCATGAGAACATTGCGAAAGTTCACCCTGGGAATTATGTAGTCGGTCGGATTTGCCGCCAACTCCCGAGGTAGCAGTTTAAGGATGCTGTTGTGGCCGTAAAGACTATCGCACCAGCTACCCTGTAGCACCTATCGTAAACTTGGAATGTCTTCTTAATGATTAGTTATAGTGAATTCTGATATTCTGGTTATATAATTTTCTCTTCACTGTTTTTAAATGCTTTTTACTTTTTCTTTTTCTGGAGAAATAATTTCTTTCAAATTTATATTCTTTTCAACTTCCTTGTTTTAGTAAGTTTTTTTTTTTTTCTTTAATTTATTTATTGCAAAAATTGTAAACTACATGTTAAGGGTCACCCCACCCACTGTTATAATGTAGCTAATGTTATAAATTTTGAAATGGCATTTAACACTATTTTTATTATATAAATATAAAATGTCATTATAATTTCTCATTCTTTATCATTTTTCCTGTTTAAGTACTTACTATTTTAATATTATAATGTAACTATTTGAACTGATTGAGAAATAAATATATATCTATCTATCTATCTATCTACCTAGAGCCGCAGTCCTTTATACTTTGTTGATGAGTTTTGTAATGTATGCTTTCTTAACCGCCGGCCACCAAACTAGCGATCCATAGGAAAGTATAGGGCGCACTACCGCAATATGCATCCAAGGGTAGGGGTGGCCTTGGTGTAGTGGTAACATCATCGCTTGCCACGCTGCAGGTTCACGGTTCGAATCCTGATGTCAAGAATTATCTATTTATTTCGTATGAAATAAATAAAAAAGTCGATCAATTGCGAAAGCTTATGTCTACTCTACTGCGAAGGCATAACACTGGCAGTAGGGTGGTCTATGAATAAAATACAACTTGATCGTGATGATGACATCAGGAGGACGGAAAAAAATACTGTGAATCATAAGCAACGACAATAATAGCGAAAACAAACAAAATACTCCCCAGTTATCTGGACGCCACCCTTGGAGTTTACAGAAACTTAATACCACCTGAGTTTCAAACTACACCACTCTGTCTTTCTCTCGGTCACTTCCCCTTTCCACAAAACGCACGTGTTCTAAAAATTAGTATAAGGATATTCATATCCCCTTTAACACGTGGAAATTTAAAAAAAAAAAAAAAAAAAATTACCATCTTCGGACGGCGTCCCCATTTCTTACTGAATGTTTTGCTACAAGCATAAAAAGCCACACAGGCTTTCTTTAGGCGCTGTTCAATGTTAAGCTTCCAGCTTTATTTAGGGTCGAGTACCACACCTAGGTACTTAGCACTAGATGATAACGAGAGTAATTGGTTATTAAGCCGTGGAGGCGTGAAAGCCGGTATTTTGGTTTTTGTGGTAAAGAGTAACAGTTCAGTCAAGCCTACACTACACTGGTGTAAGCACTATTACCGAGTGTCGATTGAATGATTCTGGTTTTTAGCATAGTCACTATCCACTTGCTAATAAACTAACCTACACCTAGTTGGGATAGAGCTTCCTGAATCGATTTGGTACTAACGTTATTGAAAGCACCTTCAACATCTAAAAAGGTGGCAAGAGTAAATTGTTTGTAGTGTATTGTCTTTTCTGTCGTACGCACAACTTCATGGAGCGCCATTTCAGTCGATCGCCCTTAGAGTACGCATGCTGAGATTTTGATAGAAGGGATGTATCTATTGTATTATTGACGTGCGTGTCTAATATACGTTCCAACGTCTTAAGGAGGAAAGATGACAAGCTGATGGGTCTGAAATCCTTTGCAGATTCATGCCCCCGCTTCCCCGCTTTCGGAATAAACACAACACGAACACGTCTCCAACTCAGGGGGACGTGGTTTAGAAGAATACAGCTTCTATAGATCGGAATTAGCCAAGTGACCACCTGATCCAATATTTTTTGCAGCATTACGGGGAGTATGCCGTCAAGTCCAGCCGAATTATAGGGAGAGAAGCTGGAAATGGCTCAAGAGGTATTAACCTCTGTAATTGTTGTCTTAATGTCGTTCCAAGATGAGGATTGCACATCTTGACGACAAATTGAGTGAGCAATCTCATTTTTGCACCCTGGAAAGTGAGTTTGCATTAAAAGCTCCAGAGACTCGCTAGAGGAATCCGTCCAAGTCCCGTCCGGTCTTTTGATAAAGGACGAACAGGAGTGTTCCTTGGATAGGATCTTATTCAGTCTGGCAGAGTCTTTAATGGTTTCAATGGACTGACAAAAGTCCATCCAAGCCAGAGACTTGGCCATTTTAATGGATTTCTTATATTCTTTTAGGCAATCCTTATATGGTTGCCAAAGCTTGTGTCGATAGCAGACATTGAACATTTCTCTGGTAATCTTCCTAAGATTAGAAAGATCTTCGTTCCACAGTGAGGGAAATTTTTTCTTGCTGAACTTAATAGGGCACGAAACCTTAAAAGCCATACCCATGGCTTTTTCTAGGGTTTTAATCTTGTCGTCAAGTTCCTTGACTGATTCGATTTTCGCGCCGGGTGTTCTGTGAAGTTTATATTTGATAACCTGACCAAATTTGCTCCAGTCAATTCTCTTAGGGTTTCTAAATGGCTTAGGTGCCTCGACCTCGAGGCTAACATTAAAGATTATACATTTATGATAAGACAAAGATGGACGATCGGATACCCGCCAATTAGTTACTCTATGGTTGTCAATATTGGTATTGAGTGTAATGTCGAAGACTTCGTCCCAACCTCTGAAATTATCCGAACTCGGAAAGACGAAAGTTGGTTTGTTACCCACATTACAGACAGAAATGTTGGACAGCACAAGGAAATCGAATAAAGACTCACCGCGTTTGTTGATTTCCGAGCTACCCCATAGCGTATGTCTGGCATTCGCATCGCAGCCTAAAATCAATTTGCCATTTTTCTCCGCGATCACTGATGTCAATTGTCGTACCTCCTTAGGCGGTGATGGTCTGTCTCGATCCATATAAGCTGAGGAAATAAAAAGAGTGTCAGTTGCAACCTGCAATTTAACTACAGTTAAATCAGCAGAGCTAAAATTAGGACATAGAAATACATTTATATGTGTTTTTAGCTAGGATGCAGGTCCTAGGTTTATTACTAACCTGGTTAATGGTATTGTAGAAGATGTTGTACCGGTTGTCCTTCAGCCCTTTAACGACTGAAACTTTTCACCCAGATTGTCTGACGCACTCTACGAGTGGCGCAGATTAATCTGTGCGATCTTCAACATTCGGAATGGTGGAGTTGGTAATGGCATCGACAACCATGTCCTCCGACAACTTGTCGGTGCCTTCAATTTCGCCTGTCTCATCGTCAGGACCAGAGGGGCGGAAAACCTTGATTTTGGCATGCCTTATGCCAAAATGCAGTTTATGGTCGGCTTCTTCGAGTGCCACCAGGCACGCTTCGCTAATCAGAAGCAGGAAAGAGGAGCTGTTTTTCTGAGGTTCCTCTGCCTCGATGACTGCCCAGTCATCCATCGGAACCGCCGGGTTGTGTAGTTTTAGGCATTTTAGAAGCCTTCCTCTGTCAACCTTCATGTTGGGCAACCAGATGCGGGCCCTAGGTCTCCTGGGGATATCCATGGCAGGGATAAGATTGAGCTTCAAGCCCTCCCAGGCATCACTAACCTTAGTGATACACTCTCCAAGGAAATCCTTAGGGTACTGGTCCTTGCATCTGATGACCCGATATCCCCTGACCAACTCGGCGGAGTCGAAACATGGCAGAGGTCCCCCTGGGTTTGCCAAAAGTTAGTCCATGACAATATTGGACAATCTAGCCTCTCTGCTGACCCAAGCTTCACCTATCGTCTTGCCGTCGGAGGAGCGCTCGTCCACCAGAGCGACCTGCAGATGGTCCCTTGCCACCTTAGAGAAGTGTCGCATCATCTGGTTCGCACTCGCAGCATGCGTGCTTTGCTGTTGAGGAGAAGAAGAGAGGGTCCTGGCAAATTTGGTCTTTTTTGCCGCGCGATTGGTCTCATCTAGAGACTTGTTGCGCTTGTTAGCAATGGGTACCTTCTTCTTCAGTTTTTGTTTTTCAAGGTGGGCGATTGACCACAGCTTGGTACTTAACTTTGTCTGCTGCATCTTTCTCATGAAAGCAGCCGGCTGCTTCATTTTTGGCAATCTTGCCGAGAATGAAACGAGCCATATTGTACTTGCCTTTCATGAGGGCTCCCGAATATTTTTTCTTGTTAGGCGAACCGTTGCCACTAACCTTATTGGACTTGGTTGCCGTTTTGACAGTGCGTTCTGTAATTAACTGGTGAACCGCCCCCTGTGCACCAGAGGTAGTACTTCTAGTACAGGCTGCGGCTGAGGGTAAGACTGTCGACTCCTGACTGGAGGCCAACAACTCACCTTCAGATGGGGGGCCAATGTCTGGCGTCCCCTCGACCTTGTTTTTTTTTCTCTTTTTTTAGGTTTTCTTCTTTGTTTTTAGATTTGTTTGGATTCATTTTTTTGTTGGTCCCACGAGTAAGTCCGAAAAAGAGAGTCCATCCTGGCAGAGCCGATATACCAGGATAAAGCATTTATACTACCGACCTCGGCAGGGCATCGATAGGGACCGTTAACGACCAGCACCTTTAATTACCAGTTGGCCACGAACCATCGGCACGGGTACCTCAAAACATTGGCTTAAGTGAGATTTATGGTTTACTCCAACCTCGTCCTAATGGACCACAGCGCACGATTGAAGCATGCGTGTAAATGCTTAGCTGACACTAAACACCCGAAAGGTTAATAGCCATTTCCGGCGGGCGCCCGCGGGGAGGACCAAGGACGAGGATTTTGCCCGCCGAGTATAGAACTGCGTTTTTATTTATGTATACTGGGATATTTGTAAAATTAACATGGACTGACTTTAACTCATTTAATTCTATCTGACACTTTTTTGTCCATGAAGGTATGCTAGTTTCCCCATTGGAAGTACAGCAGCATCATCTGTAAATGTGCCAATAGTCATTTCTACACTTTGTGGTAAGTCATTAGTGTACAGAAGAAATAGGAAGGTCCCTAATATACTATCCTGAGGCACACCAGCCTTTATTCCTCTCAATGCTGAGTACTGATCATCCTGTTTTATTCTAAATGATCTGGATTCTCAGAATACTTCTTTGGCAGCTGACGGCAGTTTATGAATTAATCCACTGTGCCATAGTTTATCAAAAGCCTGTGTTACGTCAAGGAAAATAGTGGAACAAGTTTTCTTTCCTTCTAAGGCTCTTTCTATTTTGTCCGTTATTCTGTGCACGATATCATTGAGTGCTTGTTGTTTCTAAATCCAAATTGACGAGGTATTAATAATTTTTCTTTATCTATCGGAAGAAGACGTTTCATTAGTATTTTTTCGAATAACTTTGACGGTATGGGTAGTAAAGATATCGGACGATAAGAGGTTATCACTAGGTGGTTTATCTGGCTATGATACCAAAATTACCTTCGTAACTTTCCACATTCGTGGTATATACCATAATCCAAATAGAGCATTTATAGTTTGTGTTAGTCTTGTTGTGCCTTTTTTGGAAAGTGTTTCAGTATTTCTACTCTGGGCGCTTTTCTGGGATTGATACTTTCTTTTATTTCTCTGAATAATTCATTAGCGGCTACCGTCTAAATAGGTCTCTTCCATTTGTCCATGTTCTCCATCTTCTTATGGTTCAAAGACATTTTCGAGACAGTCAAATGAATCTGTTTTCCACTGGTTGGTCTTTGCCCATTCACCATTGTGGGCTTTACTTAGTGGTATATGTTTTATTAGTATTTTAATTTTCTCTGTTGCCTTCGCGAGCGATATCTAGAGTAAAAATGTGTTATGCTTCTTCTAGTTGTTCCTGAGTTTCACAACTGATAGTTAAACACGCTCTTCTAAATTTTGTTTGAAATAATTCCAATCAGTTAAGTTATTTACCAATCGTGGTTTTTTTTTTTCAAAACGATTTTATCGGCAAGTGTTAACAGTATAGAGGAGTGATCGTCGGACTCAAGATTCAGCCCTTCTTCTACGTGCACGGTGTTTGACGAGTTATTCTTAATTGTAAAAAGTTGATCACATCCGACTAAGACTTTATTCTATTTTGAACGATCGCATGGACATGATCTTCAAAATCTATTTAGAAGACCCACCCGACTTCGCCCGCCTTCGTCAGTTCCAAACTCTCGTGGCCTTTCGGTTAAAAGACTATAGCCTGTTTCAGAAATTCATAGATCATGGTATTGTTCCATTTCCTAAGGTTGAATAATGCGTATAATTTTCGTTCACTAATAAAGAGAATAACTGAAGTTATGGATTTAGCTTTATTAGAGAAACCAAAAAAAAAAAAAAAAAAAATCCCACTGCGCAGTTCCCAGATGACGTGCACTAATCGTACATATGTAGCTTAAAATATTTTCTAATTAATACCGTAATTGGACAAATGAGCTAAGCTATTTTAAGTTATACGTGTGAAACTTTTAGAAATATTAAAGTGTTTATTCCAAGTTTTCTCTTAATCTGATATACATATATATATAGTTGGATGCTAAGTTGCACGTCTTTTTTTTTAATACAATCAAAATGAAAACAATAATTTTTATTTGAAACAACTGTATTGTTATTAAGTGTACTGCTGAAGTTGAACCGAAACTGCAAACTGCAAAAAACTGAAGGGTGAAAACATCGTATACCTCGCGGACATGAACAGACATCTAAAGTACGTGCAGGAATGTGCTTACGATCTCAGCAAATGCGCTTCGGTACAGAAAAAGTGTACGGAGCATGAGGGGTATTATATGCCACTCACCCCTCCTCAAGATTGATACTCTCCTGAGTATCTTCAGCTTCGTTTTTATTTATTATAGTCTTTTTTTTTTGTTCTGATTTTAAAAATTACAATTGCAATTAAAATAATTAAAATTATGGTAATGAATATGTAAGACACAACATGTTTTATATTGCCTTCGTATTTAAGTTCTTCTATTATCTTTCGGTTTTGAATTTGTTTTAAGCTTATCTCCTCTAGTTTCATTTTAGTGTCTAAAGTTTCTGGTTTGTTATAATTTGGTATTACAATATTCTGTTTAATAGTAATTTCTTCATTAGTAGATATACAATGTTTCGTTTATTTTAACTTAACAGTTACTAAAATGTATTAAGTTATTCTTTGAAAATTGGTACTTCAGATTGTTACACGTATTTGTTAAATTTGTCTTATATAGATTCTTTGTTAGTATGAGTGAGTACGAGTTTTTCAATAGGTTTTGAAGACAATTTACACTATTTTTAAATTTTTTTTTATGTTTGTTATCATCATATAAAACATTATTATAAAATATGAAATAGTTTCCTAAAACAAGAAATTTCATTTCTCTTAAGATTATGTATTGGCAACAACATTATTTTCTCGTATTTATTATTTGAAAAGATTAGAATTCTAAGTACAAAAATGAGTTTATTATTTGATTCAATTAGATTTCTTTTAATATTTTCCAACTTCTCAATATTTATATCGAATCTTACATTTTCTTCTTCCGTTAGGATATTTTTGCCTAAGATTTCTAATTTTGAAAATACAATATTATCCTGCAGTTTTTCGATTTCATTATTGAGTAACAATATATAAGTGTTAATCTGAATTGATTGTAAGTTGTTTGCCAATTTCATTTCTTCCTTGCTTGTATGATTTATAAAATTTTCCATGATTGTTTGATGTTTATTAATTCTATTAACTAAGACATTTAGATTGCTTTGTAGATCAGTATTTATTCCGATCTGTTTATTTGATTCGGCAATAAAATTGTGATTATTTTCATCTATAATTCTCAAATGATCCCGCAACTCTGATCGCTCGTCATCATCCATCACGCTAAATAAAAAATGTAGCCCTTTCCCTACTATATTAATCAAACCTTTTTTCTGTCGTGGATGTGGTATAACTGTATTGAGTTTAGAACGTGTGTTATTGAGTGCATGTTATTGAGTGCATGAATGGCTGATAGCCTTGCTATAGCTTCCTAAATCTACTACATGAAGAACCTTATCGTACCCTTCGATTAGTTTTATCGGCTCTTGTTTTATCATCGTGTATCCTGCCTGGGTGTTTATTTCATCTAGTCCGAAATCAGCTTGGTTTAGTCTAACAGTCGTTAGAAGGATTATCGCAAAGATAAATTCCATATTTATTCTCTGAAAATAGAAATTGTGTCTAGATATGTTAACTACTGTTTAGTTATTGATATTGTAATATGTGAACTACGGCTCGAGTAGATAAAACGTTATTCTGTGAGATTATTTCTTTATTTAACAATTCAAGTTCACACTATACTGTTCTTCGCAAATTCTTTCCTTACAAGGTCTCTTTCTTCTCAAATCACTTTATCTCATTTCAATTACTTAATTCACAAATCCAAACTGATTACTTCTTCTTGTTAACTCTCAACTTTCAATTTATCACAAAATTACATCTTCGCCTATTATCACTTTTACAATCTCTTCATGCGGTTCAAAACCCAACTGCAACTGCCTGGATCGCCATCTGTTCTTATATAGTCGCATTTCTGATAGCCAGAAACTTCTAGCAAATTCTTCGACCACTGGAACGAGAAAATTCTGATGTAATAATTCCAAGATGACAGCTCTCTTGTGGTTATAATTCTCTCTTAATTCCCCGACGTCGTCTTAGACATAATCCTATTCTATCCGTGGACACGAACCTCGAATGTGTTCAGAAAGAGATACTTTGGAATGTGTTGCTTACTTTTGAGGCGTAGTTATCATGCCACATTATGTTACACTGCAATCCTCTTAGACTTGTTCGTCCGAAACAAGTGCATCCTCACTTCGGCCATTGTATCGACTCAGTCGGTCCACATGAACCACTTTCATTTTGGCCCTTGGTCATCGCTGGATGCGGTAGACAACATCGTAGATGCGGGTTACTATTCTGTAGGGACCCTCCCAGTTCTGCTGCAATTTAGCTGATTTCCCCTTTTGGCGATGGGGATTATACAGCCACACTAGATCTCCTTTCTGGAATCCTGACGTTGTTGCCTTGGCATCATACCTGGTCTTCATGCGGTCGCTCGTTATCTTAATCTGGCTTCTGGGCCTTTGGTGTATGTCCCTAAGCCTTTCCCTAAGGTCCGCCACGTACTCTTCTTCATTTCTGGGCTCATTGGTAGGAGATCCAAATTTCACCTCACTGGGTAACCGAGCTATTTCACCAAACAAGATTTCGAACGGCGTATGTCGAGTAGTGCTATGCACGGCACTTCTATAGGCCATCAAAAACAAGGGAATCTGCCGGTCCCAATCCCGTTTGTAGTCACCTACGACCTTCGAGAGATGTTCGTCCAAAGTCCTATTGAAACGCTCCACCATACCGTCCGACTGTTGATGAAGCGGGGTTGTCCTTGTCTTTTTGATTCCGAGTAGTTGACACATCTCTTAGAAGATTCTTGACTCGAAGTTCCGCCCTTGGTCAGAATGCAATTCCAAGGGCACACCGAATCTGCTAACCCAATTGTAGACGATCTGCTCCGCCACGGTTCTGGCTTCCTGGTTAGGGATCGGAAACGCTTCCGGCCACTTACTGAAGTAGTCCATCACTACGAGTATATACCGATTACCATTGTCGGTTTCCGGAAAGGGCCCTGCGATGTCAATGGCGATTCGTTCGAAAGGTGCTCCCACGTTGTATTGGTGCATCTTACCTCGAGTTTTGATTCTCGGACCCTTGCTAGCTGCACGCACGTCGCATTTTCTGCACTAGTCTTCGATATCTTCCTTCGCTTTTAACCAATAAAAACGTTCTCGTACCTTTTCTAGCGTCTTATTCACTCCCAAGTGGCCTCCGGTCGCCCCGCCATGCATTTCCTGTAACACCTCCTTGACCCTCGTCCGCGGTACGACAAGCTGCATTACAAACGACTTTCCGTCGGAGGATTCTCATTTTCTTCTCAGAACACCTTCTTGGACATGGAGGCAGTCCCACTGCGCAAAATATGCCTTTAAGGTCGGGCTTCTGTGAGAGATGTCCTGATGATCCGGTTTCTCCATGTTCTCCTTCCAGGCCAGAATCGGCTCGATATCCGGGTCTTCCTTCTGAGCGTTTCGGATCTCATATACGCTCCAGCCGGCGATAGGTTCGGCTCTCAGTCTTTGGATGGAAACCAGCTCCCGTTCTTCCTGACGCAAACAATGTTTACAATCCGTTCTGCATGGTCGCCGGGACAGTGCATCCGCATTAGAGTGGAGTTTTCCTTTACGATGCTGTATTTCGTAGTCGTAGATTTGCAGCCTTTCGATCCATCTTGCGACCTGACCCACAGGACTCTTGAACTGTAATAGCCATTTTAAGGCTGCATGGTCTGTGCGAAGAACGAACTTCCTCCCGTAGAGGTATCTGTGAAAATGCTTCGTAGCCAAGATCAAAGCTAGAAGTTCGGGCCTTGCCACGCAGTAGTTCCTTTCTGGCTTAGAGAGCACCTTGCTGAAGTACGCAACCACCTTCTCTTGGCCATCATGCACCTAGGAGAGTACGGCTCCTACCCCGACATTACTAGCATCTGTATCCACAATGAACGTTTCCCCGGGAGTGGGGTAAGCTAGTATCGGGGCATCGCATAGCCGTTGTTTAAGTGCCTTGAAGCTCTTCTCGCACTCAATTGACCATTTGAATTGTTTTCCCTTTTCCGTCAACTGGTGCAAGCTCTTTGCGATCCCGGCAAAATACTTCACGAAACGTCTGTAGTAGGTGACTAGGCCCAGGAAGCTCCTTAGTTGGTGTTTATCTTTGGGGACTGGCCAGTTTTTCACCGCTTCGACCTTCTCTGGATCGGTTCTCACTTCTTTTGCTGAAATTATGTGCCCCAAGTACTTGACTTCCGCTCTTAACAGGGCGCACTTCTTGGGGTTGAGCTTCAGGTGGGCACTTCGAAGCCTTTGAAACACATCCCTTAGATTATCTCGGTGTTGCGCAAACGTTTTTCCTTCGACGATGACATCATCCAAGTACACCAAACAGGTTTTCCATGTTAACCCTTGCAGGACACATTCCATCAATCGCTCGAAAGTCGCCGGAGCATTGCACAGCCCGAATGGCATTACCGTGAATTGCCATAGCCCATTTCCTGCTGTGAAGGAAGTTTTCTCCCGCTCTTCTGGATGGATATGTAAATGCCAGTAGCCACTCTTCAAGTCGAGAATGGAAAACCATTGGGCTTCTGATAGCGTGTCCAGCGTGTCGTCAATCCGTGGCAGAGGATAGCTGTCTTTCTTGGTGACGTAATTGAGCTGCCGATAGTTCACGCAGAACCGAGTGTTGCTATCTTTCTTCTTAAGCAGTACAACCGGTGATGCCCACGGAATTTTGGAATTTTCAATCAGACCTTCTTTCTCCATTGCTGACAGCATCTCTGCAACTTATGTCTGCTTTGCCAATGGAAGGCGCCTAGCAGGCTGACGAATTAGTCTAGTATCACCAGTGTCTATTCGATGTTGTACCAGGTGTGTTCGGCCGTATTCTCCGTCCTGTGAGGCAAATACATCAGCGTACTCATTGATAAGATTCTCTGCCATAGTTCGCTGCTCCTGATTCAGCTCACTGGACTGGAGAATCGTCTCTCTCGTTTCCGCTGTCCAAGGTGATGGGAGAGGTTTTGGAGCATCACGTTCAGATATTGTTGCGACGGCGGTAATCGGCGTGCATTTTCCAGTCACCTCCCCTCGCCTTTTTTTTTTTTTTTAAAAAAGGAAATTTCCAAATCCCGGAGCACTCAGACTCAATTTTCTGTGTCCATTGTACTACCAGGCAGAAACTCCTTTTTGGTTTAGTGGTGGAGAAACTTAGATTTTATTCGTTTCTCTTATATGTTCGGGTGGCTGTGATTGCTGTTCCCCGTCCGGGCTCGAACCTGCACAGTTCGGGTCACAAGCGAACACACTACCCACTACACCGTGGCCACCTTCACCCCTCGCCTTAGTTTGACAGTGTGTGGCCTCGCGTTCAAAACTCTCACTGGAGCCATGGTGTTCTTTGGTTCGACTAACGTCTTTCCCACGATGTAGTCTTGAGAATGCTTCTCTGGGTCTGGTTCTACTATGTAGAATCGGTGGCTCCCAAGATCACCTTCCAGCTTCGTCCAAATGATTGTCTCTGAAGACGGCGGCAAAACTTCGTCTTTGCTGATGACTGTCCTGAGAGTTGCGGCATTCTCGTTTCCGTACACCATCGGAATCTCCACATTTCGTTACCTCAGTATTTGCATCCCGATGTCCAAGATTACTTCATTTGCTTTCATGAAGTCTATTCCGATGATGCACTCGTCGCATATATCTGCCACCAAAAACGCATGGGAGAACGTCAGTCCTGCCAGAGTAATCGTAAGACGAACTTCTCCAAACACCTTTGCCATTTCCCCTGTTGCAGTCTTCAGGCAGTAGCTGTTAGTGTTGTGTAGCTAGGAGCTTCTGACGATATCTCTTCTTACAATGGAGGCAGTGGCACCTGTGTCGATGGTGGCTACGCACTTCTTCTTGTTGATTAGTGCCTCCACTGTCAGGCTCTTGTTACCCCGTTTGGTTTGCGAAACTTGAATGGTGGTCCTGGGGGCCTCGATTCCAGTAACCAACTTCTGCCCCGCGAAGTTGGTCCTTACGCATTTCCCGACTGCTGGTTTTGGGAAGTCTGACTGACAGCATGGATGTTATCACCGCCAGATGCTTCCTCTCTGCTTCTCCTACTTCCGCAATGTGGACAATTTCCTCGTCTAGGTGCACTTCTGCACTGCCGTTGTAGGTGTCCGGTTTGGTTGCAATTCCAGCAACGGATTTGACTTCCGCGAGCTTTGTCTTCATCCATGATGACTGTTCTCTGGCATGAGCATTCCACGACGGACATTTCCCTGACACGGTGTATTCCCTGGTATGCTTGGTCCGCAGTCTTCATTGACAAAGCGAATGCCAATGCCTCGGGGAGTGTTCGCTTTTCAGCCATCCTTACAGACATTTGCAGTTGTCTGTCCTCTATGGCCTGAATAAAAGCTTCAACCGCCATTTCGTTGATAAGCTCCTCATCGGCTTTAGGGTATGAAAGATGGGCTAGTCGCTCTATATCCGCTTGCAACTGTTGGAACGTTTCCCCCCTTTCCTGGACTCGACTACGCAGCTGAACCCTGTACACCTGCTGCATGTGTTCATCCCCAAACCGCATCTCGATAGCCTGAAGCAGAGAGTCGTAGTTCTGCTGTTTATCTTCCGGCTTGGTCTGCAAGAGATCCGCAGTTGTACCCCTCAGTGCAAGCGTGAGTGCAATAGACTTCTCTTCATTGTCCCAGCTATTGGTCATTGCGGCCGCTTCGAATTGCCTCTTAAAAATTGGCCATGATGTTTGACCATCGAAGATAGGAGGCTGCATCTCCTTTCTTCTCAGACCGTCAGTGGAATATTCCCGTGCTTTCTGTCTCTTCACGTTGCTGAGTTCCCTAGCAAGATTTTCGACTTGCTTTCCTACTCTCTCGAATTGCGTATCCACTTTTTCAAACTGAGTCTCTATCTTTTTTTGTTAGTCCATTGCTTTATTTTGTTCGTCCAGTTCTAGAGAATTCTTTTGGTCATCGAGCTTAAGTTCCAGAGAATTCTTTTGGTCTTCTATTGCTTTGCTTTGTTCGTCCATGACTGACTTGAGTAGCATTAGCAGACTTGTTATACCCGGGTCGGCTACTGTACTTCCTGGTTCCTCTTCCACGTCAAACTCTACGTCATGCGGATTTTCACCTTCCTGCTTTATTGCTTCTTCCAGACGAATCAGTAGGGCATCTTTTCCCCCAATTGTGTCGAGATTCCGCTTACTGAGTTCTGCTTGTAGTTGAATTATAGTTAGTTTTCCTAATTTGCGACCCATTTTGCGCAACTAATTAACTCAACACAGAAATCGTTTTTTTTTTTTTTATTGTGCAATTTCACACCACGGAAATAGTTGTTCACAGAATAAGTTTTATCCCACTTCTGACACCAATGTAATATGCGAGCTACGGCTCGAGTAGATAAAACGTTATTCTGTGAGATTATTTCTTTATTTTCTAGTCTATAGAACAATTCAAGTTCACACTATACTGTTCTTCGCAAATTCTTTCCTTACAAGGTCTTAACCCTCAACTTTCAATTTATCACAAAATTACAACTTCGCCTATTATCACTTTTCCAATCTCTTCGTGCGGTTCAAAACCCAACTGCAACTGCCTCGATCGCCATCTGTTCTTATATAGTCACATTTCTGATAGCCAGAAACTTCTAGCAAATTCTTTGACCACTGGAACGAGAAAATTCTGATGTAATAATTCCAAGATGACAGCTGCAGCCAATAATCTCTTGTGGTTATAATTCTCTCTTAATTCCGCGACGTCGTCTTAGACATAATCCTATTCTATCCGTGGACACGGACCTCGATGTGTTCAGAAAGAAGACACTTCGGAATGTGTTGCTTACCTTTGGGGCGTAGTTATTATGCTACATTATGTTACAATATCCTTGTTCAAATGTAAACGGTTGGAGATTTGTTGAATAACGTCATCTGACGTACAATTATTAATAAAATCAATGGGTTTTATTTTTGTGGTAGAATGTATACAGTTATTATAGTTTATTATAGCTTTGAAAATGTTGTCCTTTAGTTCATTCTTATTGTTTCTATCGGCATTGAACAATCTCATATGTTCATTTAACGTGGTATGCAGTCTTTCTACATCTGAATTACATGTTTTCAAATAAGGAGTTGTTAAATGTAAGCTTATATTGTTTTCCACGAAAAATTGTTTAATTATAGAAATTAGTACCTAATTCGTTGTCGGTTATTATTAAATTTGGCTTGCCTATTTATTGAAATCTGAATTTCAGTGCTTCTAGAATTGATATCCATGATCTGTCTTTCAAGGGGTGCGCGGTTGCGTATTTTGTTAGTTTATCTATGGTTGTCAAATACATAACATTCCTCTGTGGAAACCATATGTCTACATGGACTATTTCATTGTGTTGCTTAGGGGTTTCGGTAAGATTAAACTTGTGTTTGATAGGGTGTCTATCGAACTTGGCCATATAGCAAATTTCTCAGTTGTTCATTATTATTATACGTAAGATAGAATAAGATAGGCTAATTTAGAATAAGGTAGTTTAAGATTTATTTTAAGGTAGATTTGTAAGTTTTATATATAAAACTTATATCTTATATATAAGAAGATTCAAACATAAGTTCATATACTAAGTTTTTTCCATTTATTTAACATTTTTCTTAGTATCAATAGTTAATTGGATAATAAAATAAATAAATAAATAAAGTCAGTGACGTCGAAAGACATAGTTTTAAGTATTAGGTTTAACTTAGAGCGCACGCATAGGGCCAGTAAGTTAGAATAAAAATAATTAAGTTAGTTAAGCTAGTTTTAAGCGTTTTTTGGCTAGTTATAAGTTTAATGGAGTAATAATAAAAATGCATTAAAAATGAAAAAAAAAACAGTTGTTTATTAAGTTATTTATTTCTTTTTAGATATTGGGATAGTAGTACTTATCTCTTAATTCTAAGAATACTTCATTTATTCCCCTGTGGTTATTATTAAGATGCTCTTTCTCTATGATTGATAATAATTTTCCCTTGTCAGCGGCATCTTCTAGAAGTGTTTTAGTTTTTAAGATTTTCAAAATGTTTATTTTTTGCAAAAAACTGTCTATAGTTTTCCTGGAATTTTAAAACTAATTGAGCGTCTGAACAATATAGAGCCATTAAACCTTTCTCCAGTAATATATTTTTCATAATGTTAACTAAGTTACGCTCCGGACCTATTTTTATAATACTTCTAACTTTTTAAACAATATTTTCATAGTAATAGATTGCTTACCTGCTTTTTAAGTAGGTTTAATGTTTTGTCTGTAATAGGGATAAAATCTGCACTGTGTACGGTGTTGTAATCAAAAAGCTCATTTAAGTTTATCCATAATTCGTTTTCACTATTGGTTTTTTGATAATTTATTCTGCTCAGTCTGTCTGCTACTACATTCTCCTTGCCTTTGATATATTCCACATTAAAATCAAATTCTGTTAATTTATTCTACCAGTGTTGGAGTTTGCTATTTGGTTCCTTTAAAGAATTTAACCATACTAAAGGCTTGTGATCTGTTTTAATCGTAAATCTTCTTCCGAATAAATACGGCCTAAAATACTTTGTGGCCCAGACTATGGCCAAAAGTTCTTTCTCAATGGTACTATATCGTTGTTCATGACCATTAAGAGAGCGACTTGCATAGCTAATTGCCCTACTATTTTACATCAAGACTGCACCTAATGCATAATTGCTTGTGTCCGTGATAAGTGTAAAGTTTTTTCAGAAATCTGGATGTACTAAGATCGGGTCATTCTTTATCAGTTCCTTAAGTTTGTTGAAAGCTTCTATATAATCTCTATCTTTTATATTAACCTTTGAGTTTTTTTTTTAGATACTTTGTATCAATTCTGGAATAGTCTTTAATAAATCGTCTGTAATATCCTGTTATGCCTAAAAAGGATTTGATCTCTTTCTGATTTTTCGGGACATCGATATTATCTATGGCTTCTGCTTTCTCTGGGTTAGTTTTAATACCTTCTGGTGTAATAACGTGTCCTAAAAAATTGGATTCTCTTTTAAGAAAGCTACATTTTTCTAACTGTATTTTAAGGTTATACTGGTCGAGAAATTTAGGATGTCATCCATATAGACGAGACAAATTTTTCCAATATATTCCTTCAATATATTGTTAATAAGTCATTGAAAGGTACCGGGAGCATTGCGTAGGCCAAAGGGCATACGAATAAATTCGTAATGTCCATTAGCGGTGAAAACGCAGTTTTGTACCTATCGCTAGGGTGCATTTCAATTTGGTGAAAGCCCTTAGCGAGATCTAGGGTACTAAAGTACTGGCATCTTCCTAGTTTGTCAAATATCTCTTCAATATTTGGAATAGGAAATCGGTCTTCTGTCGTTATCTCATTGAGCTTACGGTAGTCGATGACGATACGCCAGTTTTGCTTTCCCAATGACTCTATCTTTTTGGGGACGATCTAAATTGGGCTATTGTATGGACTATTTGATTCTTTTATTATGCCCTGATTAAGCATTTCTTCGATCTGTCTATTAACTTCATTTCTATGAATTTGAGGGTATATGTACAATTTTGAAAAGACGGGGAGGTCATGTTTAGTAACAATACGGTAATTAATTTCGTTGATAAACGTTAAATTATCACCTTCCTTGTAGAAAGCATTCTTGTGAGTCTTGACTACTTTATGTAGCAACATTTTCTCATGCTTATTAAGATGATCTGTACTAATAAAATCGAGTATGTTGTTTTCCCTACTGTGAAATATTTCTATCGCGTTCTCTTTATATGATCTCTTCTCATAGTTCTCATCTTCTTTATTGAAATACAAACGTAAGGATGCATTAAATTTCGTTAAAATATTATTCACTATAATACCATCAAATTTGTTTTGTAAGTCGTATTCTAAGAACTCGCAGAAACTTCTTCATTTTCCTTGAATTCTTTAAAAACTGGAATTCTACACAACGATTTTATAAAAAAATTTTTATCCATTGCCCTTACAGGTGCTACTACTTTGGTCTTCCATTTAGGATGACATACATTAGGATTGATGGTACTAAATTCAGCTCCAGTATCAACAATAATCCCATTCACCGTTCAATTCGGCAAGTCGACCACTGTTGTAAGGGTTCGTTCGATAGTTGTTGCGCTAGCTTATTAAATCCAATAAAAAATACATTCGAAGATGTTCGTGTCAACAGTATCCCGCATTGCCCCAATTGCCAGGAGTGCCATGCTCGCTGGATCAAGGGCTTATTTGCGACCAATCAGCAGCGCAGTTATCAGCCAAAGCCAAACTGCCCAGAATACAACCCCCGTTGCATTACTGCCACAAGTCAGGTCATTCCAGACCACTCCAGTCTCACGTGACATTGATTCGGCTGCCAAATTCATTGGTGCTGGCGCTGCAACAGTCGGTGTAGCTGGTTCCGGTGCCGGTATCGGAACAGTATTCGGTTCCCTCATCATCGGTTATGCCAGGAATCCATCCCTTAAGCAACAATTGTTCTCATACGCTATCTTGGGTTTCGCCCTGTCTGAAGTTATGCGTCTGTTCAGTCTTATGATGGCCTTCTTGCTGCTCTTCGCTTTCTTAAGTGTGTTCGTCGAGAGACATTCTTCACTACCACCACCAACCTTATATTGTTTTTAAAAAACATCCAAAACATCAAACAATTGCAACAACAACTTACCAATCTTAAGCTCTAAAATCCTTAAAAACACCCGAACAAGAAGTACCAGGCGAAATGATTCGAAATGATCTTAAGAATGATTAGAGATAAACTATACAGTTTTTAATCGAAAAAGTACAGATTAATAAGTATAAATAAAAAAAAAAAACTAAAAAACACTAAAAAAAAAAAATGTAAACTTTATTTTATTCTATTTTTAGTTGTTCGTTAGAATTCTTTGTTTAATTTTCTAATTTTGTTATAACAAAAAGCGCATAGAATCTTAATGTTAAAAAAAAGTGACTCGCTCTCGCTCCTAGAAGAACGCTTTTCCGAATTAAAAAAAAATGTGCTTTTCGCAAAAGTTAAAATAAATGCTAATCATAACGATAAACGAAAAGTAGTGTTAGAAGAAAATGATAATGAACTCTAGCAATTTACGAATAATAAAAGGCAAACAGTTTCTTTTTTCTGTACTCAGTTTATTATTCGTTACTCTTTCTGCCTTTCTCTGTATGCATTTGTCTCTAAAAAAAAGGTGTTCGAATAGTTATCTTGAAAATTATTAAATAAAAAAATAAAATAGAAGGTTCTTATATTGTTTCTGATTTTTATATAGGGAAGATGCCTAAGGCGGTCCCCGAAAAATTCCCATTTCCATTTCCATCGGCTCTATACTACTGGCCTTATTGATACGACTATTTCTCAAATTTCTAGAATTCTGACTATTTCTATAGCTGTTCCCTGATCTCTGATATTCGTTTTGATGCTGGCCCTAATCTTGATTTCTATTTGGATACCGATAGTTCAAATTTCCATTATAGATTTTGTTGAGTTGCGCAGGAAATAAAATAAAAAGATTCCAATTGATTAAACTTCACCCTTTATTAAATGTGTCTCAATATGGAAGGAAAAGAAAAAGGAAGTAAAGGTTGACAGTAGAACAAAAATGGTGGTAGGAAATAACATCCGGAACGTAGCCATCTAGTGGCAAGGAGAAAACAATTGATTCGGGATATGAACGAC
The DNA here is from genome assembly GCA_963082735.1 of Pocota personata. NCBI lineage: Eukaryota > Metazoa > Arthropoda > Insecta > Diptera > Syrphidae > Pocota > Pocota personata. The sequence continues at coordinate 74,355,863 of OY720431.1, forward strand.
TTCGGAGACTACATGGGTATATCCAACACCAGCAATCAGTCGTCCTCCTCATATGCGATGGTGCTGACATGGCTTTTGTCAAAGCATCTGCCGGCATCTCTTCTGATCCGATGAATTTTAGGTTGATCTTTCCATCTGCATCCGCCTCCTTGATGAAATGATATCTTACATCGAGGTTTTTGGTTCGCCCCAAGAATTCAGTTTCATTGGCAATCGCCTGTGCGCTGCGGTTGTCAGTACAGATCGTCACTGGTCCTTGCTGAAGTCCTAGTTCCTCCAGCAAGTTTTGTAAAAACGCTGCTTCCTTTGCAACAGAACTGAGGTTTACATATTCAGCCTCTGTGCTGGATGTGGTCATAATCCTCTGTTTCTTCGAACCCCAGAAGACTGTTCCTCCTCCATATATGAAAGCATATCCGCTTTGCGACTTTCGATCATTAAAATCACTTGCCCAGCTTGCATCAACAAATGCATGAAGATCCGATGACGTCTTCTTATATGTTATCCCGGCATTCTTAGAGCCACGAAGGTACCGAAGGACATGCATCGCTCCATTCCAATGCTGTTGCCTAGGGTCGCCACTAAATTGTGACAGCACGTTGACAGCATAGGCTATGTCTGGTCTACTAAAGGTGGATAGGTGCAGTAGACTTCCTATCAAACGACGACACTTGGTGTTTTCCACTTTCTTTTGCTCTCCTTGGACTGTTGGCTCTTGTTCCAAATTCAAGTTTACTGGGATTGGTAGTCGGTCCGGCCTACAGTCCTTAAGTCCATATTTATCCAAAAGGTTGTTGATAAACCCGCTTTGACTTATACGTAGGCCATCGGAAAAACGACGCATAATTTGGGATATCATAAATCCCTTATTTCGAAAATTTCAAAAAGTCGTTGCTTCAATAACTCGAACTCCTTCGAATCATTCGTTGCTACTAACAGGTCATCCACATAAACAGTAATGAGCGTCATATTCCTATTTGCAATTTTGTAGTAAACGCACCTCTCAGATCTCGAAGCAGTAAAGCCAAGGGCCTTGAGCGTTGCATCCAGCTTTAGATTCCATTGTCTTCCACTCTGCTTTAACCCAGAAATCGCCTTGCTGAGTTTGCATACTCGATCTCCAACAACAAAACCCTCCAGCTGGTCCATGAAAATTTCGGTGTCAATATCACCATTCAGGTAGGCAGAAGAAACATCCAGATGATGTAAATCCAAATCATGTTCGAAAGCTATTGCGAAGCTTATTGAGTAAGTATCTTGATAGTCGACACCCTGAATTTGTTCAAAGCCTCTTGCAACGAGTCGCGCTTGCCTCTTCTCTATTGTTCCGTCCGGTCTATATTTCGTCTTAAAGACCCATTTGGATTTTGTCACCTTCCGATCCACTGGTCTATCGACCAAGGTCCAAGTGTTGTTCTTAAGAAGTCACTTGAATTCCTCAAGCATCGCCTCTCGCCACTCATCCGCATTCTCCAAGCATTCGATATCTTTAACTGTTTGGGGATCAGAGCGTATTTGGTTTATATTTTCTGAAGGAACGATTGCACTAAGTTCCCAAAACGGATCATTTACCTCTGAGTCTACAGTTGACATATGCTGATCAAAACTCTTCTGGTCAATGCAGTCTTCAAAAAGTGCTTTAGGAACTTTGGCACTATCCTGAAACAAAAAAGAATAATAATTATTGCTCCTGGATTTATTACCTTGTATCTGGATCTTGTTTTCGTTATAGACAAATCTGATATCTCTGCTTTTAATTACTATATGCCTACCTGGTAACCAAACTCTGTATGCCTTTGTCTCTTCCGCGTAACCAACAAGGATGCCCTCCTCGGATTTGCAATCAAATTTTCCCAGATTGGAACCCTTTTTTAATGTGTAAACTTTTGCTCCTATCTCTCTGAGAAAATTGACACTCGGCTTGCTTCCGCTCCATAACTCCTCTGGTGTCATGTTACCATTGCATTTTGTTGGACATCGATTTCGTATAAATGCTGGCACCAATTCTCCCCACATAAACTCCGGCAGTTCACCTTCATTCATTAGACATCTGGCCATTTCAGTTAAAGTGCGGTTCAACCTCTCAGCGAGAGCATTCTGCTCAGGTGTATGTACAGTCTTCTTATTCCAGACCATTATCAGTCCTCAGTGTCTTGATTTTTTCGCCAGTTTGCGTCTCAGCAAAGGCTTTAAATGTCTTGAACGCCTGTAGAGCTTCTTTTTTTATTTTGAGAAAATAAACGAATATCTTTCGCGAGAAATCATCGATGAACATAATGAAGTATTTCGCCTTTCCTAGGGATTCTATCCGAATGGGGCCGCAGATATCTGAGTGAACGAGTTCCAGTTGCCGTGATGTTTTCTTCTCGTTCTTATTTGGAAAAGGGAGGTGGGTTTGTTTCGCTCGAATACACGTAGTACACACTGTGATGTCATCATTAAATTTGTCCGGCAGTCCTCTTACCATATTCTTTGATAACAACTGTTTTAAAGAATTAAAGTTGACGTGTCCCAGCGTAAACTCCGCATCTCAATTTTATCTTTGCTTATTTGTGCCTTCTCATCGACGAGTACGTAATACAAACCATTTCTTTTCTCAGCTTTCATGATCAAACGATTCCTTTTATCCAAAATATTGGCTCCAGCACCCTCAAAAATTACTTTATAACCATGATCGGTAGCTTTGCTAATCGAGATGAGGTTGTCCATCAATTTTGGGACTAGTAAGGTGTTATAGAGTTAAAATGAATCTCTTTCGTTTTGAACATAGATGCCAGATTCAACAGTTCCCGTTCCCTTCACATCGACTAAGTGGCTATCAGCTAGTTTTACTTGATTCCGCTCGTTTTTATTGAGAGTGACAAATTGCGATTCTTGAGAACACATGTGCGATGTCGTACCGCTGTCGAGGCACCATGACTTTTGTCGGTAGTTTGACTGACACGTGACATTTACTGACTGCGTTGTACACTCCTGCACCATGAAACCACCCTGGTGTTCATTTTCACTCTGCGTTTGCCTGATCTTATCACTTTTACTCCAGCAGTCTTTAGCCATGTGACCTCGCTTTCCACATTTTCTGCAATTGTAAGGAAAATTATTTTGATCAGTTTTTACCTTAAAATTACTTAATTTCTTCTGATGTTTTTGCGGTCTAAAGTGTTTCGCACTGAGCACATTATTGTTTAAGGGTTGCTTCCTTCTGTCGCCTACTTCCAGCAATCTAGTGCACACAGTTGATACTTCAGGGTATACGCTTTGGGCATCAAATGCAGATCTTATGTCCTTGTAGTCTTCTGACAGCCCATCTAAAAATACTACTACCAGCAAATCGTCATCTAGTGTAGCTCCCAACTCTTTCAATCTGTTGGTGATGGTTTTAAATTCACGAACATATTCGGCGATCGATTGACCTGCTGTCATTTCTAGACTGGTGAGCTTTCGATATTCCTCCGTCTTTGAACGTGGTCCTTTCTTGTCGTAGCACTCCACCAAAAAATCCAAGACCTCCTTTGAAGTTTTAAGGTTCGCTGAAACTGCAACTATATTCGCTTCCATTGCTATTAGCAAATCTGCACGGGCGTCCAAATCCTTGTCGTCCCACTGTGTCTGCTCCACTCCAGCTGTTTCCGGGCGTAAGGTTTCACCTTTGACGTATTGAAGAAATCTTCCACGATGCAACACGGCTTCCATCTGTGCTTTCCAAGTTTTGTAATTTTCCCCATTTAGTAGAGGTATCCGTCCATGTGAACTCGTGGTGCTCACAATGATTCCAATTATTATTATTTTAATGGCTTACCAAGAAAATATTATTTTTTTTTTAAACTAATGATTTGGTTATGTTTGGGCCCATAACCTGTTGAGTTGCGCAGGAAATAAAATAAAAAGATTCCAATTGATTAAACTTCACCCTTTATTAAATGTGTCTCAATATGGAAGGAAAAGAAAAAGGAAGTAAAGGTTGACAGTAGAACAAAAATGGTGGTAGGAAATAACATCTGGAACGTAGCCATCTAGTTGCAAGGAGAAAACAATTGATTGGGGAAATGAACGACTTCAGAAACTACATGTATATATCCAACAGATTTTATTTCTATTTGAGTATTGCTTCTGATTCGGTTTATGAAGTTGATTTTTATAAAAGTATTGGTTTCGATTTGAGTTATGAAATAGGTTTCTATTCAAGTATTGATTTTGACTCGAGTTATGAAATTGGTGCTTATTCGAGTATTGGTTTTGATTCGGGTTATTTTGCCCACTATAGCTTTTAGTAGTCAGGCCATATAAGGTATAATTCTGATGTCTAGCTTGTAAAATAATATCGAAAGCGTCGTCCAGCTTATCTGGATTTCTGCTAAAAATCATTGATTTGGTAGGCTCAGGCAAATTTTCCCTAAAAATTCTTCATTTGTGAATGTTCCCTCTCCATTCGTTAATATTCTATTGTGTATTCTAGCCGTTAGTCTCTTTATCTCTGAATAATACTGTTCTATTGTTGAAGATATCCTACACATTTTTAACCTATCCATCAATTCTGTACTACTTTCTTTATTAGTACTTCTTTAAGTTGAGCCCAATTTGTTAATATTCCGTGATTATATAAGACTGACCTTGTTTGTCCAACACACTTATTTCTCAAATAATCAAAAAGAATTCTTTTGGAATCTGCATCAAAATGATTTAAATGTGGAATAACATTTTCTATTTGGTTGATAAAATCTGGTAAATGGTTTTGATCACCGTCGAAAGGGACTACGTTTTTTATGCAATTAAGCATGAAATTGAAAACCTCTATTGTTGCATGATTCACCTAATACACTTATTTCAGTATTTGCGTGTATCTTTGCTTAAAATATGTACGTATGTTTTTTTTTTCTAGTTATCACACTTTTCACAATTTAATATAGGTAGTTTAATAAAACAAATAATAAATAAATTTCTTTTCGTGCACTTTTCGCAATTTAATATAATATGTTTAAAACAACTTAAAATATAAATACCGACTCCTCTCCTTCTCTGCGATTTTGCTTTTTATTTATCTTCTTGATCGTTGCTTTTGCCTTTTTTTTTCCTCTTGATCGTTGGGTTTTTTTTTTTTATTTGTCTGTTTATCCTCGTCGCCAGTTGGATGCTAAGTTGCACATCTTTTTTTTTGAATACAATCAAAATGAAAACAATAATTTTTATTTGAAACAACTTTATTGTTAGCAATTGCTCCATTGCAACGTCTACAACGATTAAACCTTCTTCCGAGAAGATAATGGAGACGCTGGCGAATGGTATTAGCATGTTCGTGTATGACCCCGAAATTGGATTAACATTTACGGAGTGGTATAGTCGATATGAGGACGTCTTCGAAGTGGATGGTAAAGAATTAGACGACCCGTCGAAGGTAAGGTTGCTGCTCCGAAAATTAGATGAAACCACATACAATCGTTACGCTAACCTCATTCTTCCCAAAAATACACGGGATCTGAAATTCACGGAAACGGTGACAAAACTAAAAGAAATATTTTCCCGTAAGACCTCATTATTCGCAGACCACTATAACTGTCTGAAACTGGAAAAGAGAGCAAGCGATGATTTTCAAACGTACGCAGGTACTGTCAACAAGATGTGCGAAAATTTTAAAATAACTTCAATCACTGCGGATGTATTTAAATGCCTCATGTTCGTCAGCGGTCTAACAAGTGCCGCAGATTTAGACATAAGAACCCGATTACTGGCAATATTAAAAAAACTAACCCTCACGGAATTGGCAAACGAATGCGAACGGTTAATCATGCTGAAGCATGATGTGGCGCTGGTTGAAGGACGAGTTGCGGACAATGAGGTGAAAATGGTACGCCAACCCAAATCGAAGTATTCGCGGGCACCGAAAAACCCCTGTTGGTTCTGTGGCGCAATGCACTATGCTGATAAATGCTGGTATAAAACGTATATATGCACTGATTGTGGTCGCACGGGACATAAGGAAGGATTTTGTGAGAGCGTTAATAAAAAAAATGAAAAAAGGGAAACTTTTAAAAACAACTTTCACAACCGTTCAAAAACAAACGCTAATGTTGAGTCAAAAAGTATATTTTCAGTTTCTAAAGTGGCCAATGCAGAGCGACGCAGGTACATTTGCGTGGAAATGAACGGACACCCGGTTCAACTCCAGATCGACACCGCTTCAGATATCACTATAATTTCCGAACACACTTGGAAGAGTATAGGAAAACCAGATAGCACCCCAACAACTCACTCTGCTAGAAATGCTAGTGGGCAGCCACTCGTTTTATCTGCCGAGTTCCTGTGTCATATCGCATTTCGGGGCAAGCAAATTGCTAGAATTTGTTACATAACGAACATTCCTCAATTAAATATCTTGGGAATTGACAGCATAGAGGCGTTGGATCTTTTCGACATTCCTATAAACGCCATTTGCTTAAAGGTAGAACAGGAATGTCAAGACTCGTCCCTCAAAGTTCAACAAGAGGTTGCAGAACTAAGATTCAAATATGCAGATTTGTTCGACGGATCGCTTGGTTTATGCACTAAAGCTGAAGCAGTACTGCATCTTAAGCCCGAAAGCGTTCCTACGTTTAAGCCAAGGCGGTCAGTGCCATACGCGTCAATGCAAATGATCGATGAAGAAATTGGACGGCTAGAACAAATGGGCGTTATTAAAAGGGTGGATTCCTCGCAATGGGCAGCCCCGATTGTTGCGGTTCGTAAGGCTAAAGGCGGTGTAAGACTCTGCGGGGAGTTTTCAACTGGATTGAATAACGCGCTCGAAGCTAACCACCATCCGTTGCCGCTGCCCGATGACATATTTGTGACACTCGCTGGAGGTATATTTTTTTCTACACTTGATATGTCTGATGCTTATTTACAGATCAAGGTGAGCTAGGACTCTCAGCCTTTATTAACAGTGAACACTCACCAAGGATTACTACAGTACCAACGTCTACCATTTGGTGTAAAATCAGCGCCAGGGATTTTTCAACAAATCATGAGTACGATGTTGTCAGGTCTACCTGGTGTAGTATGTTTTCTGGATGACATATGCGTTGTCGGGAAAACCCGACAAGAGCACAGGCGAAATCTGGAAATGGCTCTGCAGCGTATAAAGGATTGGGGATTTCACCTAAAGTATGAAAAGTGCGCCTTTTTCCAGCCCAGTGTTAAGTTCCTGGGGTTCATTGTAGATCAACATGGCCGCAAACCTGACCCAAAAAGAACCACGGCAATCGCAAATATGCCGGAACCCAGGAACACTACTGAAGTTCGTGCTTTTTTAGGTATGCTTAATTTTTACTCCCAATTTATTTCAAACATGCGCGAAATTCGCGCCCCTTTGGACAAGCTCTTATTGAAGGACGTACAATTTGAGTGGACAGAAGAATGCCAGGCTGCGTACAACAAAGCAAAGGCAGCCCTCCAATCAGAACTCCTTCTAGTGCACTTTGACCCAACAAAGGAAATTATAGTGGCAGGAGATGGTATTGGCGGGGTTATACAGATTGATTTGCGGTAGAAGGTTTTTGCTCCGAACCGACCACCAACCCCTTTTGGCGGTATTTGGATAAAAGAAAGGAATACCGATCTACACCGCACATCGGTTACAACGGTGGGCCCTTACACTGCTTATGTACGATTTCGCCATTGAGTATGTAAATACCTCGAAATTTGGATATGCGGATGCGTTATCACTGCTAATAAGCCACCAAGAAGTGGATAAAGAAGAGGATTTTGTTATCGCCGCTATACAAATTGAAGCTGAAATCAATAAGGTATTATCTGATACACTGCGACGTTTGCCAGTAACGTTCCAGTCAGTACAAAGAGAAACTGAGAACGACCCAGTTTTAAAACAAGTTCGGATGTTCGTGCGAACCTCATGGCCAAGAAAAGTTAATGATGTCAACCTCAAAATGTTCTACAACCGACGGGAAGCATTAAGCGAAACACAAGGTTGTATTTTATTGCAAAATAGAATTATAATTCCTCTCTCGTTGCAGAAACCAGTCTTGGAACAACTACATACAGGACATCCGGGCATTGTCCGCATGAAAGCACTAGCGCGGAGCTATGTTTATTGGCCTTATATTGATCAAGAAATAGCGCAGATGGTGCGAGGATGCCCTGCCTGTGCACTCGCGGGACCGGCACCGGTCAAGGTTCCGTTAGCGTCATGGCCTGTGGCAACCAAACAATGGTCACGAATTCACCTCGATTATGCTGGACCTTTCCAAAAGCAGATGTATCTCATCATAGTGGATGCTTATTCCAAATGGCCGGAAATTTTTTGCATGCGGTTCACCACAACAGCTGCTACCATCAGTGTTCTGCGAGAAGTTTTTGCAAGATTCGGATTACCAGACGTTATGGTGACGGATAACGGAACTCAGTTTTCATCCTTAGAGTTTGCCGAATTTTGCGTTAAGGGGGGTATCAAACATATTCGAACGGCACCGTTCCACCCACAGTCTAACGGCCAGGCGGAGAAGTTCGTGGACATTTTTAAGAGGGGTATGAGGAAGTTGGAAGGAGGTGATATAGCACCTAACGCGTTGGTGACAACTTTTCTACAGTGCTACCGTTCTACACCAAACACCACATTACCCGACAACCTTACACCAGCAGAGGCTATGCTGGGACGTAAAATTAAAATACAATTGGACCTACTTCACCCACAATCTCAGGAGGCACAAGAAAGAGATACGCATATGGAGGAGCAGTTCAACAAGAAGCATGGAACAAAACCAAGGGCATTTCAAGCCGGGGATGCTATTTTCGCTCGAAACTATAATTGTAGTCAAGGCCCTTGGTTACCAGGTATTATAGTGAAAAGGATTGGATCTGTTATGTACGCTGTCGAAGTAGGCACCAAAACGTGGCGACGACACTTAAACCAATTAAAACCTCGGTTTAATACCAACGAATATTGCAACCTTAATACAATTTTCGATTTTCAGGACCTGGCAACTGAGACTGCGCTAAGGCATTCCGATAAAAATGATCACCAACACCTCGGACAACCCCATAGGCCGACCAGTACAGAGCATAGTGCGGATAGAGATGAAGATTGTTTTCCAAATGATGAACAACCGCAACAGCCTCATAGCCCGTCAGGTATAGTCCACAGTGCGGGTAGAGATGACAACAAGGAACAGCCGCAACGTCCCGTTCGCCACCGAGTACCACCTAAACGACTCGACCCCTCCAACGAGATAGCAGGCAGATATATGTACCATTAAGCAAAAGGGGAGATGTTGTGGACATCACAAGCAAACAGATCTACTGGTTTTTCATCGGTGATCTGTCAGCTGTCATAAGCCAGGTGGGTTGTGATAGGAATTCGTCATTATTCGTGTGCAAACCTGTTTCACTAATAAAGTAAAAGTATTACATCTTATTTCTTGAGTTTAATGTTGTATAAATACACAACAAGTGTACTGCTGAAGTCGAACCGAAACTGAAAACTGGAAAAAACTGAAGGGTGAAAACATCGTATACCTCGCGTACATGAACAGAAATCTAAAGTACGTGCAGGAATGTGCCTACGTAGCACATTCTAACTGCTCCAGATACCGGCGCGGCGCTTCGTGTGCTGATGTTGTTGCTGCTGTTGTTGTTGCTGATGTCTTTGACGATCTCAGCAAATGCAGATAAACTGTACGGAGCATTGGGGGTATTATATGTCACTATATGCTCTCGCGGACTTTTGTATACAACTGCTGACTTCTTAACAATGCATTGTACAGCAATCTGACGTACACTGCAGGCCAAAAGTTTGAGACCCACCTAGACAACTGACCTTATACATTCATGGAGATTGAATTTTATGAATTGCAATAGGTTCGTGTACCTAAATTTTCTACCTGAACAATACACAATACATTCAGATAATAAAAGCCGGATTTTAGACCCACGTTTTTGAACAGTGCGCGTTTTGTTTACAAATGTGGGAAAAACCGCTTTTGTGGTTTATTGAGAAGTGTATAGGTTTTTCATAATTATTAAATTTTACAACTTTTGGTTGATTCAGCATTTGTTGACTCCTTACATCAAAAGGGTTCTAAAATCCTAAATTTGTTGACTTATATTGCAAAGAACTTACATAAAAGACAGACTTTGAAGTCATAAGAATTTATTTGAGATTCTTCACGTCTTGATCTGAACGATCTGCAATCATCGCCCTTCTTAAAGAAGGCAAATCGTAGCGGGAAGTTGTTTCGCAGTTGAAGATATCAAGGTGCTACGTTCAACGTAACATTGAACAACACGCTCAAACCGGAATTCTTGAGGATAAACCACGGTCAGGGCAGCCTAGAGCTACAACTAAACACGAGGATCGGCTAATATTCACAACAAGCAAACGAAGTAGACGAAAAACAGCACCCAAAATTCGCGCCGAAATAAATGAAACACGGAATAAACCACTGTCCTTGACAACGGTCAAGCGAAGATTAAGACATGCTGGATTATTCGGGCGAATTGCTGTTCGAAAACTCCTGGTGCGACCACATAACTAGCAGAAAAGGGAGAAGATTTCAACAGAGTTTTATGGAGCGATGAATCCAAATTTGAGATATTTGGCACAAAACGGACAGTTTTCGTTCGCCGCAGCGCTGACCAAAAGATGATACCAGACTGTGTAGTTCATACCGCCAAACATGCAGGTGGTTCTGTTATGGTCTGGGGATGTTTCTCTTCAAGTACAGTGGGACATCCGGCTCGCGTGATTGGAAAAATGAATAAGGAGGCATACAAACCAATATTGGAAGAAAACGCTGAGACCTCTGGACTAAGATTAATTGACGAAGGACACGTATTTCAACAGGACTATGACCCTAAACGCACGTCAAGACTTTGTCAAGACTACCTGAAATAGAGAGAAGATGAAGAAATTTTATAAATCATGATATGGCCGCCGCTATCACCAGATTTAAACCCTATAGATCTGTTGTGGGAGCAACTGGATAGAAGGGTCCGGGATCAATGCCCATTATCAGAATCTGCGTTGTGGAATATACTAATGGATTTACTGAATGATTAGACTTTATTGCAATTTCAAAAGTGCAATAAAGTCCAAATGGCACCATTAATTCTGATATTAGCATCTGCTGCGAAAAATATGGATCTTCTGCGTATTTTTCGTTTAATTTACTGCTCAATGAGATTTTTGACATTAAATTTAATACAAAGAGAATTAACAGTGAACGTGAGTGGACGTGTTTACTCTGAGTGTCGTGGGGTGCGAACTTTTTCTTTCGAAAGTCTAATTTCATAATTAGTCAGACAAATTTTTAATTTTTTTTTTCGAAATGCACTGTTTAGTTTGCAATAAAAAAATCGAGCTCATATGTGATCCTAAGACAACACAATCAAACTCTCTACCAGAGCAACAACCTGCAGCAAGTAAGAAGACGGGTGCAGCAGAGTCGAAACAGTGATCAAAGCGTAATATTCAAACAATCTCTGCGCTACGGAACGAACATGAATCACCAGCAGATGACCAACAAGGAAAACTTATGCAGAAAAAAAAAATTAACTGCGACTTTCTCAGCACCATCAACTAGCTGAAAGAAGAAAATAAAGCTCTAAAAATGAAGGTCAACTCTTTGGAAGCAAGCTTAACTGGAGAGAGTAGAAGATAGTAGAGAACGTGATAGAAATTGTTGGTGTACCTAACGAAAATGCAGGAGAGTATGCTCAAACAATTTTTAGTAACGCATTAGATGTCTCTGTATCAGCAAATGAAATACAGCAATGCTACGTTAAACGTGTTTCAACAAAGAATTCAACTGGCGCCGCCTCTACCAACAACAAAAGGCACAGCGACATACTATGTGTTCATCTCTCTTCCCAAGCTGTGAAGAAAAAGATTATGAGGAGCAAGAGGACTGCAGAAAATAAGTTAAATTCGTCGTTATTTGACAATGGGAGCCAGGGTAGTATATTTATAAATGAGTGCTTTACTAGTTACACTAGAGCCTTATTTATGGAAGTCAAAAAATATAAAGCCGAAAAACATTATAAATATCTTTGGTTAAGGGTAGGGTTGTAATCAGATCGTTCGTTGATTTGGAGACGCTGGAAGACTGATTGACATTCGTTTGTTTTTCTTTTCTTTTTTAATTAATTTCTTTCTTTCCAAATCGTTTTATGTTTGATTTGGACGAAAACCTCGATCTTTTAAGCAACAATCCAGCCATTACAACCTTACGAAGCAACAATGATAGTATTTTTTTAAAGTAATACTAATGAGGGAAACTTTTTTGTTCTACATCAAATTATTCGTAGTTTGCGGCAAAACTTTGATTTACTAGTGTGCAACCTAGAAACACTCGTGTACTTACCAGACCTGATTTTTGTTACTGAAATATGGATTTTTTCATTTGAAAACGATGACTACGCTATTCCTGGCTATACATTCTAACACGAATGAATCGCATTCCGCAGGAGGAGTCGAAGTTTTTGTGCGTGATTTGCTAGATTTTGAAGAAATTAAGAGTAGAATGTTAGATCACCTCAAGAGGATACATTTTTGTAGTCCTGCGCAGTATGGGTTTAGGGAGGGTCTCTCTACAGAAGATGCATTTCTAGAGTTCTGCTCGTTGATAAACAAGGGACTGGATGATAAAAATGTTGCGCTGGTCTTTTCGTAGACATAACAAAAGCGTTTGACATGGTTGACCACGACATTCTTCTGAACAAAGTATATAATGCAGGTTTTCGCGGCTTTATGTTTAATTGGTTTGTGTCTTATTTAAAGGAGAGAATACGAAAAGTTAAAAATTGGCGATTGCTTTAGTAACCCGATGGTAATAAATCCAGGTGTACCGCAAGGTTCTGTCCTTGGCCCCATTCTGTTCTTAATTTATATTAACTCGTTATTTAGTCAACCATTTGTTGGAAAAGTAACTGCTTTCGCAAATGACCTTGGCATTGCATATGGTTCAACAAGCCCTTTGGATCTCATTGCGGATATAAACTTTGATGTTGACTTACTAAGAATATGGTTTGCGAAACACAAATTAGTTTATAGTAATAAAACAAAATTCATGTTTTTCAGCCTAAGCATGAAGAAGTCTTTAGATTTTCCAATTTACTTTCATGCACAGGATTGTGGCCGCAACTGTTTGCTCAACTGTATATGCAGTGGAGAAAATCTTAAGGCAACATACAAAGAAGGTGAAACTTGTAACGTTAAAAAAATAAACGTTACAAGTAAAATATCAGCTGGTCTAAATACATTCTTTCGTTGAAACAATATTTCCGTTCGGTCATCCGTAGTTTTTATCGCCTTAAGAAATTTTGTGACTATAGGATCTTAAGAATGGTCTACTTTGGTCTGTTCCACTCGAAGTTACAGTATGGAATAACCTGTTGGGGGGGCACCTACCGAACGAAAATTCAGCCACTTGTTGTTTTGGAAAAGTGCGCTATAAGGAATTGTGTACTGCTAACCGTTTTGCCCACTCTATGGTCCTATTTATTATATATATTTATTCCCACTTTTCGCACCTCTCACTACAGAAGCTTTTACTCTATTGAGTCCTGCAAACTCTTTAATAGACTTCCGGCGGATTTACGATTGTTAAGAATACTGCCCGAATTTTTAAACGAATTTAAAACATGCCTTTTTGATTTTAATCACGAACAAATTGAAGTTTTGCTACCCTATATTGTATAACATTAGTATGTATGTATAATATATAACTTTAAAAAAAAAAATTTATATTTTGTTAATTCACCCCATATTATTTCCAAATTATATTTAAATTTGATGTTTTACATTGAAGTTTTCCTGTTAAGAAGTTGTTTTGTTATGAATATATTGTTAAAGAAGTGGCATTTATCACTATTTAAACTAGTTAAATAAAAGTGCCACTAGCTGTTCTTTATATAATATTGTTATGTTATATATATTGTTATGGAAACAATTGGGTTTACTTGCCCAATTGAGAAAATATGTTAAAAAATATATACATGAATAATAAATAAAAAAAAAAAAAAATACATTCAATGAAGTGTAGGCTATTTTTAATTTGATTGCTTTATTTACGAATGCATTTAAATTTCTGGTAGTTTCGTGAAGTGAGTTATAAAGCCGCTTCTACTACTTGCGGGTAGGGTTACCGATAGGCTATGTCACCAATTGCCGAATTTTTAACTGTCAGGACTCAGGGCGAGCATATTTCAAACTAATGAATTTTGAAAAAATTTGGGGACTTTGGGACCCATTTTTATAATAAATAATTTGTTCATCCAAATGCGTAGGTTTTCATTTTTATTCGAATTGAATTCCCCATTGCGTCTAAATTCTGTTCTCTGAAAGTAGAGCTATTTTGTCGGAAGTTATTGAACGCGGTAGCAAATCAATATAATATACGAAGCCGACCAAAATCAAATATGTTCTTCGTTTTCTTTTTTTATTTACAGTTAAATAAACGTAATATTTATTTTTTAACTTGCATCTGTTAGAGCAAGTATTGGTTTCGTGAAAATCTTTGATCTCGAGATTTTGATCAATATTGGTATTACTATAACAGAGAATCTCAGAAAAGTGGGTGTTTGTGCTTTTGGCGAAAAATATGAAGGACTTGTTGAAGGAGGACCAGCGTGTCTAAGATCACTAATTGATCCCGTCTCCCTAAATTTTTGAATTAATCTCATCACAGTTGATGAAGTTAAATCACTATTCCGACCATATTTTGTACGAAAATTGCGAACTGTAGCTGCCAAACCTACATTATTTTTAAAATATTGCTCAACAATGAAAACGCGTTGTTCTTTCGTGTAGCACTCCATTTTTAATAACTCTGAACTGTCAATTGTCACGCTGTCTTTTTTTCGTTGGCAACACTTTACCGCACAAATGGTTCAAAATTCAAATCTTGCGTGACTTTTGGGACACCCTTTACATAGGTGCAAGTGCGTGCGACCCAAAAGTACTCTTTATTTTCATTGTGAATCAATTTTTAGTTATGCATATTTTATGGGACCCTTTTGGGTTTCAAAACTACAATTTGTTTCTTGCGTGAACAATAGGAACCATGGGAACAATTAACCAGGAAACTATGGACTGCTCAAAACTTGGTTTGAGCCAGTAACGCATCAATCGAGTTCGTGATGATGATTTCCGGGCAACTACATGTACGTAACTACATGTACGTATACATGCAGGGTAAAATTGCAAGTGCGAATGGTCTAGCGTTTCTAGTCTAGGTAACGAGGATTAGTATTCTGCGGTACCACATTTTGCCCTCTAACGAAACCGGCACTACGTCTCGGATAATAAGTGATGACTACTTTTGGCTATTCTTCCTGGATTAAGATTTGTTTCTGGATTGTGAGGACGCTCCTCGACTCAGGGAGAAAAGGACCTTAGAATGATAGATTCCTCCAATTGCCTTTTGCCTGCCGTCGAGCGCACACGCGATCTTCACTCGGAAATCGTTGTGAAAAAAATAAATCCTTCTACATATTCCATTTAATACGGAAAAAATAAAAACAAAAAAATCGATCGCGCGAGTTAAGATAGAAAAATCCCGTGAGGTTATGAAAAACAAAGATCTCAACGTTACAAATGACTTTATTCAACTTCCTCGATACATTTATTTATTTTAAAACGAAAACTAACTATTGCAAAGGTGCATTTATGGATTTGGGAAAATAATTCGGCCGGAAATTCGGCAAACGCTGAGTCTGCAATTCAATGCACCTGTGCAATGTACATTGGAATCTAGGGTTAAAATAATTTATTAATTTACGTCGAATTTATGCATATTTGCTGATGTTGCAGAGTTGGTGATGAACCTTCGGTCACTGGCCTGTTGGATTAGAGGGCGACGGGGGTACAGGTGGCTGCCGTAGCTTGGAACTTGCTGATATTGCAGACTGGATGATGAACTGTCCGTCGCTGGCCTGTTGGGTTAGGGGGCGACGGGGTTGCCGTAACTCGCGCGCCAAATCAAATTCAGTGAATTGCAGTGGAAAAAAAATATATAAAATAAATAAATAAATAAAAAAAATCAATTCAGTGCCGGTGTATCCCATCTTTTCACCCCCACTCACTCGCTGTTGCGCTTCTTCGTTATCGCAATTGGAGCATGTACTATATACATACATATGTATTTATGTACATACATGCTTCCAGTTGCGATGACTGAGAGAGCGTAATATTTGATGCATAGCGGACTGTAAATGTTTATCCGAATAGCGGATCACAGCTGGCTGTCGTTTGGGCATAGCACCCGCGACAGTTTGTTTTGGAAAACTATTCTGTGGATCTACACTTCACAGCTCCGCTTAGTTACGTCAGAGTTGTGTCTTTTTGTGTTTCTATGATGTACTGATGAGGGAATTTAGGGTTGATTTTACCAACATTCGTGAGCTTCGAACGAATTTCTTCGATATGTACGCCCATTCCCATAAACCAGCTGTTTTGCCACTAAGCGAAACACAGGTAGTGGAAGAATCTTCCGATTTGAAACTGGCTGGATATAAATTAGTGTCATTATTCTTTCCCTACCGTAGCATCGCCATTTACATCCGTAATGATATTGCTTACCAAGTTCACCACAGTATGGCCACTGTTCCAACTTCACCGTCCGTAAGCAAATAATTCACTACTGCTTTATTTATAGAAGCCCTAGTGCGGACAGAAATTCAACTTTTGACGAATTTGATATGCTGTCTGATTCCATCACTCGAATTGTTTCCTTGTACCCTCATACTGAAATCGTCATTGCGGGCGATTTCAATATACACAATTCGAACTGGCTTCAGCATTCTGGCCAGACAACACCCGAAGGAAGGTATGTTGAACTTTTCGCTGAGGTAAACAATTTGACTCAGCTTGTAAATGAGCCTACAAGTATACCGAACATTGAAAGTCAATCCACCAACACTTTCGATTTGTTTCATACTTCGCACCCTGATAAATACACTATTGATGTTTTAGTGCCTCTAGGTCGGTCTGACCATAATATCATATCAGCTACATTCTCGTACTCCGACCACTCAGTTAAAGAAAAAACTCCTAAAAGAAAAGTACGGCAATACGAGAAAGCCAACTGGAGCGGCCTTAATAGCTTCTTTAGGAGTTTTAACTGGTCGCTATGCTTCCTCGATAGCGACGTTGATGCCGCAGCTGATATGTTCACTGACACTATCCTCTTAGGTATGAATGACTTTATTCCTAACAGAATAAAGAGCATTAAACCTAAGATAAACTCGTGGTTTGACCAGAGCTGTAAAGAGGCTATCAGGTTGAAAGAAGTAAGTTTTCGGTCTTATAAAGCCAACAAATCTGAGGAAAACAAGTTTAAACAAGTCAGAAAAGACTGCAATGCCCATATTCGAAGTGTAAAATTTGTATATGACCAAAAATTGAGGCAAAAAACCTTTCAATGTCCCAAAGGTAGTAAACATTTTTGGTCATTCGTCAAAAATATTAAACATTCTGCCTCGTCTGCCATCATAGTTTTGAAGAGGTGTTCTTCTACGCTGGCAAAACTTCTGCGTAAGCTTTTCTGTATATCCTATTCCTCAGGGCTCTTTCAGAGAAGGTGGAAGATAACATTTGTCCAGTCCGTCCCTAAAAAAGGCGAATCTTCCTCCCTATCCAATTACCATCGAATCTTCGTCCCTATCCAATTACCATTGCACCATTCTTTCCAAGGTAATGGAAACGCTGATAAATCGTCAGCTTATGAAATATCTCGATTCACGAAAACTCCTTAATGATCGGCAGTATGGTTTTCGTAGCAACTGATCCACTGGTGATTTGACAATTTTTCCATCACTTCGACGAAACTAAGATGGTTGCGCTTGATATTTCAAAGGCATTTGACAGAGTTTGGCATCAGGCTCTTTTGTCGAAAATGAGTGCATTTGGCATCGTTAAGTCTTTTCTTCAATGGATTAGAAATTACCTTTCGGGGCGTTCAATACAAGTTATTTTGGACGGCTTCAAGTCTGCAATTCACCAAATAAATGCTGTTGTTTTCCAAGGCTCTGTTTTGTCTCCAACTCTCTTTCTTATTTTTATAAATCATCTCTTGTCTGCAACTTCTAATGCAATCCATTCCTTCGCTGATGACAGTACCCTCAGTTTTTCATATTCGCTGCCTAACTCACGTCCTTGCTCTTTGGTCGTAGAATGGGAACAACAACGTATGTTAAACACATTAAATTCCGACCTGGACAGCATAATGAAATGGAGTTCAACTAACAGAGTGGAATTTAATGCTTCCAAAACACAATGCTGTCTTCTGTCTCTTAAGCGAAACCAAAACCCTCAATTCCTTAAACGGTGCAAGAAATATTTTACCCGGTCTCATCCACCCTAAGCTGAAATATAACGCCCATATCTGGTGTGGTGCACCCAAAACCGTTCTGCACATTCTAGACAGGGTACAGAATCGCTCGTTAAGGCTTATAGGTGACAGAGACAACATTAAGTTTAATCGTAAATCTAATTTTAATAATGAGCCTAAACGTAAACTTTGTTCTAATTCTTCTCACTCCCTTCTTCAACCTAGACCAGATCCCAATTGGAGCTTCAAAAGGAGAATCCTCCACAATTTCACCCCTCTGCTTCATCCGCCTTCTCCTTTCCGCAATAAAATCACCAATGTTTCTACTAATCCGTTAACACTTTTCTCCCTTCCTCAACTTTTCCCAGGCCCACAACTCTTCAACGTGACCGCTTCTCATTTAATCTGACGCCCGTCTCTGCTCCTTCTACATCCAAAACCCCACCTTCTATTAGACCAGTCTCTGCTAATTACCCGAATTTCATTCATTCCCACACTCTCAATCCTCCCCCATCCTCTTCCACCCTCAGTAGATCCGCAAACTCTTCTCATTTAGCCTATCCTAGCACTTCTGCCCCTTCTTCGTCCACGGCCTCTATTAACAATTCTATCGCCTTTTCTGCACCCTCTTCAGTCGACTCGCCACCTACCGTAGCTCCCCCTATTTTTGATCCAATGTTTCCTCCCACCGTTAAACCCACGTCTAAATTAGCCGACCCCACGTCAACGATTAATGGCCTCGATGGCCGCTATATTATGTCAAGACTACGTGATCACCAGCTTTTTGAAAGTGTTCGAATGACGAATGTCATGGTTTCGAGCCAAAAAGAGGGCCTCCCAATCGATCCTGTAGCCCTGAGAAAAATCTACACCCGTTTTCATGAGAGTCTTAATATTTCCTCTTCCACTGTGAATAAAGACCTTTCGACCTTTGCTTCTCATATTGGCTCCAAACGTCTCTCGTATCTCCATAAAACTGGCAGCAACTTTAATAACTATTTTCGTTCCTTACTCTCATCCAGTCGTTCCATCTAATTCAGTCGAAATTGCTCCGCAGTTCCTTTGCCTTTACTACCAGAATGTTAGAGGACTTCGCACCAAATCCTCGATGGTGCATTTTAGCTCTCAAACACTTCCTTACGACATTTTTGCCCTAACAGAAACCAATCTTTATTCCAATTTTCTGAACTGTGAACTATTCGCTTACGATTTCGAAGTCTTTCGCTCTGATGGCCAGATTAATGACGACCTCATCTTCGGCCGCGGTGTTCTTCTAGCCATTCATAATTGTCTTGAAGCAACCCTAGTTAAAATCTCAAACGCCACTTCATTCGAATTCGTATGTGCTAAAATAACAGTATCCAAACGAAGCGTATACATTATCTGCTGTTATATTCGCCCTTCTCAACCCACCCAAGCATACCAGCTGGCTTTTGACGCAGTTGACTCTCTCTTTGATGCCGCAGATCCCGACGACGATTTTATAATTGTTGGCGTCTTTAACCTTCCTTTTTTGCAATGGGCTCCTTCGGAGGACGAATCATCTTTCGTTCCAACTAATTCCTCTTCAGAAAAGGAAACCCCGACTCTGGCCTTTTTCAGATTAGTGGTATCACCAACAACCTCGGCAGGCAGCTAGATCTCATTTTTTCACCCGATGCCCATAATTCCCTGGTTACCGCGAGTAACCATCTTCTCTCCACCCTAGACCATTATCACCCCCCTCTCGCTCGTCATTGTGATGTGTGATTTGAATGCAAAGGTAGGTAACCAAAACGAAGGGCTCAGACGTTTGACCCGGGAAACACCCCAATGACAATGGTGAAAGATTTTCTGCAACACCAGTCGCATAATCATAGGAGGCACAATTTTTGAGCAGAAGACCTGCCGCAAAATCAGGTGAGTGTTAACTGACAGGTAGCCAACGTCCATCCAAATTGATCATTTGACGATCAGTCCCCTTTTTTTTTTTTTTTTTTAAATTGTCTCTTGGTCCGAAACAGAGGTGAAACTGGTGTGGGGATGCCACTTAATCATTATCTTATGGTAGCCACAGTTCTATTAGGGACTGCATCTATTTGAAAATGCGTTCAACGTCAACAGAGAGTTTATTTGGTTTGCCTTGCGCAAACTATACCAGAAAAACTAGTAACTATTATAAAGGCAACTTATGAATGCTCAAATTATCACGTTCTGCATAGAGGAAGGCTATCAGAGGAATTCGAGATCCAAAGTTGGGTGCGACAACACTGCATTCTTTTGACGATATTATTTTTATTGTCGATCGCTAATCACCTTCGTCCTGCTATATGAACGTGAAACGGAGATATTCGATACATCTTAACTTAAATATTTTGTCTACGCCTACGTAAGCTTACTCTCATAAAGGATTATGGACCTTGGAAAAATGATCAGCATCGGAAATAACTCATCAGTCCAATTAAACATTGCTGGATAATAGGTAAAGAGAGTAGAGAGTTTACAATATCTTACGAGTATTATCTCAGGCGAAGGCGGAACCGAGCAACATTTAGCCAGCAGAATCGGCAGAGCAAAGTTAGCGTTTGGTATGTTGTCCAATATATGGCGAAATAATGCAATTAGCTCTAACATCAAGCTACGGCTGTTCCGCTCCAATTTTAAATCCGTGCTGTTATGTAGGTATAAATAAATATAAATCGTGACTTGTTAAATTCTGAATTCGCTAAAATTCAAATTACTTTGCCCGACGTTGGCATTTGAAAGTAATAATTGCTTCCAGTTCATCAGAGTAGATGAAAACGACGTTTTGAGCGCTCTACTACAAATTAAGTCTAAATCTATGAGCCTTGATCTAATACTCGTACATCCACACTTTATTAAAATAATTTTGCCTCACATTCTTCCTACCCTTACACACATTTTTAACACAATTATCATGACATCGTCTTTTCCTCCTTCTTGGAAGGTTGCTAAGGTTATACCGATAGTAAAAAAGCCTGCTACCCGATTGTCACCATCCGAGTTTCGACCTATTTCTATTCTCCCATTTTTATCCAAAGTCTTCGAGAAACTTCTTCATAAGCAAATGACAGTTTTTGTTAAAACTAATAAATTATTGAATGTCCAACAGTCAGGTTTCAGTGAAAACCATAGTTGTGTCTCTGCTATTTTAAAAATAGCAGATGATCTGAGAAGTGCGAAGGATAACGACTTAATATCCGTTCTTGGGCTCCTAGACTTCTCAAAGGCATTTAACACTGTCAAATACAGAATACTCTTCATAAAACTGAAGCGGAATTTCCATTTTAGTAACTCCGCAGCTAACTTGATTCTTTCATATTTAAGTGACATAAGTCAAGCCGTATCAGTTGGTGAAAACACCTCCTGTTACTTACAGCTAATATTAGGAGTACCACTGGGATCAATTCTCGGGCCACTGCTTTTTTCATGTTTATTAATGATCTCCCGCAAGTCGTCCAACACACATCAATACCTTTATATGCTATGACAAACTTAATAACGACCTCAAGCAAATCTCGCACTGGTCCCCAAAAAATCACCTACAACTAAATCCAACGAAGTCAAAAAGTTTAATAGTCTACAAAAACAAGCTTGACAGTAGCTATTTACCAGCTTTATATCTAGGTAACACTGTTCTGGAATATGTCGAAAATGCGAAAGACCTAGGTATTTGGTTCAATTCGATACTCACATTGGACCAACATATTCAGATAGTTATTGGCAAAATATACAGATATTTACGTGCCCTCTCACTGACAAAGCACTTTATACCTCAGCATTTAGGCTTAGTTTGACAAAAATTTTAATTTTGTCAAAAGTCATCTGCGGATGTAAAATTTTTTGTTGTCATAATTCAGAAACACGAATGAATTTTACAGTGGCCTATAATAACACTACGCGTTACGTTTACAATCTTAAACAATTTGATCATATTTCTGGATACCTTGATTCTGGGTTGTGACCTGCATACCTATTACAATTTCTGCGCCCTTAAAACACTAAACAATATCTTGATTTGCAAAGAGCCTCAGTATCTGTATGAGATACTTCAGTTCCCAACTTCCCTTCGTTCTCTAGTTTTTATTCAACCAAGGTTTACATGCAGAAACTCCGAATACCAATATATTGTTTATATTGTCAGCCAATGAAATACCTTACCCATGGACATCAGAAAGCTTCGTGGAACCAAGTCATTTGAAAAAGTTTTATTTAAATATTTAATTGAAGGTGCTTAGACAAATTTATGAATTTTGTACCAAGAGAGTTCATCTTTTAATTTTTTCTTTTTATTTTAATGCAATTTCTTTTACTTTTCGAATAGCTATTTCTCCAGTGTTAATATGCACAGTTTACGAGTATTTTAATTTTTAATTTATAACTAGCAAAGCCGAAAATATAAATTGATTAGATTTAATAAATTAACTTTTACTGTTATAGACTTTAACTCATAAGTTCAATTTATAACTAGCAAAACCGAAAATATAAATTGTTTAGATTTAATAAATCAACTTTTACTGTTATAGACTTTAACTCATAAGTCCAATGTAAAAGATTCTCCAAATAAAAATAATACTTAATACTTACATGCAGCAGTTGGAAACCGCGTCTATCACGAAAAAGCTGAATACGTTGGTGAATCGGTGTCACGGTAACTGGAAAAAGTTGGATAGAGTTAAGGCATATCGTCAGTAACCGTACAATATGGCGCGTAGGCGTAGTAGGGGCCCAAATATCCACAAGGAGAAACAGGACGTAAGTATGTTAACCACAGCGCCACATCTTAATAGCTGTAATGTGGCCAACCCTTAACATTAACAGGTCATAGGTACGGCCACCATAGATACAACAAATCCAAACCCACAAACGTCATCACCGGGTACTAGGAACTAAGCATTCAATGCAAGCAATGATTTCTGCAGAAGCTTCAGAAATGAGGAGGAGGAGGAGACTATCATCCACTTCCTTTTCCATATCACAATTGATACCCCATGAGAATATTTCTTCATCGATCTGAACAATATGAACAAAATCTGGACAGCAAAAATGTATGGCTTCATCAAAAAGAGTAGATAGTTCCATAAGTAGATATCACAATGGACTTACATATGTTGGTCTAAGTGCATCTCATTGAGAATCATTTTCTTTCCTATCTAGCTAGAAGTGTAAAAGGTAAACTCACTTTTCTTATTTATCAATAATTCCTTTATTTATCCGTAATGCATTGTAGCACACGTTTCCAGATTGGAAATTCAAGATGAAGATGGCGAGGTCCAAAACGTCAGACAAGCAAGTTCAACTGTGCTGCCAACAGTCGAGGTTTAATCGGTGCTACCACACTGTTTAAATATATAACATCCCTCCCTCTCGGCCTGGATATTGCTGGATGGATGGTATGGCGCCGTCGTGTGAAACGAAATTCCGTTGCTCTTATAAAAACTTCGAAGTTCTTAAGACACAAATGCTGTTCCATTGTCTGAGATGACTCTTTTCGATAAGCCATGAACCGCAAATATTTCTCGCAGTTTCTTAAGAACCTCTGCGGCCGATTGACTGCAAACTCTTTTAACCTCAAGCCATTTGGACATCGAGCCAACGATAATCAAAAATAAATTGCCCTTGTATGGGCCAGCGAAGTCCAGATGGAGGGTTGACCAAGAATTGCATTCCGGGTTAATGAACTGACTGGCGCAGCTGGCGGATTCGCACGATTTTTCTGGCACTGATTACATGCTTTTACTGTACTCTCAATCTGTTGATTCATTGGGGGCCACCAGACATAACTGCGTGATAATGCTTTCATCAGGGTCATTCCAAGGTAATTTGACTTTGAAAAACTGGCGGTATCACGACTCGGTTGCCGCACAAAATACATTCATTGTGTGTTGACAGTTCTGTTCTACTTTGAAAAAAAGGTTGAAACTGGTGTTCTATTTGTGATGGCCAACCGCGTAGGATCCAAAGCAGCACCTTTGAATAATTGGCATCTTTCGCGGTTTCTTGTGCAACGTCCACCGCGCTAATTGAAAGATGGTTACTCTTTTCCAATAACAGTACATCGGTCAGTTCACTTATTGAATCCACGGTGCTCTTTAATGGCAATCTGCTTCGATAATCTATGTTTGCATTTAGTTTTCCAGCTCTATGCTCCAACTCATAATCGTAAGATACGAGTAATAAACTCCATCTCAACATACGAGAGAAAATCATCACTGGAATAGGTTTATTCATGTTGAAAATTCCTAATAAAGGCTTATGATCAGTAACAATCAAAATGGATCGACCCGCTATATACTGATGGAAGTGTTTTACGCCGAATATTACAGATAATGCCTCTTTATCTATCTGCGCATAATTGCGCTCACTTTGACTTAGTGTACGCGACGCATATGCGATAGGCCGCTCGTTTTACTCACCATCCCTGTGTGCTAATACCGCGCCTACTCCATATGGGGAGGCATCGCAAGAAAGAACTAAAACCTTGGTTTCATCGTAATGAGTAAGTACTCTGTCGGATCTTAATAAAGTTTTTAATTCATTAAATACTGTAGTATATTCTTCCGTCCAAGACCATTTTACATTTTTATCTAGAAGTTGGTGTAATTTTTCTGCTTCAGATGTTTTGTTTGGTAGGAACTTGTTATACAAATTTGGCATTCCAAGGAACGATTGCAACATTTCTTTATTTTTGGGCAGTGGAGCATTTTGAATGGTCTCCACTTTAGTTTTATTTGGGGATATTCCGACACTTGAAATGTGAAACCCGAGAAAATCGATTTCTGGTTTCCCAAATATGCATTTAGACATTCGAACCGTGACATTTGCCTGAGCCAGTCTATCTAACACTGTTTCTAGATTTTTGTTATGTGATATTTTATTCTGGCCCGAAACGATAATATCATCCACAAACACCTTTACTCCCGAGATACCACAAAGCAAATTGTCCATAAATCTTTGAAAAATTCCTGGAGCCGCTGAAATACCGAACGGAAGTCTTTTTACTTTATATAGACCCCTATGAGTGTTTAAAGTTAAAAGTTCTGCTGAAGTCTACTATTAATTGCTGGTAAGCCTGCTGTAAATCTAATTTTGTAAATACCTTGCCAGCCGATATTGCT
Organism: Pocota personata; assembly: GCA_963082735.1. Lineage (NCBI taxonomy): Eukaryota > Metazoa > Arthropoda > Insecta > Diptera > Syrphidae > Pocota > Pocota personata. The sequence goes on from OY720431.1 coordinate 74,381,298, forward strand.
GCCATAACCTCGGAGTATAGTGGTAAAGGATACGCGTTTGATTTGGTGACCGCATTGACCGTACTCCTATAATCTCCACAGATTCTCATTGTGCCATCTTTTTTAAGAACCGGTACGATAGGTGTCGCCCAACGTGAAAATTCAACGGGTTGAAGAATTTTCTGCTCCACCAACTTATCGATCTCATCTTCCATAAGTTTTTTCAAGGCAAAAAGGCACTTGACGGTGTTTTAAAAAAAATGGTGTTATCCCAGGTAGTACTTCGATGCTGACCGGTGGTCCCCCATGAGCACCTAGTTCATCTTTTAAAAACTCGGGCATATTTTCTTTTTAAACAGTCCCTGTTGCTCTTCGGTTCCATAATGCTCAATCCCTCGATCGATATCCGCAAAGGTACAAATCAGTCACGTCCCAATAAACTCCGGCCGCCACCTGCAACAACAACAACAGCAACAACAGAAGTGGTGATGTCTCCAGCTTCTGGTCACTCTTCTTGATTCGCTCCCACGTCGTATCGGCTATCACTGTACAGGATGCCTCCGAATCCACTTCAAATTCTTCTACTGCGCCGTTGACCCTTAACTTGGTTATTATTTTCGATGGATGCGAAGAATTAGTAGCCATACGGTTTCTCATGATGCACCTCACTTGATTGTTGCTGTAACACGTGCAGTTCGTGTCCATGTTGATTTTGTTTATTTGCTGCCCTCTTTTTATAGCACGCTCGGCTAGAGTGGCCACGCAACTGGCAAAAGTCACATTTTTTGACCTTAAAGAAACATTTATCTGGCACGTGACTCCCCTCACAGCGAAAACATTTATTGGAATATATATATTCGCCTTTCTGAACTGTCTCTGGTATTGCGTTGACATTGCAAATACCTCGTTGTTACCTCTGACGTCAAGTACATTCCTATGTGCTGCCTCGTGGGCCAAGGCTAGCTCATATGCTCTTTGGAAATCTAATTTTGCTTCACTGAATAATCTTTTTTGCAGAGCTTCAACGGTGACATAGTCATCACATAGTCTCTCTCTATATATTTGGTCGGCTCCCGGCATTTTCTATCAACACAACGTTTTTGCCCCTCATTTTTCTTTTAACTCGTCTACTACTTTGCCTTTTTGGCTGACCCCAAAGAGCACAATACTTGGGTGCTCATTTACCGTACGATGTAACGAGTTATTAATGGTATGTTTCACTGTTTCTATGACTTTTTCCCAGTTTACGTTATTTTCTGGGTAAACCAACTTAGCTATCATTGGTTTCATACTATTCACCTTCTCGATTGCGATCTTTGTGTGTTGGACATTATTTGTTACTCATTAAAGTTACTAAAATAATTTGTAAGTGCTTGAATTACTTACTTTGTGTTTCTGATCTTGGTCGGATATAGTCTAAAGAACTTTGTGAAAGCATCATCCACCTTTTTAACTGCTCTAGAATGATTTAGCAGCCCAAAGTAGTGTATTTGCAAAACTTCGAACGGATTGCCTTTAGGCACATTATGGAGAAATCCTTCTTCACGACCATGTTTCTTTTGGAATCCAGTAGATTTCAGATATAAAATCATAATACGAGTACTTACATAACTGATTTTACCGCAATATTTGTAGATGACATAGGTTACCATATCTTTAGGTTCGCAAAATATCCCAAGTACTTCACCCTTGATCTCAAAAATCAAACTTTGTTTTGAACTTCAATTAGAGTCTGAAAATGTTACAACCGTGTCATCTATGATAGATATACTCATTTATCCAAATGGCATCCTCAAAACACGTATTATCTCAAGGGAGTAATAAACAAGGTATTTTTCACCGAGTCTTTACATATGTACATGTCGAAGAATCCAATGCAAATTGCATTTTCAATTGACAAAAGTGATTTTTCAACCATGATACCATCATTCTGTACGAGGAAATCCGAACACTTTTTTTTGTTTATTTATTTTATTGTCTTGACCTTAGAAATTACCTTATACTACAAGTTGTTAAAAAAATGTCTTTCCAAAACTACTTTGTAACCCACAGAATTATCAGTATGTCCATTTAAAATTATATGACAAACCATTTTCCCAATCATTTTTAATTTACTTTTATTTTTCCCAAAATATGTTGCATCGTTGGGTTTTCACATTAAAATAATATAGGATAATATACCAGTAATATCAGGAAGGCACGATCTTTGGACAAAACTTCCTGACCCCAAAAAGACATTCTAGAATTATAATATTGCTAGCATCACTCTCTACATACCTCACATAACCATCGGCGTCACCTTCCTCTACCCACACGCAAAACAAGCACCGAACTCTCGCCTGACGTACTGGCCACTGCTTTTGACGTTCTCTCACCTGTTTTTTGTGTGACTTTAGCAAAAGCCTCCAGTAATTGTGCTTTAGTGGCGTAGCACTGTATTATGTACCTGCAGCCTCAGCATCTCATAAGCAAAATCGTTATTTTTTTAATCTGTTTGTTTAAAAATACCCAAAGTAGTTTAAAATGGAATGGTCATCGTCATATCGCCATCGAGTGCTACAATAGACAAAATGACGATAAAATCGTAAAATGATTAATTTCAAAACAAGACTTATAATACTTTTTTTTTAAATACCAATAGGAATATAACAATATGTATTTATTTTTATTTTATTAAAGCATTTTCTTATGAATAACCAAAATCATTGTTTTTGTTAGAAAAAATGTCTACTTTAAGTCAGTTTTTTTTTAAATTTACAATTTTCTAAAAAAAGGAATAATTGTGGGGAAAGCATTATATGGAAAAGGTGAAAAAAGTAATATTTACAGGGGAAAAAAAGGTAGAAAAGAATCTGGGAACACTGCAAGGATGTGCAATCCCCTTTGCAAAGAAAACTCAACTGAGCGTGCAGATGCAACTGTTTGCTTTCCAGTCAGCTCAATCCTATTGAATCGTAAATCCAATTTAGAATAAAATCATCTAAGCCGTATCCAAGAAATAGCCAATTTTTATATATCCGCTAATAGGTAATGTACCGATATTCGAGCATGTATCGGAAAATTGAGTATGCAGTCTTATTGCAAGCACACATATTACTTAATACATATGTATATAAAGCTGTATCGAAATTTTAAGAGCCGTTTTCGAGAAAATTGCACTTTTTCATAATTGGCCTTAAGTAAAGTACCGTTAATTTTGAGGCTGGAATGGAAATACGAATTTCTCCTCTGGGCAATAGTCCACAGTCCTTTGATATGAAGTCTGAAGATGTTCGGCCGTTTAGGCTGAAGTCCAAAATTCAGACGGATAGACAAATGGATGACAGATGGACCGAGATCGACTTTTTGGGTTTATCTATTACATATAGTAATACCAAAATTGATCAAAATCCTGAGATTAATTTTTTTCACGAAAACAATACTTGCTCTTTATAGGAGCGAGTAAAATGGGACAACAAAATATTTGTGCTTAAGGTATTGTAGCATAATAATAACTACGCTCCTATGTCTATGCAGCAAATTCTGAAGTGACTTTCCACTGCAAGAATTATTTCTTAGTTCCAGTGGTCGAAGAATTTGCTAGAAGTTTCTGGCTATCAGAAACTTCTGCTATATAAGGACAGATGGCGACCAAAAAAAGACACAGTTGGTTTAGAACCGTGGCGAAGAGATTGGAAAAGTGATAATGGGCGAAGTTGTAATTTGGTGATAAATTGAAAGTTGAGAATGAACAAGAAAAAGTAATTAGTTTGGATTTGTGAATTAAGTAATTGAAAGGAGATAAAGTGATTTGAGAGGAAAGAGACCTTGTAAGAAAAGAATTTGCGAAGAATAGTATAGTGTGAACCTGAATTGTTCTATAGACTAGAAAATAAAGAAATAATTTCACAGAATACTGTTTTATCTACTCGAGCCGTAGCTTGCATATTACATTGGTGTCAGAAGTGGGATAAAACTTATTCTGTGAATAACTATTTCCGTGGTGTGAAATTGCACAAGCAAAAAAAAAAAAAAAACGATTTCTGTGTTGAGTTAATTAGTTGCGCAAAATGGGTCGCAAATTGGGAAAACTAACTATAACTCAACTAAAGGCAGAACTCAGTAAGCGGAACCTCGACACAACTGGGGGAAAAGATGCCCTACTGATTCGTCTGGAAGAAGCAGTAACGCAGGAAGGTGAAAATCCGCATGACATAGAGTTTGACGTGGAAGAGGAACCAGCAAGTACAGTAGCCGACCCGGGTATAACAAGTCTGCTCCCGCAACTTAAGTTAGTCATGGACGAACAAAAGAAAGCAATAGAAGATCAAAGTCATAAGCTCGATGACCAAAAGAATTCTATAGAACTTAAGCTGGACGAACAAAAGAATTCTCTAGAACTTAAGCTGGATGAACAAAAGAAAGCAATGGACGAACAAAAGAATTCTCTAGATGCTCTGGAAAGTAAACTTGATGAGCAAAACAAGAACTTGGAATCCAAATTGGAAGTGATCGAAGAGAAAATCGAGAAGGTCGAGACGCAACTCGAAAAAGTCGAAACTAGATTCGATGAAAATTTTGAGAAACATGAAACTCAGTTCGGGAAGATAGAGACTCAGTTTGAAAAAGTGGATACGAAATTCGAGATAGTAGGAAAGCAAGTCGAAAATCTTGCTAAGGAGCTCAGCAACGTGAAGAGACAGAAAGCACGGGAATATTCCACTGACGGTCTGAGAAGAAAGGAGATGCAGCCTCCTATCTTCGATGGTCAAACATCATGGCCAATTTATAAAAGGCAATTCGAAGCGGCCGCAATGACCAATAGCTGGGACGATGAAGAGAAGTCCATTGCACTCACACTTGCACTGAGGGGTCCAGCTGCGGAGCTCTTGCAGACCATCCCGGAAGATAAACAGCAGAACTACGACTCTCTGGTTCAGGCTATCGAGATGCGGTTTAGGGATGAACACATGCAGCAGGTGTACAGGGTTCAGCTGCGTAGTCGAGTCCAGAAAAGGGGGGAAACGCTCCAACAGTTGCAGGCGGATATAGAGCGACTAGCCCATCTTTCATACCCTAAAGCCGGTGAGGAGCTTATCAACGAAATGGCGGTGGAAGCTTTTATTCAGGCCATAGAGGACAGACAACTGCAAATGGCTGTAAGGATGGCTGAAAAGCGAACACTCCCCGAGGCATTGGCATTCGCTTTGTCAATGAAGGCTGCGGACCAAGCATACCAGGGAATACACCGTGTCAGGGAAATGTCCGTCGTGGAATGCTCATGCCAGAGAACAGCCGTCAAAGCTCGCGGAAGTCAAATCCGTTGCTGGAATTGCAACCAAACCGGACACCTACAACGGCAGTGCAGAAGTGCACCTAGACGAGGAAATTGTTCACATTGCGGAAGTAGGAGAAGCAGAGAGGAAGCATCTGGCGGTGATAACATCCATCCTGTCAGTCAGACTTCCCAAAACCAGCAGTCGGGAAATGCGTAAGGACCAACTTCGCGGGGCAGAAGTTGGTTACTGGAATCGAGGCCCCCAGGACCACCATTCAAGTTTCGCAAACCAAACGGGGTAACAAGAGCCTGACAGTGGAGGCACTAATCAACAAGAAGAAGTGCGTAGCCACCATCGACACAGGCGCCACTGCCTCCATTGTAAGAAGAGATATTGTCAGAAGCGCCTGGCTGCACGACACCAACAGCTACTGCCTGAAGACTGCAACAGGGGAAATGGCGAAAGTGTTTGGAGAAGTTCGTCTTACGATTACTCTGGCGGGACTGACGTTCTCCCATGCGTTTCTGGTGGCAGATATATGCGACGAGTGCATCATCGGAATAGACTTCATGAAAGCAAATGAAGTAATCCTGGACATCGGGATGCAAGTACTGAGGTATCGAAATGTGGAGATTCCTATGGTGTACGGAAACGAGAATGCCGTAACTCTCAGGACAGTCATCAGCAAAGACGAAGTTTTGCCGCCGTCTTCAGAGACAATCATTTGGACGAAGCTGGAAGGTGATCTTGGGAGCCACCGATTCTACATAGTAGAACCAGACCCAGAGAAGAATTCTCAAGAATACATCGTGGGAAAGACGTTAGTCGAACCAAAGAACACCATGGTTCCAGTAAGAGTTTTGAACGCAAGGCCACACACTGTCAAACTAAGGCGAGGGGAGGTGACTGGAAAATGCACGCCGATTACCGCCGTCGCAACAATATCTGAACGTGATGCTCCAAAACCTCTCCCATCACCTTGGACAGCGGAAACGAGAGAGACGATTCTCCAGTCCAGTGAGCTGAATCAGGAGCAGCGAACTATGGCAGAGAATCTTATCAATGAGTACGCTGATGTATTTGCCTCACAGGACAGTGAATACGGCCGAACACACCTGGTACAACATCGAATAGACACTGGTGATACTAGACCAATTCGTCAGCCTGCTAGGCGCCTTCCATTGGCAAAGCAGACAGAAGTTGCAGAGATGGTGTCGGCAATGGAGAAAGAAGGTCTGATTGAAAGTTCCAAAAGTCCGTGGGCATCACCGGTTGTACTGGTTAAGAAGAAAGATGGCAGCACGCGGTTCTGCGTGGACTATCGGCAGCTCAATTACTTCACCAAGAAAGACAGCTATCCTCTGCCACGGATTGACGACACGCTGGACACACTATCAGAAGCCCAATGGTTTTCCACTCTCGACTTGAAGAGTGGCTACTGGCAGGTACAGATCCATCGAGAAGACTGGGAGAAAACCGCCTTCACAGCAGAAAATGGGCTATGGCAATTCACGGTAATGCCATTCGGGCTGTGCAATGCTCCGGCGACTTTCGAGCGATTTATGGAATGTGTCCTTCAAGAGTTAACATGGAAGACCTGTTTGGTATACTTGGATGATGTCATCGTAGTAGGAAAATCGTTTGCGCAACACCGAGACAATCTGAGGGATGTGTTTCAAAGGCTTCGAAGTGAACACCTGAAGCTCAACCCCAAGAAGTGCGCCCTGTTTAGAGCGGAAGTCAAGTACCTGGGACACGTAATTTCAGCGAAAGGAGTGAGAACCGATCCGGAGAAGGTCGAAGCGGTGAAAAACTGGCCAGTCCCCAAAGACAAACACCAACTGATTATCTTCTTGGGCCTAGCCACCTACTACAGACGGTTCGTGAAGGATTTTGCCGGGATCGCAAAGAACCTGCACCAGTTGACGGAAAAGGGAAAACAATTCAAATGGTCAATTGAGTGCGAGAAGAGCTTCAAGGCACTTAAACAACGGCTATGCGATGCCCCGATACTGGCTTACCCCACTCCCGGGGAAACGTTCGTTGTGGATGCAGATGCTAGTAATGTTGGGGTAGGAGCCGTACTCTCCCAGGTGCATGACGGCCAAGAGAAGGTGGTTGCGTACTTCAGCAAGGTGCTCTCTAAGCCAGAAAGGAACTACTGCGTGACAAGTCCCGAACTTCTAGCTTTGATCTTGGCTACGAAGCATTTCCACAAATACCTCTACGGGAGGAAGTTCGTTCTTCGAACAGACCATGCAGCCTTAAAATGGCTATTACAGTTCAAGAGTCCTGAGGGTCAGGTCGCAAGATGGATCGAAAGGCTGCAAATCTACGACTACGAAATACAGCATCGTAAAGGAAAACTCCACTCTAATGCGGATGCACTGTCCCGGAGACCATGCAGAACGGATTGTAAACATTGTGCGCGTCAGGTAGAACGGGAGCTGGTTTCCATCCAAAGAATGAGAGCCGAACCTATCGCCGGCTGGAGCGTAGATGAGATCCGGAACGCTCAGAAGGAAGACCCGGATATCGAGCCGATTCTGGCCTGGAAGGAGAACATGGAGAAACCGGATCATCAGGACATCTCTCACAGAAGCCCGACCTTAAAGGCATATTTTGCGCAGTGGGACTCCCTCCATGTCCAAGAAGGTGTTCTGAGAAGAAAATGGGAGTCCTCCGACGGAAAGTCGTTTGTAATGCAGCTTGTCGTACCGCGGACGAGGGTCAAGGAGGTGTTACAGGAAATGCATGGCGGGGCGACCGGAGGCCACTTGGGAGTGAATAAGACGCTAGAAAAGGTACGAGAACGTTTTTATTGGTTAAAAGCGAAGGAAGATATCGAAGACTGGTGCAGAAAATGCGACGTGTGTGCAGCTAGAAAGGGTCCGAGAATCAAAACTCGAGGTAAGATGCACCAATACAACGTGGGAGCACCTTTCGAACGAATCGCCATTGACATCGCAGGGCCCTTTCCGGAAACCGACAATGGTAATCGGTATATACTCGTAGTGATGGACTACTTCAGTAAGTGGCCGGAAGCGTTTCCGATCCCTAACCAGGAAGCCAGAACCGTGGCGGAGCAGATCGTCTACAATTGGGTTAGCAGATTCGGTGTGCCCTTGGAATTGCATTCTGACCAAGGGCGGAACTTCGAGTCAAGAATCTTCCAAGAGATGTGTCAACTACTCGGAATCAAAAAGACAAGGACAACCCCGCTTCATCCACAGTCGGACGGTATGGTGGAGCGTTTCAATAGGACCTTGGACGAACATCTCTCGAAGGTCGTAGGTGACTACCAACGGGATTGGGACCGGCAGATTCCCTTGTTTTTGATGGCCTATCGAAGTGCCGTGCATAGAACTACTCGACATACGCCGTTCGAAATCTTATTTGGTGGAATAGCTCGTTTACCCAGTGAGGTGAAATTTGGATCTCCTACCAATGAGCCCAGAAATGAAGAAGAGTACGTGGCGGACCTTAGGGAAAGGCTTAGGGACATACACCAAAGGACCAGAAGCCAGATTAAGATGACGAGCGGCCGCATGAAGACCAGGTATGATGCCAAGGCAACAACGTCAGGATTCCAGGAAGGAGATCTGGTGTGGCTGTATAATCCCCATCGCCAAAAGGGGAAATCACCTAAATTACAGCGGAACTGGGAAGGTCCCTACAGAATAGTAACCTGCATCAACGATGTTGTCTACCGCATCCAGCGAGGACCGAGGGCCAAAATGAAAGTGGTTCATGTGGACCGACTGAGTCGATACAATGGCCGAAATGAGGATGCACTTGTTCGGGACGAACACGTCTAAGAGGGGGGCAGTGTAGCATAATAATAACTACGCTCCTATGTCTATGCAGCAAATTCTGAACTGACTTTCCATTCTGGCAGAATTTTGGTTCGAACTGTCCTTTCATTCGAGGTTCGTGTCTGGGACGAAGTCTCCACATGTCAACGAAAGAGACGAATAATATCAGGAAAAAAAGGGAATTATAACTGCAGGAATTATTTCTCTTGTTCCAGTGGTCGAAGAATTTGCTAGAAGTTTCTGGCTATCAGAAACTTCTGCTATATAAGGACAGATGGCGATCAAAAAAAGACACAGTTGGTTTAGAACCGTGGCGAAGAGATTGGAAAAGTGATAATGGGCGAAGTTGTAATTTGGTGATAAATTGAAAGTTGAGAATGAACAAGAAAAAGTAATTAGTTTGGATTTGTGAATTAAGTAATTGAAAGGAGATAAAGTGATTTGAGAGGAAAGAGACCTTGTAAGAAAAGAATTTGCGAAGAATAGTATAGTGTGAACCTGAATTGTTCTATAGACTAGAAAATAAAGAAATAATTTCACAGAATACTGTTTTATCTACTCGAGCCGTAGCTTGCATATTACAGTATTAAGAAGGGGATTTTGTTTATATTGTAACATAATAATAACTACGCTCCTACAACTATGCAACCCATTCCGAAGTGTCTTTTCATTTGAACATAATTTTGCTCCGAAGTGTCTTTTCATTCGAGGTTCGTGTCTGCAGTTAGTGTCCACAGTTCGTGTCCACGATAAGAGACGGATAAGAGGGAATTATAACCGCAAGAAATTATTGTCATCTTGGAATTATTACATCAGAATTTTCTTGTTCCAGTGGTCGAAGAATTTGCTAGAAGTTTCTGGCTATCAGAAATGCTGCTATATAAGGACAGATGGCAATCGAGGCAAGGCAGTTGGTTTTGAACCGCACGAGGAGATTGGAAAAGTGATAACAGCCGAAGTTGTAATTTTATGATAAATTGAAAGTTGAGAGTTAACAAGAAGAAGTAATTAGTTTGGATTTGTGAATTAAGTAATTGGAAGGAGATAAAGTGACCAGAAAAGAAAGAGACCTTGTAAGGAAGGAGTTTGCGAAGAATAGTATAGTGTGAACTTGAATTGTTCTATAGACTAGAAAATAAAGAAATAATTTCACAGAATATCGTTTTATCTACTCGAGCCGTAGCTCGCATATTACATTGGTGTCAGAAGTGGGATAAAACGATTTCTGTGTTGAGTTAATTAGTTGCGCAAAATAGGTTGCAAATTTTGAAAATTAACCATAATTCAACTAATGGCCGAACTCAGTAAGCGGAATCTCGACACAATTGGGTTAAAAGATGCCCTACTGATTCGTCTGGAAGAAGCAGAAACGCATGATGGTGAAACATGGCGTAGAGTTTGACGTGGAAGAGGAACCAGCAAGTACAGTAATCGACCCGGGTATAACAAGTCTGCTCCTGCAACTTAAGCTAGTCATGGACGAACAAAAGAAAGCAATAGAAGACCAAAGGAATTCTCTAGAACTTAAGCTGGACGAACAAAAGAAAACAATGGACGAACAAAAGAATTCTCTAGATGCTCTGGAAAGCAAACTTGATGAGCAAATCAAGAACTTGGAATCCAAATTCGAAGCGATCGAAGAGAAAATCGAGAAGATCGAGACGCAACTCGAAAAAGTCGAAACGAGATTCGATGAAAACTTTGAGAAGCATGAAACTCAGTTCGGGAAGACAGAGACTCAGTGTGAAAAAGTAGAAAAGCAAGTCGAAAATCTTGCTAAGGAGCTCAGCAACGTGAAGAGACAGAAAGCACGGGAATATTCTACTGACGGTCTGAGAAGAAAGGAGATGCAGCCTCCTATCTTCGATGGTCAAACATCATGGCCAATTTATAAGAGGCAATTCGAAGCGGCCGCAATGACCAATAGCTGGGACGATGAAGAGAAGTCTATTGCACTCAGACTTGCACTGAGGGGTGCAGCTGCGGAGCTCTTGCAGACCATCCCAGAAGATAAACAGCAGAACTACGGCTCTCTGCTTCAGGCTATCGAGATGCGGTTTGGGGATGAACACATGCAGCAGGTGTACAGGGTTCAGCTGCGTAGTCGAGTCCAGAAAAGGGGGGAACGCTCAAACAGTTGCAAGCGGATATAGAACGACTAGCCCATCTTTCATACCTTAAAGCCGGTGAGGAGCTTATCAACGAAATGGCGGTTGAAGCTTTTATTCAGGCCATAGAGTACAGACAACTGCAAATGGCTGTAAGGATGGCTGAAAAGCGAACACTCCCCGAGGCATTGGCATTGGCATTCGCTTTGTCAATGAAGTCTGCGGACCAAGCATACCAGGGAATACACCGTGTCAGGGAAATGTCCGTCCTAGAATGCTCATGCCAGCGAACAGCCATCATGGATGAAGACAAAGCTCGCGGAAGTCAAATCCGTTGCTGGAATTACAACCAAACCGGACACCTACAACGGCAGTGCAGAAGTGCACCTAGACGAGGAAATTGTCCACATTGCGGAAGTAGGAGAAGCAGAGAGGAAGCATCCTGTCGGTCAGACTTCCCAAAACCAGCAGTCGGGAGATGCGTAAGGATCAACTTCGCGGGGCAGAAGTTGGTTACTGGAATCGAGGCCCCCAGGACCACCATTCAAGTTTCGCAAACCAAACGGGGTAACAAGAGCCTGACAGTGGAGGCACTAATCAACAAGAAGAAGTGCGTGGCCACCATCGACACAGGTGCCACCGCTTCCATTGTAAGAAGAGATATCGTCAGAAGCTCATGGCTGCACAACACCAACAGCTGCACAACCGCCTGAAGACTGCAACAGGGGAAATGGCGAAGGTGTTTGGAGCAGTTCGTCTTACGATTACACTGGCGGGACTGACGTTCTCCCATGCGTTTCTGGTGGCAGATATATGCGACGAGTGCATCATTGGAATAGACTTCATGAAAGCAAATGAAGTAATCTTGGACATCGGGATGCAAGTACTGAGGTATCGAAATGTGGAGATTCCGATGGTGTACGGAAACGAGAATGCCGTAAATCTCAGGACAGTCATCAGCAAAGACGAAGTTTTGCCGCCGTCTTCAGAGACAATCATTTGGACGAAGCTGGAAGGTGATCTTGGGAGCCACCGATTCTACATAGTAGAACCAGACCCAGAGAAGAATTCTCAAGACTACATCGTGGGAAAGACGTTAGTCGAACCAAAGAACACCATGGTTCCAGTAAGAGTTTTGAACGCAAGGCCACACACTGTCAAACTAAGGCGAGGGGAGGTGACTGGAAAATGCACGCCGATTACCGCCGTCGCAACAATATCTGAACGTGATGCTCCAAAACCTCTCCCATCACCTTGGACAGCGGAAACGAGAGAGACGATTCTCCAGTCCAGTGAGCTGAATCTGGAGCAGCGAACTATGGCAGAGAATCTTATCAATGAGTACGCTGATGTATTTGCCTCACAGGACGGAGAATACGGCCGAACACACCTGGTACAACATCGAATAGACACTGGTGATACTAGACCAATTCGTCAGCCTGCTAGGCGCCTTCCATTGGCAAAGTAGACAGAAGTTCAAGAGATGCTGTCGGCAATGGAGAAAGAAGGTCTGATTGAAAGTTCCAAAAGTCCGTGGGCATCACCGGTTGTACTGGTTAAGAAGAAAGATGGCAGCACGCGGTTCTGCGTGGACTATCGGCAGCTCAATTACTTCACCAAGAAAGACAGCTATCCTCTGCCACGGATTGACGACACGCTGGACACACTATCAGAAGCCCAATGGTTTTCCACTCTCGACTTGAAGAGTGGCTACTGGCAGGTACAGATCCATCGAGAAGACTGGGAGAAAACCGCCTTCACAGCAGAAAATGGGCTATGGCAATTCACGGTAATGCCATTCGGGCTGTGCAATGCTCCGGCGACTTTCGAGCGATTTATGGAATGTGTCCTTCAAGAGTTAACATGGAAGACCTGTTTGGTATACTTGGATGATGTCATCGTAGTAGGAAAATCGTTTGCGCAACACCGAGACAATCTGAGGGATGTGTTTCAAAGGCTTCGAAGTGAACACCTGAAGCTCAACCCCAAGAAGTGCGCCCTGTTTAGAGCGGAAGTCAAGTACTTGGGGCACATAATTTTAGCGAAAGGAGTGAGAACCGTACCAGAGAAGGTCGAAGTGGTGAAAAACTGGCCAGTCCCCAAAGATAAACACCAACTAAGGCACTTAAACAACGGCTATGCGATGCCCCGATACTAGCTTACCCCACTCCCGAGGAAACGTTCATTGTGGATACAGATGCTAGTAATGTCGGGGTAGGAGCCGTACTCTCCCAGGTGCATGATGGCCAAGAGAAGGTGGTTGCGTACTTCAGCAAGGTGCTCTCTAAGCCAGAAAGGAACTACTGCGTGACAAGGCCCGAACTTCTAGCTTTGATCTTGGCTACGAAGCATTTTCACAGATACCTCTACGGGAGGAAGTTCGTTCTTCGCACAGACCATGCAGCCTTAAAATGGCTATTACAGTTCAAGAGTCCTGAGGGTCAGGTCGCAAGATGGATCGAAAGGCTGCAAATCTACGACTACGAAATACAGCATCGTAAAGGAAAACTCCACTCTAATGCGGATGCACTGTCCCGGAGACCATGCAGAACGGATTGTAAACATTGTGCGCGTCAGGAAGAACGGGAGCTGGTTTCCATCCAAAGAATGAGAGCCGAACCTATCGCCGGCTGGAGCGTAGATGAGATCCGGAACGCTCAGAAGGAAGACCCGGATATCGAGCCGATTCTGGCCTGGAAGGAGAACATGGAGAAACCGGATCATCAGGACATCTCTCACAGAAGCCCGACCTTAAAGGCATATTTTGCGCAGTGGGACTCCCTCCATGTCCAAGAAGGTGTTCTGAGAAGAAAATGGGAATCCTCCGACGGAAAGTCGTTTGTAATGCAGCTTGTCGTACCGCGGACGAGGGTCAAGGAGGTGTTACAGGAAATGCATGGCGGGGCGACCGGAGGCCACTTGGGAGTGAATAAGACGCTAGAAAAGATACGAGAACGTTTTTATTGGTTAAAAGCGAAGGAAGATGACGAAGACTGGTGTAGAAAATGCGACGTGTGTGCAGCTAGCAAGGGTCCGAGAATCAAAACTCGAATTAAGATGCACCAATACAACGTGGGAGCACCATTGACATCGCAGGGCCCTTTACGGAAACCGACAATGGTAATCGGTATATACTCGTAGTAATAGAATACTTCAGTAAGTGGCCGGAAGCGTTTCCGATCAATAACAAGGAAGCCAGAACAGTGGCGGAGCAGATCGTCTACAATTGGGTGAGCAGATTCGGTGTGCCCTCGGAATTGCATTCGGACCAAGGGCGGAACTTCGAGTCAAGAATCTTCCAAGAGATGTGTCAACTACTCGGAATCAAAAAGACACGAACAACCCCGCTTCATCCAGTCGGACGGTATGGTGGAGCGTTTCAATAGGACTTTAGACGAACATCTCTCGAAGGTCGTAAGTGACTACCAACGGGATTGGGACCGACAAATTCCCTTGTTTTTGATGGCCTATAGAAGTGCCGTGCATAGCACTACTCGACATACGCCGTTCGAAATCTTGTTTGGTGGAATAGCTCGGTTACCCAGTGAGGTGAAATTTGGATCTCCTACCAATGAGCCCAGAAATGAAGAAGAGTACGTGGCGGACCTTAGGGAAAGGCTTAGGGACATACACCAAAGGCCCAGAAGCCAGATTAAGATAACGAGCGACCGCATGAAGACCAGGTATGATGCCAAGGCAACAACGTCAGGATTCCAGAAAGGAGATCTAGTGTGGCTGTATAATCCCCATCGCCAAAAGGGGAAATCACCTAAGTTGCAGCAGAACTGGGAGGGTCCCTACAGAATAGTAACCCGCATCAACGATGTTGTCTACCGCATCCAGCGAGGACCAAGGGCCAAAATGAAAGTGGTTCATGTGGACCGAGGTTCGTGTCTGCAGTTAGTGTCCACAGTTCGTGTCCACGATAAGAGAGAATTATAACCACAAGAAATTATTGTCATCTTTGAATTATTACGCACGAGGAGATTGGAAAAGTATTAACAGCCGAAGTTGTAATTTTGTGATAAGTTTAAAGTTGAGAGTTAACAAGAAGAAGTAATTATTTTGGATTTGTGAATTAAGTAATTAAAAGGAGATAAAGTGACCAGAGAAGAAAGAGACCTTGTAAGGAAGGAGTTTGCGAAGAATAGTATAGTGTGAACTTGAATTGTTCTATAGACTAGAAAATAAAGAAATAATTTCACAGAATATCGTTTTATCTACTCGAGCCGTAGCTCGCATATTACAATATGATCAATATAAGTATATATATATGTCCAAGAAAGTTGTGCACTGCCATTAATTGGCACGAAACAGCTTATATATGATAATTTGACTGCTCTGTAACTACACACTAATTCCAGTTAAAAGCCTAGTTTGACGAATTAAAAACATAAAGTATGCGTTTGACTTTTTTAAGTGATCTCCACCGCATCTAGAACTGCGTCCTTAAAGATTAGTGATGAAGTTAAAGGGTGTTGTAAAGTGTTACAAAATTCCACACATTAGTTTTGAGTTCCTGCAGATAATCCAGTCCACATTTCTTTCTATTAACGGACTTCATGTGTAGAAGGCACTTAAACCTACCGTACCTGTACTCAAATTTATTATGTATGTTTGTGGTAATGGATTGCTAAGTATCCAAAATTCTATGAGTGTTCAGGTCGATTATTTAAAAAACTCATAAATTGCATACAGACTTAATAAAGATTTGTGTACTAAAATTAACTTAAGAAAAGTGACAAATTAATTGGAAAAGATCCATTAAAAAAATGTTAAAATGGTTCGCTTTAGGGCAACGCATGAGAAAAATCACCCATTTACTACCTATTTCACAAAATTATTGCTACTATTTAACGAAAACTTGGTATGCAGTCTTATTTTAAACACACATGTTAACTTCAGATATAAATTTTTATTGAAATCGTTGGAGCTGTTTTTGGAAAATTGTACTTTTCAAAATTATCCGTTAATTACCATTAATGACAGTTCAGGGTTATTAAAAATGGAGTGCTACACGAAGAAACAACGCGATTTTATTGTTGAGCAATATTTTAAAAATAATGAGAGTTTGGCAGCTACTTTTTTTCATTTTTCAAACAAAATCATCTTCGGCTTTGAGGCTCATTTTCATCATGATGGCTTTTTTAATCGTCAAAATTGTCAAATTTGGGGTTCAGAAAATCCACGAGTGATTGTTGAGAAAAAAATGCATCCAACAACGTGTCACTGTTTGTGCGGATTTTGGGCTGGAAGCATCATCGGACCATTCTTCTTTGGAAATGCGGCTGGTTAGGCAATAGCAGTTAATTGTGCTCGCTACCGCGAAATGAAAATCCAGTTTTTTGTGCCTAAATTGCAAGATATGGATGTAGACGACGTGTGGTTTCAACAAGACAGTGCCACGTATCATACAGCCCGAGAAATAATTTAATTACTGCATGAGTGAATTATTTCTCGGGCTGTAAGATATTGTAATATGCGAGCTACGGCTCGAGTAGATAAAACAATATTTCTTTCAATTATTTCTTTATTGTCTAGTCTATAGAACAATTCAGGTTCACACTATACTATTCTTCGCAATTCTTTCTTACAAGGTCTCTGTCCTCTCAAATCACTTTATCTCCTTTCAATTACATAATTCACAAATCCAAACTAATTACTTCTTCTTGTTAAATCTCAACTTTCAATTTATCACAAAATTACAACTTCGCCCATTATCACTTTTCTAATCTCTTCGCCACAGTTTAAAAACTACTGCCCCTTCTCAATCGCCATCTGTCCTTATATAGCAGAAGTTTCTGATAGCCAGAAACTTCTAGCAAATTCTTCGACCACTGGAACAAGAGAAATTCTGATGTAATAATTCTTGCAGTTATAATTCCCTCTTATCCGTGATATTATCCGTCTCTTTCGTTGACATGAACTGTGGAGACTTCATCGCAGACACGAACCTCGAATGAAAGGACACTTCGGACCAAAATTCTGCCAGAATGAAAAGACACTTCGGAATTTGTTGCATCATACTTTTAGGGAGCGTAGTTATTATTATGCTACAATATGTGGCACTTTCTTGTTGAAACTCATGCAGTTCAATTACTGCATGAGTCAAGTGGGCGTTGTGGCGTAGTGGTTAGTGTGTCGGATCACTACGCAAGAGATTCCAAGTTTGAATCCCAGAAAACACCAAAAAGTATTTTCACGATCCCACCTCTCGCGAACGTTTGACAAACGTCCGAGAGTATTTTTGTCACGAAAAAGCTTCTCAAAACAAATTACCTTTCGGATATGGCACTAAACTGTAGGTCCCTTCCATTCGTGTGAAAAATCTGACGCACACAATACGAGTGGTTACGAGAAGCTAGGCCCTGGCACTTAAAGAGCTGTTGCGCCAAATATTTATTAATTTAATTTTTTTTTACTGCAAGAGTCATTTGCTAGTCGTGTAATATCCTGTTTTGGTGATCAGAATTGGCTGCCCAGATCATGCGATTTAACGCCGTTGGACTTTCTTCTTTGGGGTTTTTTGAAGTCAAAGGTTTGTGCCAACAAGCCCACGATCACCCACGCTTTAAGGGAACAAATTGAGCACTGTATCAACGAAATTCAGCCACATGTATGCAAAACGGTCATGGAAAATTTCGACAAAAGAGTGCGTACGTGTCAGCAAAGCCGTGCAGGCCATTTACCCGATATACTATTCCTTACATAACCCTATACTGTATACTTTATAAATTAATAAAACATTTACAATTTTTAATTAAAAGCCTGTGTTTTCTATCAAAATTACCTTTTGCGCGAATTTTGGGACACCCTTTGTAATAGAAAAACTCAAAAAATTGTAATATGTCCGACTGCAGCCAAAACGGCTGGACGGATTTTCATCAAATTTCATATCTGAGATCTGTGGGGTGACAATTCGAGACGAAGTCGAAATTTCTATTGTAATTCCAAAATTAACGATACCTTACTGGCTGATTTATCCGGCTATGGCTCGATTGATTTTGTTCGAAATTAATGTCTAAATAGTATTTGATACATGCAAGGTTTTGAAAATAGTGAATTTTTCATTTTTTAATTTTGACGGTTTTGAAAAAAAAATAATAATTTAAAGAGTTTAAAAAAATTTAATTTCAAATCTGAGTTTTGCAGTTAAACGCATATAATCGTATGTGTGTACGTACATATATGTGGGTACAAGTATTATAGTATTATATTTATATAGATATTCGTGCATGGATACATGCATATGAATGTATGTACATGGGAGATTTGCCTAATTTTCCTATCACTTAAGATGTCACGCACTCAGTGACATGCATATATTTGTTCACTAAAAGGAGTAGTGGAGAGTTGTTTTGGTTTCGACAACGCGCTATTTATCACATAGACTGTAGTCGCAATGACCTAGGTGTACGCTCCCTCGCTGATGTATGAAGCATTGCTTCTGCTACCTATTTAAGTAACGTTGTAACACAAAAAGCTACCAAAATTGATTACCTTTAATATGAGTATGTTATACATACATTACAGACGTATGTATGTATAATATTATTTTATAACATTTAAAAAAAAAAAAATTGGAAATCTTCCATAATTCAAAAGTTAGCACACAATTTTTCTTTGTACGAAAGTATCTTATTTAACACGATCATGATATCAAGCAGTACAAAGAAGATGTATATACACACATACTGTTAATAAGAAATCACTTTGGAGTAAACCATGCAAATGATGAGATGCTCATAGATAGTTTAAATTTAAGCAGTTAATAGCAGTTGTTTGGGTTGTTACTCATTTACTCATTTGTGTGCTTATAAATGTTCATTTCTAAGTGTCTCGGACGCTGATGCACATTCTCACATAAGTAGCGTTTCATTTATTGACATATGGTAATTCGAGTGCAAACATCAAATAAGAGTAATATATATAAAAACCCGATTAAACACCTCTCAATTATTTTTCTTCACGATTCTACTTCACTGAAGAAAGCCCTCTTAAAGGTGAGCTCGAGAGCCGTGAGCGCTGCTGGTCTTTTTTCGTGGAATTTCGTTCAATTTGAAAATCAGTCAGTTTGTTTATTCAGTAATTTTGTCACTTGTTAACACGACTTTGTTAGAAGTGGCTCACATTGAGCATTCTGTTGTTGATTCCTATGCTGATTTTCTCTTAAGACGTTGTGCATAACAGCATATGCAAATATAGGATTTAAATAAATCCAAAGTGCTTATGTTTTCTTGTTCAAGGTAAGTTTATGTGACTTCGTGTTTTCCATATTTTGTTTTATTATCCCTGGAATCCCAGCATATATTCAGGTCCGAGGATATTTTGAAGGATATTTTAATATCCACTTTTATTTGTCTTATATACACGAAAGTACATATGTAGGTATATTTACTTAATATCTCTATCCTATTCACTATAATAGTTATGTTTTATTTAATACTTAGGTACATATATATAGGTACATACATACATACATATGTAAATGCATACATACTTATTAAGATGGTGACTAAGGGTTGACATGGGCATAATCTAATTATATTTTTTAGTTATCTTGATTCTTAACTACTTTGCTCAAGTTCGTACACAAAATTGCTCGAGTTCTCCTTCTACAATACTTTCTGCGGGTCACCTAAGGAGTAGTCTTCCTTTTCCATATTGCACCTCTGTGGAGGATTCGAAAATTCCCCGGCCAGTTGCAATGATGCCGACATGTATGCCTAAGACATCATATGCAATAAATTCAATTCGTTCTGAATAAGTCGATATCCCTATGCAGTCCATACATGTAGATCGGCTCATCATTATATAATACAAATGGGACTGGAAATCAAACGGATATATACAATTTAACTTGAATCTTGTGACTGTGTCGTTATATTTGACTCCCCAGGGTTGAGCTTTGAGGGATCTCTCTCTGGGGTGTGGTGGATTGCGTACATATTGAAGATATACCTGTAGCTTCTGATGTTCTCTATCGAACCCTTTTCAAAGAAGTAAAGAAGAAGAGATATGGGAACCCATACGTACACACTCGGGTGCTTATACTATTTAACTGGCTAAATGATAAATCAAGTGGTTTGTGGACAGCAAAAATATATATTGTCATTACTTAATTATTATTTATTTTTTTAATTTAATTATTTAATCTTCTGTTTACATTAATTTGTTCATGTCATATGATACTATATCCCATATGATGTGGTTAATTTCGATGAATAGAGACATAATAACGATAGACGCTCAAAAGTACATATATGTATGTATATTTGTAATCAGTTTCGAAAGGTAAGTCGATCTAGCCATGTCCGTCCGTATGTCACCACTTTTTGGGCATTACATTTTGAGCTAGGGAGATAAAATTTGGCATATAAGTTTTTAGAGCCCGAAGCAGTACAAGCAGTAAAAATTTTCAATATTAACCACACTCAAGAAAAGCCATTTTTCTCATATTTTTACTAGAAACAGAAAAATATCACCTTAACTAAAATATATAGACGTTCATATTCTCTAAAATTCGTCAATACATTATATAATGCCACGCCAATTTTTGAGACTTTTCCTTTTAAAAAAAGCTTTTATTGCTTTTGTAAAGCTATTTGAAAGATAAGAATATGATGTATAAGCCTTTTTTTCAAGATCCCATCAGAATCCTTGAACTTTCTTCTAAGAAGTCATAAAATCAGTTTTTCTGATAAAATCTCTTAAAAATCGCGGAAGTCTACTCTGCATAGAAAGATACCCATATCATTGCATTTGAATTAAAAATTTCGCAACACCACACCCACTTCGTCGTATGAAAGATTCACGTTTTCGTTTTTTTTTTACACTGTCGGTATAAACTTCTCTCAGGAAAGGCGAATCCGTTTAGGCTGTGACAGAGCTCCGAGATACTTGTAGTGCCGGTCCATCTACCAAGCTCCGAAACATAATCAGGACTACTTCCCGGAGCATATGGTATAATGTGTGTATCATCAGGCTACAAGGGAATAATTCTCTGTCTACCACCTGTGTAGCAGCCGACACCCTGTGATTTACACTTCGTTGTAAATCATAAAAGGATTCAAGAATAATATACCGATCTTGTTGATCATGTGTCAGTATAACCTTACATCTAGTTACAATACATATGTTTTAATATTTTTAGTAAGCTCTCTGACTCTGATTTACCTTCGGGAACAAAACGCATTGTATCTTGCATTGAATAACGAAGAAACAATTGTGTTGCTATTTCTAAGTGCATGTGGAACTATATAAGGATTTTTTTTTTTTTCATTTGAGGAGTTTTGGCGGAATTCTTCATTCATTTCTTCTCATTACATCGGCCATTGTTAATCCCTTCGATAATAATTTGTATCCTAGTTTATAGGAACAGATTGTTATGAATGATAAACCCTTAAAATTTAGTCCAATCACCTTAAGTCTCAATGGATTTAGAGTCACACATCCTTTAAAACAAAAAATAGATTGACGAAATCAAAATATATTCCCGAAGAATCTTTCCTTCGTTCATCGAAATTAGAACCAATACTTGAACTAAAGCCATCATAACTTTCTTAGTCGGGATTTAGTTATTTATCGCTTCATGGCGAAAAATCTTCATCCATGAGAAATTTTGGTCTCTGAATTGTTTTTCAGAAAAATATTGTTAAAGAAAATGGTACTTTTACCTATATAATTCGGAAGCGTGATTTGAAATTAAACTCAACCACCCATTTTCATCCAAAAATTCAGTGATTGATAAACTAAAGGAATTTTGGGGGTATGCGACGAACAGTTTTCGAGAAAAAAATTTGGTTTATGTAGGTAGATTACTAACCAATGGTAATTTTTTTTGTTTTTTGGATTGCGCC
This sequence comes from Pocota personata, assembly GCA_963082735.1. NCBI lineage: Eukaryota > Metazoa > Arthropoda > Insecta > Diptera > Syrphidae > Pocota > Pocota personata. Next base: position 74,403,317 of record OY720431.1, read on the forward strand.
AGGGATGTGAAATCTTCATAGATACTAATAGCCCGAGTGCTACTAGCCTACACGATTCGCAAACCTGAGTAACCGATGCCAGGAATACGCCTACGTACTAAACACACACCCTACACACTTCAACCACTCCCCCCGCAGGACTGCCGTTAGGTATTACTTCGCGGGGCTGGTTAGCAGTTTATGCTATGCTTCTTGTGTCAGCTTCTTCCGCTGCTTCAGTTGCTCTTCTTAGCTTTTCTATTCTCCGCAGCTCTTTTTGTATAGTTGTTACAAAGGAACTTATTGCCATCCAATTCTCTTCCGACCGTAACATATGGTCGAGGAGTAATGACGGACTTGGCAGAGTAATTCTCCATGCCGTGAAACGTGTGCAGTAAAGCACTGCGTGCTCCGTATCTTCTCCTTCACCTGGGCATTCCGGGCAGGATGGTGAGTTGTCGTGTCTAAATCGGTGTAGATATTTGCGGTAGCCACCGTGGCCAGACAGAAACTGCGTTAGATGGTAGGTGCATGCTCCATGCTTTCGATTTATCCAGTCTTGGATTGTCGGTATAAGTTTGTATGTCCATCTGCCTTTTGTTGTATTAGCCCAACGCGCTTGACACATAGGTGCTGACGCTGCCCTTTCTTCAATTTTTATCACCTTGATACCAGTGGCGTCGTGATGACTCAATGCTCTTCTGTCATATATCCTCAGCATTTCATCTGCAAGAATATCGATGGGGACCATTCCAGCTATGACAAACGCAGCTTCGTCAGAGATGGTTCGAAAGCCGCTGATTGTCCGTAGCGCACAGAGTCCGTATGATGACGATAGTCTCCTTTTGGTCTCCTTCATTCTTAGTGCCTCCGCCCAGACTGGGGCGGCATATAACAGAACTGAGGTGATAACTCTAGAGAGTAGGATTCTTCTAGCGTGTCCAGGTCCACCGATGTTAGGCATGATACGCGAGAGAGCTCCCTGCATTTGCGATACTTTTTTGGTAACTAAATCAACATGCGTTTTAAACCGTAGCCTGTTGTCCAGCATTACTCCAAGGTATTTAACTGCCTCTTTCGACCTGATGGTTTGGTTACCAACCTGAAAGTTGTCAAATTCGACGGTTTCCCGGGTGGTTATAAGAACAGCTTCTGTTTTATGGTCAGCTAGTTCTAGTCCGGCGGATATTAGCCAATCTTTTATCCGGGCAATTGTTTCATTTGTAGCTGATTCTACTGCACGGATCTATATAGCTACTGTCACAACTTCAATATCATCGGCGAATCCAGTTATCATTACTCCCCCAGGTAGCGCTAATCGTAGGACTCCGTCGTACATGATGTTCCACAATAGTGGCCCTAAAACCGATCCCTGTGGAACTCCCGCAATTACGTTGTTGTATTTTACCTCTTCATCGGTATTGTACCTCAGCTTCCTGTTGTGGAAGTAGTTCGTCACTATCCGTAGCAGGTATATGGCGTATCCATACTGGCAAGTGACCTTCTAATAAACGACCAGTTCGCAGAGTTAAATGCGTTTTTAATGTCCAGCGTTACTACCGCACAGTACTCCTTTGTGCCGTAGACCCATCTTTCTCCTTCGATGGCACCTTTGGCGATATCAACTACCGCTCTTATGGCATCAACAGTAGGTCGTGCTCTTCTGAAGCCAAATTGGTGATCTGAGAGGGCTCCTTTCGCTTCTGCTACTGCGAGTAATCTATTATAGATTATCTTCTCGAGGATCTTTCCCATGGTGTCTAATAGGCATATTGGGCGATAGGATGATGGTTCTCCTGGGGGCTTCTTTCCTTTTGGCAGTAGGACCAAATGCTGCGTTTTCCATTTTTCGGGAAAGGTTCCTTCTTCAAGGCACTTCTGCATTGCTGTTATGAAGAGGTCTGGTCTTTTTGTTACAGCAGCCTTTACTGCCTTATTCGGGATGCCGTCGGGTCCCGGCGCCTTGTTGTCACCTATCTTGCTGCATGCCCTTAGCAGTTCCTCGTGAGTAATTAACGGAATATCTTCTGGATTGACTTCTCGTATAATATTGCACATAACAGCAGGTCTTTGAGGGAAGAGGTGCTCTACTATGGATCTCAGCATTATCGGACATGTTATTTGAGGAGTCCTATAGCCCTTTAATTTCGTCATCACCATTCTGTAGGCCGAGCCCCATGGGTTGATGTCGGCTTCTTGACAGAGACGTTTAAAGCATGCAGTTTTGCTTTCCTTAATGGCTCTATTAAGAAATCAGCCCTCCTTCTTGATCGTTGGACTTTGCTCCGGGCTTGTAGACATTTTGCCGGAAGTTCGCCTATTTCCTCGTTCCACCAGTAACACGGTGATACCTTCCTGGTGTTTGCTCTCCTAGGCATTGATGCGTCACACGCTGTGGTGTTGGTGCCTGTTAGGTGGTGCGCGATGGTCTCCGCTGTTCCGCTTGGAGTTTGATCACCGTCCAACATCTTTACGAATGCATCCTTATCGAAAGATCTGTCATTCCATTTTGGGCCAGTAAGTTTTAGGAGCTGGACTGCTTTTTTCCCTTTTATTTCTAGTATTATCACCTGATGGTCGCTGTGTGAATATTCCTCACTGACCATGCACTTTATGGTTTTCAGGATGGAGTTGCTCGCAAAGGTGATGTCAATGATGGAGCCTACTCCAGCCTTCCGGAGTAAGGGTAATACAGAGATTAATCAAATGTGAACACTTCGCGCACTAGTGATTGGCACCAGCCATCTTCTATACACTTTTTCTTTAAAATAATAAAACCGAACGAAATTACACAAATTTAAATATCATGTCTAAACATGCATACATATGTATGCATGTTCAAAGCCAACCGTAAAAAAGTGAAAAGTGTGTTATCCGCATTTTTATATTTCGGTTGGTGAATGCTGTTGTAGAATAGGTTAAGTTTTTATAAATTTGTACAAAATTGCATACTTTGAATATTTAATATTATTTGCAAAGATTTTTGGTATATACCTATGTTTATGTATATACATAATTAAAATACATACATATTGGTTCTGCCTACCAATAGTCATTTTCTTGATGAAATTTTTCAACACGTTTTTGCATAATTGCAGCTGTATTTCGCAAATAACAGTTTTGATATTTTCTTTTAGTACATGAATCGTTGGTGGAGCATTGGCGTAGACTTTATCTTTAACACAGCCGCAAAGTCTAATGGTGTTAAATCGCACGACCACGGCGGCGGTCTCCATTTCGAGAAATCACACGTCCAGGAAATTTGTTACGCAAAAGAGCCATTGTTTCACCAGCTGTGTGGCATGTGGTGCCGTCTTGCTGAAAATAAATGTCGTCCACGTCCATAGCATCAATATCAATCAACATCGTTTGGTAACGCAATCCATTCACTGAAACAGTTGCACCAGCATCATTTTCAAAAAAAATATGGCCCAATGATACCGGCAGCCCAAAAACCGCACCATACTGTCACTCGTTGGAGATGGAGAGGTTGCTCCACTATTTCTCTTGGATATTCGGAACCCCAGATGCGACAGTTTTGTTTGTTTACGTAACCAGACAAATGGAAATGAGCTTCATCACACAATTCCTGTGATCGCCTCGAAATGGACACACCTGGGTTTTCAGTCACACTCTCAGCTACGGCGCCAATATTTTCAGCTGGCCTGGCCGGAAGTTCGATTAAATTCACTATAGTAGTGCAAGAAGGCGCTTGATGATGACCAAAAGTAGTGCAAACTTTACGCGATATTTTTACCGTTTCCGCGATATTTTCATCGTTTTTGTAGTAAATTTTCACTATTTCAACACGTTGTGCGAGTGTGTATCGATCCATATTTAATAACCTCCTAGTTTTTACTTAACAAAAGTCATCGCAATGATAGACACCTCTTGTTGATGTTTGTTAAAACTGAGGAAACTAACAGATCCCCATTCGGACTGCGTATACATGGTACTCCAGATTTCAAAGTTATTTTGCCGAAGGGTGATTTCTTCGTCCAGGTAAGGAAAACAGAGTGATTTAAAACTACAACGCAGACCTTAAAATCTATTTAATCCGTTTTTACCATTATGAGAATAATGATTACTTTGGTTTTAAGAAATATTAGTTATAATAGAATAGCTGATGCCGTTAAAAAAATGATGATTTAACCCAAAATGTATACTTTTGCCTATAACTCGGAATGCGGTCAAAATAGACCCCTGCGCCTATGTTGCGATTAATCAGTTCTGCGTTTGAGTTGATTTTTGCTGTCATTTTCTACACATTTATGTTTGTGTAATTTAAGTTAAAATAATAATAAACAAATTCTGCGCATTCCAGGTTTGGAGTTAAATAAATAAATATAAATATTTTGGCGCTAACAGCCCAGGCACAGGCTAGCTTCTGGCAGCCACTCGTGTTGTGCGCCTCACGAATGGTTTTGGAGTTAGACCATATTTTAAAGCGTCATGTTTTTTTTATCTCTTGTAATACTTTGTTTGTGCGAAATTTCAAAGCTGATGATGGAATTTATTGACAGAATCAAGATATATAGTATAACTTTTGTTTTCTGATATCATGTTCTCTTAGTCATCGTCTATTATTTAAGGCAAGTCGTAAAACATCTTTTAAAAAATCATTAATGCTTCCCAATTTTACTTTCCTACAGGGTAAATATTATTTTCGTGAAAATGTTCTATTTCGAGGGAGCAAAAAAACCAGCATTATTTTGTGCAATTTCGCTCCATGTTATTCTTGCGTTCATGCGAACTGTACCAATTTTAATGATTCGACTTGATGACTATTAATTTTGGAGCTAGTCGGATCACTGCTTAATTTCATTCTCTTCATTTTCCATCTTTAATTTCAAAATATTGAATAAATGTTTTTGCAAAAAATTGCCAAAAGATGCAAAACGGAAGTTGTTTTAAAGATAGATATTTACACGTAATCTTCGGCAACTTTACTTCCAATATTGTACTCATGTATAAAAATATCGCCAAAGCACAACAGAAATACTACTGAGATTGAATGTATAGAACACAACGATGTGCCAAAAAGAACAGGGTTAAGTGATTTTTTCTGTTATCAAATCTACTCCGCTAAACTCGGATTCTACTCGGTTTTTTCAAAACTACTACGCTTTAGCCTTTCACTAACGCTGCGCCTAATATTAAGACGAATAGTTGGATACCCTTTTTTTTTAAAAAAAAAAACAACTACAAACACAGGCGCAAAAAAAAATAATGTGCACAACTGGGTAGCACGTACACTACATGTTCATTGTTTGCAAATCACTTTGGCTTGAAGTTTAAACGGGCTCGTTAAAATCTTTTTTTTTTCCAATCCGTTAAACATCGAAAAAAAATATTTAGCACATTTTCCAAAACTTGGTGTGCTATGACCTTACATAAATATAAATACGGTATTTACAGCCGAGAAATAACAAATTTTATTTGAAATTAAATAAAATCGTTAAATCATTTTTTTCATTTTTTTATTTCAAAACTTGAAAAACAATGACTTATGTCAAATGCTGCTTGGATATCAATATAGAAAAAATCTACTGAGTGATAGCCGAGAAATAACAATTTTGTAATAACAAGTTAATAATTAAAATACAGTCACATCTATTTCTTTGTCATAAGCCTGGTATACTATTTATTGGCCTATGCCCGGTGTAATTCAAATACATGTTTGAACAAAATCGTTGGTGCTGTTTCAAGGAAATCGATATTTTTTCAAAATCGACAATTAGTATCAATTTTGGGGTTAGATTTAAAATTCCAACTTCCCTCGAATTGTGATTCTAGAGATCACAGATATAAAGTTTGAAGAGAAAAATCCGTTTAGCCGTTTAGGCTGCAGTCAACCATACACACAAACAGACAGAATTGAGAGACACTTTCAAGATTGTCTGTTATAGTAATACCATAATTAATCAAAATTTCACGAAACCAAGTGTAAATAAAAAGTAGAATATAACGTTTTTTAAAGTGTAAATAACAGTTTACTTCAAAACAAGAAAAACTGAAAACTGTTCGCCAGAACGCTGCTCTACTCGGAAATGCCTCGCTATTACACTTGGAATGTGTAAATAAATTTCAATGCCGAAAACAAGGACAAGCTGTTGCCTCATACACGGAGTCGTATTTAACTGATGCGCTCGGTCGCGTCTATACTGTTCATCCGAAAAATTATGACTGCTTCTATTTGCGATTGCTTTTGGTCAATGTACGTGGTCCAACTTCATTCGAGAACCTCCCTTATGTCCTGTATCCCCTTGTGGGTCCTAGGGCCTCTACAACGCCTACGCGCCATCGTGTGCGATTTCTGGAAATGTGCCTCAGCTCTCCCCAAATCTTTCCCAGTTGCCGTGCTTCCTTCTCAACTGTTCTGCGCCACGTACTCCTAGGACCGCCGCGTATCCTGCCATCCTGGGTAAGCGGGTTCCATTGCATCGCTTGGTTAGCTATGGACCTGTCACCCTTTCGGAGAGTGTGACCGATCCACTGCCACTTTCGTCATCGTATGGTTGTGCCTATAGGTTCATGGCCTGTTCTCTGATAAAGCTGTTCGTTAGAGATACGGTTTGGCCAGAATATCCTTAAGATGTAACGTAGACACCTATTGACAAACGTTTGCAGCTTCCTCGTGATAGTGACGGTCACTCTCCAGGTACCACATCCATATAGCAACACGGATTCAACGTTGGAACGGAACAGTCGTAGCTTGGTGTTTAAGCTAATTGCATTACTTCGCCAAACTATGGATAGCATCCCAAACGCAGATTTTGCTTTACCTATTCGGCTGGCTATATCCAGTTCGGTTCCGCCATCGGTTGAGACAATACTCCCAAGGTATTGGAAACTCTCTACTCTCTCAACAGTTTGTCCAGCAATGCATATATGAGTTGATGAGTTTGGTCCTAGGCTGATCATTTTTGTTTTTGCCGAGTTAATTTTCAGCCCAACGACGTCTGCTTCCCTCTCCACATTTGCTGTCATTTGGTGAAGGTCCATTATTCTGTGAGACAGTAGGCATACATCGTCGGCGTAGTCGAGGTGTTTGAGTTCAGATGTAAGAGTCCATCGAATTCCTCCATTTCCTGTTGATAAGGCCGCATTCAGCACATCGCTAATCACCAATAAAAACAATATTGGTGAAAGTATGCAGCCTTGCCGAACCCCACTTTGGACTTCGAATTCCTCAGACAGCCTTCCTCTGTGCAAAACGTGACATGTGGACCCATCATATGTAGCTTTGATAATTGCTATTAATTTATCCGGAATGCCTCTCCTGCGCAAGGCACGCCAAATAAATTCCCGATTGACACTATCAAACGCCTTTTCAAAATCGATGAACAACAGGTGAAGTGGTGATCGATATTCAACACATTGCTCGATGATGATCCGCAGGGTGTTGATGTGGTCGACACAGGAGGATCCAGAGCGGAAACCTGCTTGTTCGGCGTCAAGTGTGTCTTCAAGGTGTTCTTTGATTCGCTCCAGGATGATTCTAGCTATTATCTTGGCTACAGCAGGCAGCACGCAGATACCTCTCCAGTTTTCGCACTGCATTAGGTTGCCTTTTTTAGGGAGCTTGACAATCATTCCCTTTTTCCACTCATCTGGAAAACTCTCGGCTTCCCATGTTCTCCCGACAAGTGGGAACAGTAGCTCTGCCGATGCTGTTGGCGCAGCTTGAAAAAGCTCCGCGGGTATGCCGTCAAGTCCTACCGCCTTATTAGTTTTCAGTGCTTTGATTGCGGTAATAATCTCTTCTTTACTGGGGGTTGTGGTGCGAATTCGGGAACTTCTTTCTACGGACACTTCAGTCTGACTTGGGTGCATATTGCTGGCGAATACTCGGTTTAGAACCGAAGCAAAATGCTCCTTCCATCTCTTCAGTTGATCCTCATCCGATATTAGCAACGAACCGTCTAAGCCTTTCACTGGGTGTTGAGTAGAGCTTCGGCCACCTATAAGCTCTTTAGTGATTCTATAAACGGTTCTGCTGTCGCACCTCGCTGCTGCTTCTTCTGCTTCCGTAGCCAGCGCATTGATGTAATTGCGCTTGTCACGTCTCACGCTACGCTGTACTTCTCTCATCTTCATGCGATATAGGGACTCAAGCCCGATCCTCCCTGCTGCTGGAGTTGCTGCAATTTGAGCTCTTAGCTGTTTTCGTTCGTTGATCCTTCTCCAGGTATCCTCGGAAAGCCACGCCCTATGGTTTCCCTGTGATCGACCGACAATCCTTTCAGCACCTGATGTGAAAACAGTTTTCACAGCGCACCAATGGTCTTGGATGGTGGCGGGCAGGGAGCTGCTGATTGTTTCCACTCCACGTGAGAGATGGTCCCTTAATTCTTGGCGCACTGTGGGAACTCTCAGTCGGTCTACATTGAACCTAGGTATTCTTGTGTCGTTAGATCTACGAACGGCAGCAGTGCGTAGTCGGAGAGTAGCTATCATAAGATGGTGATCTCGTACCAACCCCATGTCGGCACCTCGCCTGTTTCGGACGTCTAGGAGACTACTTCTAAAACGGCGACTGATGGCAAAATGGTCAATTTGGTTGGAGGTTGCTTGCCTGTCAGTTGACACCCAACTGATTTTATGGCAGGCTTTGTGCTCAAACATGGTGCCACCTATGACAAGACGATTTGCGTTGCAAAAGTCAACAAATCTTTCGCCGTTGTCATTCCGATTGCCTAGTCCGTGCCGTCCCATAACATGTTTGAGCCCTTCGTTGTCGCAGCCTACCTTGGCATTCAGGTCCCCCATCACAATGACAATGTCGCCATTGGGTGTTGCATTATGAACAGCTCCCAACTGGTTGTAGAAGTTTTCCTTTTCTTCCTCAGACGAACCATCCGTGGGGGCGTAACACTGTATGATGGTGACGCGACGTACTCTCGTCCGGAATCTGGCCGTTAAAATTCTATCACCGTGCGGTTGCCAGGTAATTAGGCCTCTGCGTGCTGTTGGCGTTAGCAGCAGTCCAACTCCATATCCACGGGGGTTTCCGGTTGGTCTTCCGGAGTAGAGTAATACAGTATTACGCGTTGGGGATTGGTACTCACCCGCATCTAACCATCTTATCTCGCTTACTCCCAATATGTCCAGCCTATATCGCATGAACTCATGCTCCAATTGAAGGAATCTGGCGTTCTGAGGTCCTTCACTCTGAGAGTCAAGGAGCGTCTTCACATTCCAGAAACCAATCTTAGTCCGGGTACGATAGCCAAAGGTCGTCAACGTATTATCAGTCCTTATCCGAGGCATTGTGTCGGTTTCCATAGCTCTTGTAGTTTCGGTAACGCGGGTTGCTGGCCCAGGTTACCTAGCCTAGGCATAAGACCCTAGACAATCTCGCACTTGCAATTTTGGCCTATATGTATAAGGATTTATACATGCAGTTGCCCGGGGACCACCGCGAGGAGGTAAAGCAAGCACTACATTACGAACTTGATTGTTGCGCTACTGGTCCAATCCATGTTTTGGACAGTCAGTAGTTTCCCGATCAATCGCCATGCAGATCCCCAGAGAACCTGCGGACTGTTGATGTTGTGCTGTGCGCCACATTTCGAGAAGCCTGTCAGCAGATGAATTTGCTTGCCAACGACAATCATGGGACGAAACACTCGCCGATGCTACAGTTTCTGCGCCTGCGACTCAAATTCGTACATTGTTCGCCATCATCATCTCGACATGCACAATGAATGCACAATGGCACACAAGCGAGCAATGGAAACGCTTGACCTAATGGCCGGCGATTTCCGTCAAATATTACATATTAGAACTCAACGCTTGCCTGAAATTATCGTATTTCTGGCGATACGTAAAGAATCTACAGTTGACGACGAACATGCGAGTTACATTGCATGACGATCCATCAGTCGATGATTTCTCAAAACAACTGTTGGCAATTGGAAATGGCCGAATTTCGATTGATGTTCCAACTGGCCTGATTTCGCGCCGCCGATTTTTTGTGAATTCGCTTCATCGAAGGAAAGACTCATTAGCAAAGTGTTCCCGAACATCGGTCGCAATTATTTGAACCACGATTGGCTGAGTGAACGCGCGATATTAGCTGCGAAGAATAAGAACGTCGATGATTTGAATTTCATTATTCAAAATTAAATCGCAGCCGCACTGCCTGCGTTAGAAATTGGTTGATCGCGTAACAAATGATGACGAAGCAACAAACTATCCAATTGAATATTTTAAATGGTTGGATGTGCCCGGTCTACCACCGCACAACTTGCAACTCAAAGTCGGCTCTGTCATCATAATGCTGGACAATCTGAACCATCCGAAACAGTGCAACGGAACCAGGTTGACGGTGAAGAAACTCATGAACAAAGTCATCCAAGCCACCATAATCAAAGGCAAGTTTAAAGGCGAGGAAGTTCTCATTCCAAGAATTCCGATGATATCGACCGACTTTCCGTTCGAGTTTAAGCGCATTCAGTTTCCCGTTCGACGCGCATTCGCCGTGACAATCAACAAATCGCAAGGCCAATTACCAGAGTGTGGCCTTAATCTTGAATTTCCTTGCTTTTCGCAATTGTACGTGACGTGTTGGCGTGTCGGAAAGTCGCCTGCAATGTGTGTTTACGCACCGGACAACAAAAGAAACAACGTTGTTTAATAAATTTTAGGCGGAACAAAGTTCACCGGGTCAGCTAGTTTATTATAAAAATATGCCCCAAAGTCGCCAATATTCTCAAAGAGGGTCCAAAGTCCACTATTTTCGAAATGTGTTGGCTCAGGTTCTGACAGTCAAGTGGCAAGCTGCCCTCATCTCCTGCGCTGAATGCTTAAAACTGCAGACTTACGCCATATGCGATATCCGTGACAGTCATAAGTAACCTTCTCACTCTCCCCAGTAACAGTAGTTGTACCTGTACCCGAGATCCTGGTATTCGGATCTGGATTTGAGTACCCGGATCCAAAATCGGGAAGTCGAATTTGTGAATTCAAATACACGGATGCATAGATTCGAATAGTGCTGAATGAATGTGATTCTAATACGAAAATGTTCGCTTAGCTAACACTGTGACCTTAAAATATCTTTTGTGTCTCGGGTGCTATGAGCCAAGGCTACGTACCACCTACGTGAGTATCTCTCTGTAGAAGATAAGCCGTCTTAATCAGATGACTGCCGGACATTTACAAAGAATATACTCAGATGTTTCATCGTATAGACGAAGTTGATGCTCCCTATTCTAGCGCCCTTAATGCCCTTTTCAAGGTTTATCCTGGCGCTGATCTGAATGGCGTGGACTATAGCCTAAAAAACACTAGGACTATACCAAGTGGTACTGAGAACTTGGTGTTGGGTCCAATGATACCAGCTCCAAATCTAGATTCTATTTTCTATCCATCGGTAAACCATACCAAACTTCTGGGGTCCAGTTACCAGTTAGTGCGGTCTATCTTACGAGTAATGACCTACCAAAGAAATGTTGTAGCTGCAGTTTAATAGCACATCTGGCAGCCGTCTTCTTTATGAAGACTTGCAGGGGCAAATGCCCTACAATAGCTTCAAATGCTTACGTAGGGCCGGTACGCATAGGACCAGCGACAGATAGACAGGCCATTCTTTGAAGCTGCTCAAGCTTCATTGCTCGAGTATTTTCGGCCACCAAATTATTGTCGCGTACGTGTATCATTTTTGGTTTAATACTCTTAGTTTTACCGTACAGACGTCGACTGGCCTACAATGCTCTAGTAGCGTGCTCTGTGATGAACTTTATGTGAGAATTCCAATTAAGTCTATTGTCTAGGATAACTCCAAAATATTTGACCTCACTGCAATAGACATTTCTTCTTTTGATGAAAGGTACTAGAACGGTCTTACAAGGATTGATAGAGAGTCATTCTCTGTACTTATTTTCAATAATCATCCGACTTTCTAACATGGCCCTTATTCATCTGTTTGTCGAATATTTGATCAATTTACCACTGATTGGCTGGTATTATCAAAGACACTCTCAATGTCGAGAAAATCGTGATTTCTTTGGAGCGATAAACCCCCTTTCTAACTTATTGAAAAGGTAGTTAATGACACCTTCCGTGAATTTACCCTTAGTATACGCATACTGACATGGGTGCAGAGGGGTAGACAGTTCCAGTCGTCCTCTGTATTGTAAATATCAATAAGACTTTCTCTGGTTTTCAAGACAAACGATGTCAGACTAATAAGTCTACAAGATTTCGGGAGCTCACTAGGCCTATTACCTGGTAAGATTTCAAGTGTATCTACTCGGTTCGTTGTGTGGGTACCGTCAGCTTTCTTAAGTAAACATACATAATTGGAGTTATCTTTTGTAAGCGCTTTGTGAAGTCATGCAGCTGCTGGCATCTCAGCAATGTTTTCGCAGCATTTTCTCCAAGTAGCTCTCTTTGATCGTCTCAATTCTTTGTTATATTCTATGATAGCAAATCTATATTCATCCCACCTTTTCGTAAACATGCCAATTTATAATAAAATTAGAAATAAATGGGCTAACGAGTGTGAGGTCAAGTACCTTTTCAAGAAATGCATTTATAAAGGTTGTTTTAGAGCCCGTATTTAAAGTTCTACCAGAGTACTTATGAGATAATCTAAAAGGTACTCACCTCTTTTATTGATATTGCTGCATTTACATCGCAGTTGATGACGAAATGATGATTTTTGTTATGGCAGTATTTGTTACTCGTAAGCACCTGCGTATGTCGTCGCGCATGTTCTTGTTCCCCTGTCGGTCAGAACCCCAACGATGACAGCCAGTAGATCTATACTGATAAACTCTGGAATGGGAAAAAGATCGTATTTATATAAATTAAATATGCCTCTCTTCTACGGCGCTTGTTTTCCATGCTTATAAATTAACTTACGTGCTCTGTTCCGTAGACTTTTAATTTATCCGCCAATAATCAAAGGTCATTTTTTCCTCGGCAAACCACTTGCTAAGCGTTGCGAACGCGCTCTTGTTAGCCTCATCGTTGGCAGTTTTGTCTCATTGGTAACCCTGGGATAAGCGTGCCAGCTGGCACTGCTAGTCAAGGGCGTGACGTGAGCGCTCCCTGTATTGACGGACATAGTTTCGACCGTTTAGATTTACCTGACCATATGCTGATTACCAATCATCATCTATGTGTGCACATTTATTTTTTCTTTAGACAACCTTCCATGTTGCTGTCATAATGTCAGCATTCTGTGCATCAATTTTAAAAGAGAGCCGAAAAATAGGGGCCATACACCACCATTTTTCAGCTCAGTCCTGATGTCTATGACAGACTCTTATACTCCTAACCTTACAGCACAAGTTACCTGACTGAAGCTGAGATTGTCAGGAGTGGGGTCTTGACGTTTTCGGTAGCCAGAGCGGATGGATGATCCTCCGATCTTACTCGATTTCTTTCTCTGACTTATACTTTCGCTAAGAATTAATTTTGGATCCATGAGCCTAATGGAAAAGAGGCCAGAAGGCATTTAAATTGAAACCGAATGTCACCAGGCATACGAAGTCCGCGTACTGAAATAATTTTGATAGCTTTAGTTTTAATTAATTAAAATAATATTCGTTTGCCTATTACTCAGCTTCAGGATCACGTACTAGTATAAAGTACGTTATTCCGTAAAGCCGTTCTAGATTTAGAGGCAATACGACCCTTAATTTGGCTATTTCCTTAATTTCGTCCTGATGTTATATCGAAAAGACTCGTAGCCCAGTTTACTGTTAGAAATTTAAGCTATGCAATAATGAAAACCTGATCAAAATTCGTTCAGCGTTTTTTAAGTAATGGGACACAAAAATAGCGAGAAATAAATAAATACACTTTTTTATGCTACTGTATTTAATGATTAAGGATGCGAATACGGAAATTTGTTGCTGCGAAAGGCTCACCTGATCACCAAAGCACTGTAGCTCAAGTGGTTAAGCACTACTGCAAAATGTTCCCGCCATCTGGCTAGCTGTTCCTCACCCGAAGTCAGCAGATTTCCGTCTAGTCCTTTTTACTGTAGGTGTAGCCTGGAACTTTGACCACCAGCGAGTCGCTTAGTAATACTATGGACTGTCCTGCCGTCGCACCTATTTGCTGCTTCTTCAACCTTTGCGGCTACTGCGTTGATGTAGTCACGCTTGCCTCGCCTTACACTACGCTATACTACTTTTCTTTTCATGCGATACTGAACTTCTATTTTGGGGGCGCTCTACTGGTAAGGCTGATGCAATCCGTGCTTTGAGTTTAATACTTTCATGGATCCATGAAAGTAAAAACACTTCCCACAGTGTTCCAGTGGTCGTCGATGCTCTCAGGAGCGAATCTGCTAATTGTTTCTGCATTTGTGGCAAGATGGTCCCTTATCTGTTGGCGCACTTGGGGATCCCGGTGCCTGTCGGTATTATACCTGGGTATCCTTAGCAAGTTGGATGGGTTGCTATTGAGATGCAGTACGAAGACGTATAGTAGCTGCCATTAGAGAGTGGTCCCTCTCTATTCCGATCTCAGCTTTAAGTTTGTTACAGACATCTTGAATGCAATTTCTAAATTAATGGTAAAGTGAACAATCTGGTTAGATGTACGTTGTCGATCAGTCGAGACCCTTGTGGTTAAACAATGACTAGGCGGTTGACGTTGCAGAAGTCAAAAAGGCTTTCGCCGTTGTCGTTCTTTGTCTTCACGAGTCCGTGCGGTCCCATCACACGTTTGAGCGTGGTGTTGTCGTTGCCTATCTTCTCGTTAAAATCTTCCATCACGATCACTATATCTCCGTTAGGCGTTGAGTTGGTGGCTGCGCCTAGTTTGCTGTAGAAATCTTGTTTTCCGCATCCGCATAGTTTGGCGGGGCGTAGCACTGGAAAATGGTTATATTCCTGATCTTACCTTTGAACCTCGCCGTCATTATCCTGTCTCCATAAAGTGAATAGGACACAAGGTTGTCTCTAGCTTTAGGGGTAAGCAAGAGCCCTAGTCCATATTCGCCAGTAGTGTTCTTCAGTTTCCCAGAGTAGACCAGGAGGTTTTTGCCAGTTTTGGAGGGTTGGATGCCGTGTTCCCACCATCTAATTTCACTTACTCCTAGGATGTCCAGTTTTTACCACATATATTCTCGCTCTAATTGGAGGAATCTGGAGTTTTGGGGACCTTCTTTTCCGTTGTGAAGGAGGGTCTTAACGTTATAGAATCCAATCGTTGTTCGTCGTCGATAGCCAATGGTCGTCACTAAAGTATTCGTCTTTATCCGAGGCGCGTGTTGCCGTTTCGGAGCAATGAACGTTTTACGGTTGCGGCTCGCTAGGCCACAGACCAACCAATAATTGTCCTGTTTATAATGCCGCAGGAGACTCGCCAATCAGCCTCTTCAAACTTTGCAATTTCTGAAAAAATTCCCCGAAGGCGCCACGGGGAGGCGTAGAAGTAGCATTTACTATTATAGTAGTGCTGTAGGTGTTCGTCTGCAGAGGCATCATCTCGTTTTTTTTTACCGAACCAGCATTCCGAATTATTAACTATTATTTATTATACTTGAAATTAGCATTTATTTAAATCATTTTGTGGAAATTATTTTGTTTACTATAATTTTACGAGCATCTTTCAAGTATTAAAAATAAATTGCTAATTAGTTTGACGACTAGGTGCGGTAATTGGACGGATGACATTAAATCATGCCTTCTCCGGGTGTTTTTAGTGGATTAAAGTTCCTCGCTATATCGCAAAGGTCGCATGCGATGTCTTTTGATGATTTTTCACCCAGCTACATGCAAAAAAAAAAAAATTATAAATTTATCGAATTCTAAAAAGTTTCAGGTCATGTAATAATATAGATAGATTTTATTAAAAAATAACTAAGACTTTTTTTTATTTTGGTAAATTGGCGCAAATTTTTGTGTTTTTTTTTTTAATCCTAATAAATCCTACATAATTAACTAAAACCTAAAAACGATTGACACGGTATTAACGAATGACTTAAGATTTGCTGGGTTTTAAAAATACTTTAGTCCTAAAAAGTCTTAAATAATTTACTAAAACCAACAAATTATTAGTGCGATACTAGTTAACGACCTAAGACTTTTTAAGATAAAGAAAATTAACCTAAAAGCATGTGGCGCATACGGGCCTATATCTATTTTGGCTTTTGATGCATTTTTTTTTTCTCTGCTTGTCCGTTTGTCACTGAGTAATTTGCTCAGTACTTAACTCAATCGAGTTTGGCATAGAGTCGTATTAGGCAAACTAACCTCCTATCTTACGGATTACCAGAACAGCTCTGTAGGTGGGCGGACAATTTTGTTAAGGATATATCAATTCAAGTTGTAGTCGATCATGCGTCTTCCAACATCTTTGCTGCTGGAGTGCCACAGGGATTAAAAATATCTTAGGTGTTGCCGGTGACAGCACACTAATATTACCTTGCTCAAAAAACGTGCCGGTGAATGCAAATACATCACATTGTCAAAGATGAAGCTAAATCAACTCATTAAATTAAGATCTGAAGAAAGTATTGCAGTGGTACACAAGTGTAACACAAGTAAACAAACAAACTCTGGTGTAACACGGCATGACCACATATCCAACATCACAAAATCGGCGTCCATGAAGTACAGCAAAACAGCTCCTTCTTCTGGTGCTTTGGAAGACCTTTGTTTTTTTTTTTATTATTTGAGCTAGTGGTAAATTGTGCGATCATTGAGCGGGAGATCAAGGTTCGAATAAAAACAAATACTCTCGGCCTCACCTCTCGCAAACATCTGTCTAACATCCGAGAGTATAATTATTCTGAGAAGCTTCTCCCAATCGAAAAAGGGCTTTTATCGTTAAAATATTTGTACTTGTACTCACTCTTCCTTCGTTCCCCTCCCTTTCCCTTTCGAACCGTGGATCATAGTAAAGAATCATAGTTTTGTCTCATGTCTCAATCGATTTAATAACTCCTTTCTGGTCTTCACTGCAAATCTTCAGAAACTGCTTACTATATTGAAGACTCCGCTGTTTTTTAACTTCACTTAGAAGTAACACACCAGGCTATAAGTAAATAATTTTAGGTATCTACGAGTGCCTACCTACTTACGATTATAATTTTTCCATATATGATATAACACAATCAAACATGATCTATATTTTGGTACAAAAGAAAACTGAAATAAGTGTAAATATGCAATTACAACATATCATGTACACATACATCGAGTATATGTATATGGACGTAGAAATGCAAAAGAACTAATCCCATGGTCCACCCTTATCACTACTCTGTTAAGTCAGTTCCACCAAATAAAATTCACAAAGGACAACCGCCTCCTGTTTACGATGCCTTTTCTCGACTTATTGCTTGTTATTTGCAGACATGTCAAGATAAAGGCAACAACTTACAATAAAATGGATCTAAATGCCCATGCTGAAAAGGAAAGTTTTTTTTACATTTTTGCTTCTGTTCTTTTCTCACAGGTCAAGTCGGGTAATCGATACTGATATTATCTCGTGAAGAGTTTTGTGCAGATGCCGACGATAAAATCGCGGGCGTCTTTTTTACTTTTCTTGTCATCATAGGCTTGTCTGAGATGTTTTTCTGCTTATCGGCAGGAGGTCACTTGTCAACTTGAACGACAGTACACAATTAGTTAGTCAGCGTTTAAGTACTCCTATGTGCTAATTATAGATAGATATATACAAACACTGTTTGAATTAATTGTATCTAGCTACATACGAGTATGTACATATATACACATATTTTTTTATATGTATATATGAACAACTTTATCCCTGCATGAAATTTAAAATCTATTTGAACTCATCAATCCAGTTTTTAGGAAATTAGTTCTTATCGTATATAAATACATATCATAATTGTTCGAAAAGAGCTAAGATTATAACAAATACCTTGAAATCAAATGCCTCACATGAATAACTTTTGCACCTTTTGCAAATATTATAAAAAACTGGTTGGATCTTTTTTGCCTGTAACTCGTAGGCCTCTATAACTAAATCCTTTTTTTACATTTGCCTTTATTTCAAAATCCTGTATTACAAAAGCATGGATCCCAACAGATTGTAAGAATACAATCATGTATCAAGAATGTCTGTGAAATAAATCAGCTAGTGGAATCGGCTAAGGTGATTTGTGACAAACGATAGTCAAAATCATCTGTTTTGTTCCAAGTAATTACCTCGAAAATGATAGTGCTGCCAGTATTTGGACACATTTGTTATGATCACACAGATACGCAGAACAAAGAAAAATTATTTAACTATCCCAAAAACGAAAAAGTCACATATCACTTTGCCGGTTTCACCACTGTATTTTTACGAACATTGGCGCGCACAAATACAGGCTCAACATTTTTGGGCAGCAAGTCGAGAAAATAAACAGCTTCTATATTTAGGAAGTAAAGTCTCAGATGATGGTGGTACCGAACTGGATGTGGACAGCAGGATTCGTAAAGCAAAGGCTGCGTTCGGTATGCTGTCTAAAATCTGGAAAAGTAATGTTTTCAACACAAAAACCAAGCTGAGACAGTTCCGATTAAACGTGGAAACAGTGCTACTTTATAGTTGTAGTACTTGGAAAGTGACCAACACCGTCACAAGGAAGCTGCAAACCTTCATAAATAAATATCTTCGCAACATCCTAAGGATCTTCTGACCGAATCGTATATCGAATGACCAACTACATGCTGTAATGGGCCAGGAGCTAATAGAAATCAAAATACGGAGGATAAAGTGGCATTGGATTGGTCACACCTTAAGGCCCGAAGACAGTTCCATTGCGAAGTACGCCATGCAATGAAATCCGCTTACCCAATCAGGCAGACGAGTGGGCCACCCTAAACAGACATGGAGGAAGACAGTCGAGGAGAAATTCCGATCATTGGGAATGACTTGGAGGGAGCTCGAGCGCATTGCAGAACCCCGAACACGATAGAGCGCAGGCGTTGTTGACGCTCTATGCCCCACGAGGGCTCAGAGGACATAACTAACTAACTAACAAATAAGGCAAAACACCAATCAAAACGGGTCCTTTTTTGAAAAGATGCGTTATATAAAATCAATAATACTCTGTAGGTTTATAAGATTATGTACAGAAATGACATTTAAGGACGAAAAACGACATTCAAATATCAGAGGTAATGTAAAACATATCGAAATGATTTTGTTTTTAAATGAAAGGTATTCATCTTCATTTAAACCAAGGTAAGGTATAAACCATTTCTAGTTTCTAAAACAATATAAGAATTATTTTAATCCTCTCAATATATTATTAAATATTGTTAGTACAAAAGTATTATTTTTCTCTTAAAAAATGCATAGAAACAAGATAAAAATATTGCATCAAGTGGATGCTTAACCACTTGCTTTATTATTATTATTGCGCTCGCACTCAGGGGCGTTAAACTACAGTTTAAACCTACGACTACGTGAAGGTGTGTGCAAAGGGTGATATAAATTGGTGGTTACAATTTAATTTTGAAATAAAACACATTGGTTTTTGATAAACCGATGATTTTGTTATGTCAATATAATGCTGCGACATTAACATTAAATATGAAAACTTATATCGGCTAAATGGTTGGCCTTGCAGACCTCCTCCCTTTTGGCATTATAATAAGGCGGCACAAATTGCCAACGTTTACTGGGCCTTGCACAATATATTATACATATGTAAGTTTTTTCTACAACACCGATGAAGAGAATAACAACATTGAAGTCAATGAGTAGCGCGTAAATGAAGATCTCAATTTTAATCCAACTTCGCTGTAGCAAAGTCAAGCAACTCTTATAAAAAAATAAATACTTATTATTAAACTGATTCTATCGAAAATATAAACTTGAACTAAGCACGATTTTCTAAATTAATAAATACTAACAAATTTAATGGAGTACTTTATTAAAAATAAAAAAAATAAAACAAAAATGAAAAATTAATTGCTTCCTAGGCGATAAAAAAATAAAAATAAAAATTAAACTGAACACAGCCTCTCTGGCTTAAAATAAATTAATTTAAAAAATGTTAAACGGAGATACTTATGTAGGTTGGAACAGTTAATTTACTGCGCTATTACAATTCCACAATTCTCCTTTATTCTTAGTTCCATAATTTGATCACTCAAATCCAATTTTCGATTTTCAGCCTTACGAGTTTCATTTTTGCATTGAATTCTTGTATTTCCTTCAGTTTCTTGTTTTTGATTTCGCGGATGTCATCTAATGGTCGATTCAGTCTTTTTAAATTGATCCCTATCGATTTTGATAAAACTTTCATCTCCTTATGGAACTCTTCAAGGGTTTTTGCGCTTTGACTAGGTGGAACATTTTTAGGGTCATCAGCACCATCATTCGAGCTTAACACCTTGCTCAATATCTTCTAAAGAATCATTTAAATGAACACTTCCTTCAGTGCCGTAAAAGTTGTTTGCTGCAATTAAGCAAACCTCCACCTATTGCAGTACACTCCTTTGAGTTCGCCATCAGGTCTTGTTGATGGTACCTTTTTCAATCCATGTTATTTAATTGCTCCGTTTTGTTTTCCCAAAATGCTTTGTCTTCATCCGGTGGTCTTTTGGAAAAATTTCGAACAATGTCTGGGTAGATTTGTAGTAAATCCACCAGCCACAAATACTGCAGGCTTATTTTTATTGTTTTTGCGCGAAAACAAGCATTTATTCGTTAAATAAATAAAATATAATTGAATCGTTAAATAAATAAAAAATAATTGATTTATAACTTACATTTCTCCAGCTTTAGCCATTTCGAACAATTTCTCCGCAGCAATCTTCTTTCGGAAGAAATCGGAGAAATATTCATGAGATCTGTCAAAAAAAAATGCAATGCATCGCATGCTGCCATGATGCTTTGTTACACATTTTTACATTTCGGAGACTGTGTCCATGCGGAAAAAATGGTTAAAATCCTGTCAGCTAGCGAAGCGAGCCACCCACCCCATACTTTAAATACACCAGACTTTCTTACAGGCGACTGCCTGACAGTTTTTGGTATACACTTATTCAACTATGTAACTTCGTTTAAAGCGCCAGGTGATTTTCACTTAAACTGGCAACGTTCACTTAACTATAGTCGAAATTTTAAAACCGACATTTTAAAAAATCGATATATTCTCTGTCGATATTTTTATCAGTCGACATTTTTCTTAATCGACATTTTTGTTGTCGGTATTTTATTGATCGATTTTTTGCAATCGGTATTTTTAAAAGCGGTTAACCGTACCCAACCCCTCCCAAGTTACGATAAAAACCCTCTACGGTGCTCCAAATAGCTCGTTTTTATAGCTACGGGCTATTTATATATTTTGGTCTTTGAGATCTTCTCCTTTAGGTGCTTTCCATGTTTAGATTTTTGGTAAAATAAACCCAAAATGGGATTAAAGAAAAAGTGCTTTTGTAAGTCTTAAGATAGCATGAAAAGATGTAGATAAATACGGTTTTATTTCAGAAAAAGTAGCAAATTTGAGTAAAACATACTTAAAAAAAAAAAACAGGAGAGTTTGGCACAAAGCTGACAAACATTTTTTCATTCTCACTCTTCCGCCATTTTAAAATTATTTGAGCTGTAAAAGTGTTGATAAAACCTCGCGACCTCGATATACTCGTATAACTATATTTCCACTTTAGAAATTATGTTACATTTTGCTAAACAAATTATTCAATTTACAAATATACTTTCAAGACTGCTAATGTGATTGACACCAAAATCGACAAATCTATAGGTTTAGTTCACATTAATAGTTTGTTAAACAACAACAGCTAATCCGGTTAGACCCCGAAAACAGTAGGGATCCAATCACCACTAGGCCAAATACAACTCAGAAAGCATTGTCTAAATCGGTGCATTTTCGTTCAAGTTATCGTGAACGAAAAAACGCACATAAAAACAATAGATCTTGAGTACTATTCAAATCGGTGCAATTTCAAAGTTATCGTGAATGAAAGAGGTTAAAGCCAATGCCATACACAAGCACAGCCACCATGCAGAAACACACTTTTTTGGACATTTTGAGAAAAGTACCGGTATAATCTGACCTTATCTCGGATAGGATTTTCTAACACAATCAATTTCCTTAAAACATTAAAGTAACAACAAAATCGAAAGGTTAAATGGCTCCCTTTTTATGTAATTTAACTTGTGTGTTTGTTCTGATATGTAAGTATGTACGTAGTTTGTCAAAAACTTGTCAAAAAGGGTAACCTAACTCAAGATTGTCTGAGTAGTTTTTGATAAAATTTGGATCGTAGGCTGAGACAAATACGGTATTTGTCTACCCTGAAAATGCATTACATTAAAAGGTTTCTAATAAACTTTATGGAGTAGTATTTGCGGCGCTCCTTGAGTGATAATAAATAAAATAACAAACATCTGGATTTATAAACAGGCATCTCTGTTTCCCAGTTCAATTTGAGAAAAACGTATCTGGTTAATTTTCTTTAAACCCTTTCTATTCTTTCTGAATGAGTTATATACCAGAGGCACCAAAGAGAACTACAGTACTCCAAAACAGGTATAACCAGTGATATATTGTACATATATAGCGATTTCAATTCGTACAGATCAGTAAATTCCCTGGTGTTTCTCTTAAGATAACCAAACATTGAATTAACTGTACTTATAGCATACGAGTGGTCAATATGCAGTGAGAACGTAAGCTTTGTATCTAAGATAACGCTTAGATCTTTCTTGTGATAAACTCTCTCAAGGCATGTATTATCAATGATGTATCGAAGTACAATAGACCTAGAGTGTCTGTAACAAAAAAAAAGTTTGGCATTTTCAAATGTTCAAATGCAAATAATTAATTTTACACCATTGAGCTAGTCTAGATAAATCATTATTAAGAAGGACACAATCGTGTAGTACAAAACAAAAGCAATCATACAATACAACTTTAAGTCATCCGCAAAGAACAAGCAAAGTGAGTGTTTAAAAATTAATGAAATAATAAGGGTACTAGATGACTGCCCTGTGGTACGCCAGATGTCACAGAAATATGAAAAAACAAGCTCCCATCTATTTTCACATATTGGGTTCTATTAGTCCAATAGGACTTAATTCATTTCAGGAAACTAGAATAAAAACCTAGGCTCGGTAATTTGTGCAACAAAACCTTATGATTGACTTTATCAAAAGCTTTGGAAAAGTCAGTAAAAATGATGTCGGTCTGCAACCTGTCATGACAAATCCATGGTGATAGAGCTTATTATAAATATTTTTTTGAAATAACTTAGGTATTGCTGAAATTTCACAAATAGGTCTTTAATTTGTTACATCTTCCTAGGACCCTGATTTAAAAATTGCAGTAATAAAAGATAATTCCCATTTATCTCAAAAAATACATTCTGCAAGAGATTTATTAAAGATCCACGTCACGGGCTTAGATAAATATTGTGTTAGCGTAAATCTTGAGCAGCAAGGGTGAAATACCATCTAGTCACCATTTTTTATTGCAATAAAATATTTTCCACCTCTTTAACATTCATCTCAAGTGACCCTAAGGGTTTAGTTACTTTAGGTAAGTCTTGAAAATGAGGAGAATCTGACGAATATACTGATTTGAAATAGTTTGCAAACATGTTACAAATCATTGTTACATTACTGGTGTGCCTATGCTCCTGCAGTTTGGAAATATTTGCTATTACTTTTCAATCTAGATTCAGCAGTTAGAATGACTTAGTCACGGTGGAAGAATTTATTAAGGAAATTGAATTCACGCTGTCGGGCTAGATAGGTATCGCAAAACTCCATATTCTCTTTATTAAGCTTATATAGTTTATAAGCTTTATTTGTTTAATTTCATAGATTAGAAAGCCTTTTATTAAACCATTTAGAATTCGATTTTTGCCTGATAATTTTGTTTAGGGACAAATTGAAAAATCGCGTCATGTAGAAAGACAGCAAAGGATGCGTATGTATTATTATATATGTATATAGAAGTGCCAAATGTGATATCCCAGGATACGGAATATAAATAAATGCTAATTCAATTAAAGTCTGGTTTATTATAACTATGAATAAGGGTATTTTTTAAACTTTTATTCTTACTTTAACTATAGAAGCTAATATTTGCATTTAACGCTAAATTGTGAATTTAATTTTTAATCATAGGAAAATCGGATATGTCAACATTAATATTAAATTCCTTGTCAGCAAACATTAAATCAAGTATGCGAATCAGGCTATTAGAATGACTATTGGTAAATGTATTAGGCATTTTTCATCGTCATTTTTTAACACCTATATTAAAGTCACCCGTGCATATAATGTGCTGCAAGCTGCTAACATTATCTAAGATACTAACACAGTTTTTTAGGTGCAGGTCATACAGTTAAAATGAACTTTTTGGCTATAAGCAACTATTCATCAAAATAAGTTCAAGGTCACCATCGAACTTAATGCTAATTATTAGCTGGTCAATTAGATCAGAAACCATAGGTGAAGAGCTCGATTTCAATTCGATTTGTCGATTTGTCTACACGATGAAGACCAAATTGCAACCAGCATTCCACCACTACTTTCTTTACCAGTCAGAAGAAAGTTACGAGTTTTATAATTCTGGCGTTAATTGCTCAGTTAATATTGTAATATCATAAAGGCATGATGAAAAGAATACATAAATCAATTTAAGTTTAGACTTACAGCCTCCAACATTTTGATAAAATAGAAAAAAGTTGTCTATTATCGACGCCTGTTGAATATTCATGTGGCAAGTACCACACTCCGAAAATCGGTTCATTCGAAAAAGCTCTGTCTCTGTCATTCTTTAAAATGGTAAAACTGGAGTCTACAGTGCACCAATAGTTTTCAAAAGTTCATTAAATAGGTATTATTTGAATTCTTCTGCAAGGCCGACATGATAGATTTCAAAAAAGACTGATTTTTCTATTTGTACAAAATAGAGTCTTCCGATTACCATTTTATTTTTCTTGAAATTCCAGTATAGCGGGAACGCTTGCGGTAAAAAAACAGCTATGTTGCATATTTACATAAGTGCGCGATCACTGCGCGGGAGACTCAAGATTCAAATAACAGAAAACGCGAAAAAAAAGTTTTCTCACTGCCCTACCTCTCGCGCTCGTCTGACAAATATCCGAGAGTAAAATTGTCATGAGAGTTTTCTCGTGGGCCTTAGTTTCAATGTGGCTGCTTACAGAAAGCAAAGCAAAACCATAAAATTACCTGATCTATATTATAAACTATGTTATACATAAGTACTTGGTTATTGCGATTTTTGAGACAAAAGGGTGGATTGACGATAAAAAAAACATAAATAAATTGTACTTTTCATGGACAAACCAATATTTTTGTTGAATTAATCAACATTTAAAATGCTAAAATAGTTTCTTTAGTTATCTCGCCATTAATTAACAGAAGATAAGTAGGAAAAATGTTTATAATTACAAATTTTCACTTAGATATAGATATGATCATTATTAAATGTTTATTGGTAAAACAGAAAGTGGGAAAATCAAAAGCAATTCGAGGAAAATTCTTCCCTTTCGCAGTCGAACGTTATTCTTTACTGACAGTTTAACTTCCCGTGAATGGAAACATGTTTATTCTTAATTTATTAATCAAGGGACATAAACCACAATATACTGAAATCTTACAAATTTTGAGTGGTACCATTTTCAATTGTAAAATATGAATGTTTTGCAATATTCACCTAGTATATTGGAAAGTGCGCTACTTTGAATTTTTTTTAAAAATGTACTTGAAAAATCGAAATGGAGTCGAGTTTGTGAAAAATTTTTTAAGACATAAAAACTGAAAATAAAACGTTTTCTTATTTCTTTTGAGAAGCTGCAATTTTCTTTCTTTCTTGGGGTAAAAATCAGTAAAGCGTTTATTTTATTGATTTTACCATTGAACTATCTTTCCAAAATATGTTATCGGTTTTTTCTATTGTAATTGTTCAGTTGTTACAGCATGAAAAGTGATGACACCACCCACCAACATGAATTTTTCACCTTCAATCGAGACGGGTGGTAATTCCACGTCCAACCGTGTCCACCACGAGTTAATTTGTGATGAGCAGTGAATGCAGTACCTGCAAGATCCAAACAAATTATATTTTCAGAAATTCTCTACTAAAAAGCAACTAGAGACTTCCTACCGAAAAGTGAAGGCCTTAAAATAAATGTCTGCGGGTCAGAGCTAATAATAAGTATGTACTTGCAGATCACTGATATTGGTTTCCAAAGGATTACAAATTTCCTGTACCCACTCTTTCCATTGAGTTGCTGTGAAGTTTATAATCTCCTTTGTCTTGTAATCAAATTTGTGGAGAAACAAATGTTTAATTAGCACTTGCTGCATAGAGTCAATTCTATTTCTTGAATCAACATTTTTCTTCAAGGAAATACTCTGCAATTCAATCTGAGAAAAAAAAAAACTAAAACTTCCAAAAGCTTTGATATATTTTTGTAAGAGAAAGGAATTAAAGATTCATATGTATCATATGTATGTACATTTTTTATTTGAATATTGAATAAAAATAACATAAGTTCCCTATGGACTGCTAAGCCTTTCAACCGATTATCATGGAATTTTAACCACGTATTATAATATTTACGTTTGTTTTCGCAAAAGAACAAAAAAAAACAACACTTTCTACAAAGGCGTAATAACAAGCGCCGTGTATTCCCTAGTAGGATATAAAATAAAATATTTTTGAGACAAGCAACCGACCGATATTCGTAGTCTTCAAATATAAGATCATTGCCATAAATTATTTTCTCTGAAAGTTTCGATCTTTCTATCTTTTAAAGAAAATTTAGTGATTTACACAAATTGTATAAATTTACTTCTTAAATAATAGTCAAGTATCTCATAAAAATAAGATTATCTATATGTGCATTTAAACATTCTATGTATGCACATATATATATATTTACATACATCCGTAACTACGCAAGAACAATAAATTGTTTCTTTATCGAATACAAGGTGTCAATTCCACCCTGACTTGAATAAAAAAATCGTTTCCACCTGCATGAATAACAAGACCACCTTTTAGATTAAGCACTCTTAAGTGAGATTTACTTTATAGGCGGCAAAAGGCACACACAAATCTTCTGATGTTAATAACAAATAAACACAACTCAACCTAAATTTAAAACGAAAGGAGGAGCTGAAACCTCGCGCCACGAATACGTGACGATATACGAAATTCAAAATGGAGTCAACGCTGTTGTGCTATGACGTTGTAGATTCGCGACCCTGCGCAAGCAGCCAATAAACGATCGCCTAGCTATCCAACGAAGAATGCATTTAAACACCCGAAAACCTGTTCAGTGTCTGCGGTTATCGCATTTGCTCGTATTGGTTAAAACATATGATCGTAAGCAAATCAACTCCGAAAAGAAGTATACAAAACAGGTAGCTCTGAGATTCGCCTCTGCTATCTGCTGTTACTTTTCTTGCCGTGGAAGAGGTCTCCGACCACGAAAGTATAGCAGAGAAAAATCTTGCTTTAAAAATTTGGAAGCCTATAACGAGTCAGTTAAAGGACGGATCTCGTTTCGTTAAGTCGTCGTGTGGATTTTCCGTTAAATGTTTAAATATTGCCGGCTCGTGAGAAATTCAATACCTTGTATTTGGAAGTTGTGTGCATAATACCAGACTGATACAAAGTCGTTGTGATTGTTATCTCCAATTAAAGAAAGAAAAGTGTAGTTATTTAAAAAAAATAATAATAATAAAACCGATTAAAAAAGAAGTGTTCAAACTCGAGTTAATATGATAACAATGAATGAATTTGTCGATTTAAGAATGCAGCAACATATAGCGCACGAAATCTATCGACACCAGATCATGCAACGCATTCCTGGTAAGCGAAAATTAATGTATTTGGATTTACCGACGCCTGCTGTGAAATGTGAATAAATCGCCGACGGGATTCGAATATATAGTATAGCCCAGGCAGTAGATTAAAGAAACAATTGCAGTAGATTTCATTACTGTATTTTTAAATTTGGGTCATTACCAAGTACCAAGTATGAATGTACACGTGCATATATGTATGTACGTATGATAGGTACATATGGAAATTTGTTCAAAATTTGATCGAAGTCAAATAAAGTACTCTGACGTGTTTAGTAAGCTTGTCCTTCAAGTTTTAAACAACGTGGCCGTGAATGTTTATTGTGCGTTTAAATATTTTGTGAAGGTGATCGTTTTGAGCTCGTAAAAATATTGGCCTACAGAGCCAGAGATTCATGTGTTGCATACATTATTGCTGTCTGCAATTAGTCGCTGCCATGTTCACTGTAGAACACTATCAGGTATCCAAAAGCTTTTAATCTTCAGCTATTCAAGAGCAGAATCAGCAAGAATCTAGAATCATCTCGGGGTGCTGTCCCTGCGTTATATGTGTGTAGGTTTACTTTTCCTGCGAGAAGATTATAGGTGTAAGTTACCCCGAATTCAACAATAGAAATGATTAGATCCCGGAAATTCAGTTGCGTGAAATGTTTTAAAATATAGTATGTACAGTCTAAAGCCCGGAAGAATTTGAGTTTACTTTGAGTGTAGTAGGTCTACTGCAGTTGCAATAGTTTCACCTTGAATGGACATAAATTTAAACAATAAATTATATTTTAATTACAGATCCTTTTCCACCTATCTTACCGATTCCTATTCCAAGGCATATAATACTCCCCCCTCGAGTAAATTTACCTGGGGTTGAGGTCACTCTTCAAAACGATGATTTATGGAAACAATTTCATCAGATTGGCACCGAAATGATCATAACAAAAAGTGGGAGGTAAGATAGCTTTAATATTTTTCCATAAGAATCTGGAATTTTACTTTCATCTTAAATACCAATATTCTTACTCGTCAAATACTTTTCAAGCAATCATAACATAAAAAATCAATATTTAATATATATGCATTTATAATTGAATCGGTGACTTGGAAAGGGGTACAACGCATAAATGACAGAAAAAAGTGTACGACTGGGTTGCATGTACTTGCACCTACATGCATATGTGCCAATTTTTAAAATGTATTTTTTTTTTTAAATGCGTTAAAAATAAAAAGAAATTTGTTGACAATATCTCAAAACTTGGGTATGTTAAATGTTCTTTAGATGTTTATTTCATCCCATAAAAACTATTTTCAAAAGTTCAATAATAAGTAAAGTACCTTTATACATGTTCAGTCTTAAATATCAAATTTAAACAAAATCGTTGGTTAAAATCGGGCATTATTTAAGTACTGTTAATTATGGAGTTAAAACAACAATTCGCCTTTACACCAGATATGAAGTTTGAACGGTTTGATCAAAAGCTCGAGGTCGAACACTTTCATTTAACTCAATATTTGCAAGGAAAAAAGGTACATTATGGACAAAGAACTGCATAGACAGATGATAATGAATTTATGCGAATCCTCTACATAATCATGCAGAGAATCAATTTGATTTTGTTTTTTTTTTCGAGGTAAATGAATCTATGTATATCACCTGTGGGGACTATGGTTAAAAGCGTCGACCATTGAGCAGAAAACTCAGGTTCGATGCCCAGAACTCCAACAAGTTGTTTTCATGGTCTCCCACCTCTCGCGAATGTTTGACAAATTTCCGAGAGCCAAACTCTATCATGAAAATGCTTTTTAATTACGCCCTTCCAATACGGCAATAAAATAAAGGTCCCTTTCATTGGCCTAAAAAAAAGCATATCACGATGAGTGCCTGTGAAAAGCTAGATGTTTATTTTTAAACAAGCCTATCCGTTCGACTTACGTCAGTGATTTTTGAATTAGGCATGTACTCGTAAGAAGGCTGATTCAAAGAAATCCAGCGCTATATCTTACCTCCATTTAATTTGATCTTGGTGATTTTCAATTCAAACTACTAACATGTCAGTTTAAATCTAAAAACCAATTTGCATTAGAGTCCATGAAAAAATACTTAAATAGGCGGATGACAAAGATGATTTAAATTTGCTTTAATCATTAGCCTTAAATACTAACCGAACTCCAACCGAACATCTTTCAGAGAAGACTAATTTAAAAATATGTAATTATGTTTTTAACTTATAGACAGTAATAAGAGAATTTAGCTTATCCTACTGATACCTGCAATTACTTTAATCAAAATCAGATTTCAGTCAGCATACAGCAATGACTTAAGTTTTAATCGTGCGCTCTCTACGATACGATATTTATACGGGGTATTTCAAAATTTGATCGGGTGGCTATGTATATCACATCAACGTTACTATATTTGGAACTATTTTCATTAAATCCGTACCGATTCGTTTTTTTATGTGCTTGTATTCCAGGATTGGCATAATGTGGGATTTCGACCATTTCATGGCGAACAGCTTTAAGTTGTTAGATTTTTCAAATAAAATATTGCTAAATAAATAAATGAAAAAAAAGCATTTTATTTCACTAAAAATGAAAATGAATGTGTTCACGACCTAACCATTTTATGATACAATTTGTGAATGGAGTTTCAAGTTTTCATTCAGTCAAGTAGTCACAAAACTATTACGAATATACATCCTGCAATTTCTGAACATTGCACATAACTACTCAGGAAAAAAAATTGATCCGATTTAAACGTTAATTTCAGAAAATATATGTACTTATATTTATTATCAGTTAAACATAGACATTTATTTATTTATTTATTCATTAATTTATTTATAAATTTATTTAGTTATTTATTTTTTATATTTATCTATTAACGTATTTACTTATTTATTTATTTATATACTGATTTATTTTTCTTACACATAGTTATTAAATTATTTATTTATTTGATTAATCTATTAGTATTATTTATATCACCAGTTTATTATTAGTAGGTTAGGTACCTACTGTTATATTGTACATACATATGTAAATATATATAATATATACATATATATATTGTTTTTTTTTAATTGAATATATTTTTCGTAGTTTCTTTAAAAGTGCATTATCTCACTATGCCCTTTTGCTTTTGTATAACTATTGTAAAAGATAATATTTCAGTAGAAAGATATAAAAATAAATATCAGCTCTCTGTTTAAATTGTGCGGCAATGTCTTTAATATAAATTTAACACGAAAAAAAAATATTCATCTATCGAAAAGAAAACATTCAAAAAATATTACTCAGTTATCAGGTGTCGTTAATTCTGACAAGTTTTTAAAGGATGAGTGGAACGACTTTCCATTTAATTTCACCAAACAAGAAAAAATGCAATTCTGCAATGAACATTTTAGTGATTTGGATTTTTGAAGTGGTATTGCGTCAAAATACAGTATTCATTCTGAGGGACTCTTTACGAACTTAACCAAAGAAATTTGCAGTTTCTTTATCATATAGGTTGTATGATTTTCGTGGAATTTTTGATGCTTAGTGTGCTCGAAAATGGGATTTTAAGTGATGTACTCGTAGGTTAGGATTTTTCAATGTACCTATCTTGCTCTTGTTTTCATAGCACAATGCAAATAGAAGAACATTTAACTGACAGTTTCTTTTTTTTACGAAAATCTGTTTCTAACTGGATTTTTTTAAGATTTCCATATAAAACTCACACTTTACAAGTGACAGCAGTTAAATGAAGAGCAGAAATCCACTTCAAATGGATAGTATGACACCACATCCCTCATGTTCTAACCCGTTCCTATAAAATAGGTGTGGCGCTGTGAATACAATAAGGTCTTGCTACTCTTAAGAAAAATATACATATGTAGTTTGTTCTAAAATATGTATATATACATATTCTAGTATAAATATTGACAAAAAGAGCATTTTTAGAAAAGTAGGTGTGTTTGTCTTGCTGCTGGTTCTGGAAAGGTTATATACCAAATTCCATCTTCCTATCTCACGTTCAGTGCAACGTCAGCATTATCGTTGAGACTCATTATACTTTGCAGCTGCAGAATATTTGCTAGTTTCCTTAAGCAAAATTTAAGTTTTTAGTGCGGCAAAATAATTCGAATATAATATTATGTAACTCAAAATTGTAAATTTTGTCGTTATTGTAGAAGACATGTTTAGGTACATCTTTACTAATAATCATATTTCGAATAGGGTTCGACCAAGTGCCATTTCTAATGCATGTACACAGTCACAAAAGTAAGTATACACCAAAAAGCGAAATCTTAAATTAAGAAGAAAAACAAACTACTCGTACATACATTTTAGGAAACATTTTGCATATATTTCTTCAGCAATTTTTATATTCCTTTCACGAAACAAACTATAAAAACAAATTAACGAAAAATGGTTAGGATATAATAACAAAAAAAAGCGAAATTTTCCACTAAATATTTCAAATTAATATCTAGTTGCGTATCCTTTAACCTTAATTACTTTATTACTGCTTATTCTTGATGTCATTGAAGCAACAAGTTTTTGGGTTACGCCTGGGCTTATTTTTCCCCATTCTTCTGGAATAATTTTTTTAAGCTCGGCTTTCGTATTAACCTCGTGTTTTTGGATTTGGCGCTCCAGATAATCCCATAAATGCTCTATGGCATTAAATCCGGTGATTGAGGTGGTGTTTTGAGCTGTTTGCGCACATTATATAACGGCCATTCTCTCTCGACAAGCGAAGTATGCTTGGGGTCATTATCTTGCTGGAAAATTAATGACCCCTCCAAACCTAATTTTTGCACACTCTGGTGGAGATTGTTTTTGAGAATGTTGAGGTAAGCAAAGCGATCCATTCTGTTTTCAATAAAAAGATGCTGACATGCACCCCACCATGTTTTACGGTCCCAGCCAAGGTCATCCGATCCAACTGAGTATTTGGTTTTCTCCAAACATTGTCACGTCCATCTGAGCCGTGGATATTAAATTTGCTTTCGTCCGATATAATGAAATATAAAGCGCCACTTAGACTTCTCTACTTATCTCATTTAAACAAGATTCTGTTTAATTTAATTTAGGACCATAAAATATTTACAAGATCCCGCTTTGTCTTCGTTTGATTTTGATGGCGGTTGGCTTTTTAAGACAAAACAAATTTCCCTAGGAATTGCAAGGAGTTTCCCTTTGTTATTTACTGACTTATTTGTTTGTATGTATAAAATAAATAAACCTATGCCATCATAGGTGAATTGAATTTTTTTTTATGTGTAAAATGTGTAAAAAAATCGTTTTGGGTACGTAGTAAATGCGTATTTCTGAGTAGAAACAGTGTATATGCAAATATAAAAATGTCAATTTCTGATTATTTGAAACGTTTATTTGTAGAGAACTAAAAAAAATGATGTTTGTTTTTATTTTAAAAATGACATTATGACGAAAATGAATGGAAAGTGAAAATTTGGTGTAATAATTTTGTACATACGAGTACATACAAATTTCAATAAAAGTAACTTGTTAAACATACTACCACAGAATGCCCGTTGCAAACCTACAATAAAAGGGCGCATCACAGATGGCTTGTTGCAATGCTACTAAGAAATATAACTGGACGTCACCTCTGCCATAAAGACTTTGAAATCTTGCGAAAAACTGTTTATTATTCCAAGAAAGATAATTTTATTGGTTGAAAACTAGTAATGATAGTACGCTGGTAACGAAAACTATATGTTCAATCAAGGTTTACTATATTGCACTGGTAACTTCTCCAGTAATTTGTGCACTACCACTTTATTTACAAGAAACAACTTCAACACTTCTACTCCCCCTCTATCTACAACGGCTACAAATAGTACACGAAGCATAGCATGATCCTGCAAAATTTCGTATAAAAGACTAATGTAGAATGGAGAAGTCGTAAATGCACTCAAATCTTTGTCAAGTTTGAAATTTTTGTGGAAATTGTTTTTAAATAAAATGCATTTTCTGACAAATAATATTTTTCGAGTTATCAGTGATGGAACTTTTACTACTTAAGTAGTGTTTTTACCACCTTTAAGCTCGTCTAAAATTCTACTACCGTAACTTCGGAATCTACAACCGTTTTGTTTTACAGCAAAGTTACAAGGTCGCCAATGTGACGATATCGACTACGTTGTAATCAATCGTTTCTACTATTCACAGATTTTGGGAGTTATAGTTTTATTAAGTTATTATTAAGTTATGTTGGTGGTATATTCCCTTCTGACCATAACTGTGGAGGTTAGTGCCTGAGCGGGCAACAGCCACCCAATATAAAAGAAAAACGAATAAAATTCAACCACTACACCAGAAAAGAATCTCTGCCTGGTAGTTCAATGGCCCGAAATTCGAGTCTGAGTGCTCCGAGATTTGAAAATTGATTTCATATTTATTGTATACACATACATATATGTATGTATTTATGTACATATATGTATGTATATATGTATTATACATATATACAAAAGGTGTAATCTATATATATAAAACTCAATCTACCTATGTTTATATGCATGCTATGGACTCTGAAACCACCAAACCGATTGAGCTAAAATTTTCAGGCAATCTTCCGTATTGGTCCGATTGTTTCTATAAAGTTTGGTCAAAATCGGTCCAGCAGTGTACTGTACCGACTACTTAGTTATATTTTTAGGAAAAGCAATATTTGTTACACTTACCCTTTTCTTCTTCATTAGGGACATTTTTCGTTCAATATTTTTGTATTCTTTGATAAATACTACTCGTACTTACGCAAATATTGTTCGAATAACGGAATAGTCTTTGCACACATGGTTTGTTCGCATCACCGTTAGAAAAACGTTGTGTTTTTTAAGCCACAGTATTTTTAAATGGAAAATAAGACACCATTCCTAAATTTAATTTAAAGTCGCCTATGAAAGCATTTAGAGAGACTACGTATACAGGACTATGACACTACAATTATTTGTTCATTACTGCCAACGACATCCATCTCTGCATGACCATGACTTCATCGATACCTATGGTATGAAAAAAGGTCCCAAGTAGAAGTGCAAAGAATAAAAGCTTCAACAATAAAGCTACAGCCATTTCGATCACATGCAGATACTCATTCAGCGTTAAAGGTGGTTAGGTCAGGTATGCGGTATGCTGAATAGATATGAATGTTTCCTTTTCCGTACACTGAAGAAGCACACTTAATCTTTAATACTCTGATTAAAACTTGCCGTATGCAACTGTATACGGTCGCACGTCTTTAACGGACGTTAAAAATTTCGTTATGAATTTGCCAGGAAGTCACTGCTAATGTTGATATGATATACGAAGTTGTACGTATCAGAAATGTGTAATTTGAAAGAACACTGTTACAAAATTATGCATACTTTAATTCCAAAAAAAATCTGACGGTTTCAGACAATGAAATACTTTATTGTCTCCGTAACAATTTCCTGGAAAAATCTGCACTTGGTTTGCAAATCACTTGATCACTATTAATTTGTGTTAACTTTATTTAGCCAAACAATTTTAAGTTGTTTTTTACTTGCAGCTACTCGTATAAGGAAGTATTGGCTTGCTGAAAATTTGCAAAAAAATGTGGGTCTCTCAATTCTGTCTGTCTGTATGTATGGCCGACTGCAGCTTAAACGGCTGAAGGGATTTTCTTCAAATTTCATATCTTCGATCTGTAGGGTCACAATTCCATACAAAATCGGAATTTTCATTCTAACCCCAAAACGAATGGAAAAATGTATTAAAACGGCTGCAGCGACTATGTTTAAATTTGATATTTAAGTTACGATGAACATATGCCAACAGATTTTTGCCAAAAAAAAATCATATACGGTACTTTACTTTCAAAACTGGCTCGTTCTCAAACGTGACTCAGCCGATTTGATTCAAAATTGGCATTCAAGCAATATTTGACATACGCAAAAAAAAAGTCATGGCATACCAAGTTTTGGAAAGTTATAAACATTATTTGGGTTAATACCTGATTAAGAACAGTAATTCATAGGGCCAGCGCACACTGGAGCAATTTCCCCCGGGGTAAGACCGGAGTATCTTTTACTTCAATCGCACACTGGATAAATATTGCGGGGTAAAATTGTGTTACAGTATTATACATGAAACGAATTACATTGTAGTGGTATTTCTGAGTATTTTACCCCTCGAAATTGATTCTTTTTCTACCAATGTTCAACCTCTTCATCGCTGGATGAACATTTTACCCCGTTTCTTACCTTACAATTCATCTCCCTCTTCTATAAATTCTGTTTTACACCGGGGGAAATGATCCAGTGTGCGCTGGCCCATACACAATGAAATTAAGATCCGGTGCTGGCCCATAGTCAATGAAATTAAAATCCCGTGCTTAGCACGAACACATGTGTTTTACGAGTATAAGCAGACATTGTTATTGCATGTCTGCAGAACCGACAAGTATAATTTTCCACATCGCCAGACCAACACCGCCGTAACCGAGCTAGCTAGGATACTGTACCAACTATTCTTACCCTTGAGATCGTGGGCTCGATTCACATTCATTTTTAGTTGATAATTATTTTTTGTTTAACATTCTTAAGTTTTTAACTTTTTGTTCAAAATCACAAATACATAATATTTCTGCCATTTTTGTCCTTTTATTGTTATTGTTTTGTTTTAGTTCTAACGATAAATATATTTAGCCCTATTAATAAAAAAACCTTTCGATCGTTAAAATACAGAATAACTATTTCCCTATTTTAAAACTTAGTCATCTGACGTTTAATTCATAATTCTATTTTGAAAATGGCAGTATCGTGCAATATTTGTATGAAAATTTGAATTTTTATTTTACTTTTATGAGTACTCGTATGTCTGTTTTCAGGGTTCAGTGAATAGACCACGGAACCTTATTTCTTTGTCACCACCTCCTTGCACCTTAAACTATGAACATCCGCGATATATACACAACTCATTTAAAATGTTGACCCAGAGACAAGTACGTTGTTATTAAAAAAAAAAAAAAAGTGTTTTGGAGGTGGCTTCAGTATAAGTAAAGGTTACCATATTGATTCTATAAGTGCAGGATGCAATCACTTTTTTTTGAAATTCAGCTTGAAAGCTCTTTCTTTTGACTCCACACTTTATAGATTTCAAACAACATTGAATTTTTAAAACAGTAAAACAGTGATGTCTTACGTCCGCTATATTGTTTTCTTTTAATAGCCATGCGACAAGTATCACACTCGGGAGTTTTATGTAAAACTTCATTCGATTATGCTTTGAATGGTAACATGTCATCATTTCTTTAAATTTAGCAAAATGGAGTCTACACTGTACGCTTTATTGTTTAACGACAGTTAAAGAAACACTATTTGAAATCTTCTGCAAGTCCTTTCATATGCTACCCCACATGAAAAATTTCAAAGAACATAAATTTTTTTAATAGGACGCAATGTCGTTCTCTGCCCACTATTTCTCTTCAAATCTATCTAGCCAACACGCTCGCGAAATCAAGACGAATCATTTGATACATTTTTAATGAGAATTGGTCTCTTAGGTTATAGAAGATATACTTACCTAGCATAGGGGTTACCATGATCAAGAAGACGGTTCCCCCGACGCGACCAAAGTCGTGAGCCTGAGCTTATATAGAATCTCGCCATTTCCCTTAATATCGCAGGTCAGATATGGCTAGCAACATCAACTTTGATGACGTAATGTAGTCCAACTGCAATCCTCGTGGCGGAATATATAGACGAAAGCAACGAAAGACAACGCAAACCTACAAAATTGTATATGATTTATATTATTATATAAATGATGTTGTACAAGGTAATTGTAATTTGATCCAAAAGAGTGGATTAAAGATAAGAAAAACATAAATAAATATTAGTTTTTTAGCGAACAAGCAGATAGTTTTCTGGAATTAGTGTGTAAATACTAAAATAGCTTGGCTATTTATCTCCTCTTTAGCTAACTTCAGATAAGAAGGACAAATGTTTATTAATACAAATTTTCACCTAGCCTATAGATAAAATATAATTTGTTATTATTCGTTTATTAATACGGCTGATTATTATTATTGCATTATTATATATTATATGCGATTGATATTATTAATAAAAATAATTTATTAAAATTGTTTATTTTTTATTGTGCTAATAATATGGTCATCATACACATAACTAATCTGTTGACCTTTACCGTCCACTGCATCGCCACAACCGGAAAAGGGATCCAGGTTGACGGGTTTTTCTAACGCTTTCGGTAAACCTCCACACAATCTTATAATTTACAAATTAACTTTTAGATGAATGACTTTTTCCAAATTTGGATTAAAAAATTAACAAATTAACCACATTAGACGATGTTCGCTCAACTGATTTTCACTAATAAGAAAGATATCTTTGTACAACAGTTACGCATATGTCAATTTTGTGAATATTTTTAAGAGAAAATAAAAGCTAAAATATTGATCGGAAATCGGTTTGTGCCACATATGGAACATTATGCATCTAAGGGTTAAAACGTCTATGCTTTCCAGATGCCTTTATATGTGGGATACAGTCTTATCTTGTAGCAAAATCAGGCGTCCCAGTCATTTGGGTCAGATTCTTTTTATTCTGTCCATTAATGACCCAAATTTTTTATAAATCATCTAAGCAAATTTGCGTAAAGCCTGCGTAAATTCTTATACGATGTGTATAAACATGCTCGTAAAAGCATTTGAATGATGGTTCACGAAGCTACAGAGTGCGTAGTTGCAACTTCCTGCACGTCACTTTCTTATAGAACATGATGCATGAATCTATTAGCCACATGATCAACTTAGTTAACATGTAAACTTTTTTTTTGATTTCCATTTAAGTAAGGATTAAATAAAAAGTTTACTGGCGTCATTAGTTAATTCGTTTTAATATTTATTGTTTTTGTGGGAGCCGTGGCACAGTGGTTAAGTGCGCGATCACTGAGCGAGAGGTTTAAGATTCGAATCATAAAAAAAAAGAGTTTTCTCAGTCCCACCTCTCGCGAACGTCTGACAAACATCCGAGAGTAAAATTGTCATGAAAAGCTTCTCTCAATCGAAAAAAAAAATTGCTCTTCGGAAACGGCATAAATCTGTAGGTCCGAAGCATTCGTAAGGCGCACAGCACGAGTGGCTGCGAAAAGCTAGGCCAGGCCCTGTATTGGGCTGTTAGCGCCAAAATATATATTTATTTTGCATTTAATGTTTAATGATTTGGTTTAGAAATTCGTTCATTTTTTGTGCATGTATTATTCATATTTTTTAGTGAACAAAATAAAGCATGGCAAAACCGAACAAAATTAATTATATTTTCAAAACTGTAAATCAAATTTTCACAGGGGCTTGAGCCCTTTGTCAAGCAAATGATCTGCAAAAGGAATCATTCAAATCAGTGCATATTCGCACAACTATCGTGAACGAAAGAGGCTTCATTAAACACATTCAAATTGTTAAGTTCTATAGAGGGGTTAGAAAAAATAAAGGCTTTGGCGCGAACTGAAAGAATTGAATGCATACCTAGTTACGCAATTTTTTGACTTTGTGTGAAGAAATAGGATTTTTATTGTCGATTTAACTGTTTCTTTCAAAAAATGTTGTTACATTGGTTTTTCGACGAGTTGCACAGTGATTGAGAGCTATATTTGAATTATTAGCTTACCATATTTTACATACTAACACAACTTTGAATATTCACTTATTAGTTTATTTGTGTGGGTAAAGGTAACTTTGATGACCAGAAATCAATAAGTAAAGAGATTTTTATACATCTTGCCCCCAAAAGTAATTTGTTCCCCATTAGTTTTATTATAACGAAACTTTGTGTCTGTGAAAATGCGTGAGTTGGGACTCCACTTTTATTATTTGTAATACAAATTTCAAACTGAAACACACTCTTTTTCTACTGCCGTCTTCTACTTTTTAGTAAGTTGTCTCCCTCTATTTTCCATCACTACTTTAGTTACATCTATCCAAATTCTGACTAATAACTGCAATATTAAAGAAAACAAAATGTGAGATGTAAACATTAGAATTCCTTTATGTAGGTAGTTTGAAATTTTCATTTGCTACATCATGAAACCCATGTACCAATAATACTGGTAAAATATTGGCATAAATATTTGTTTATACACAGCTTATTTTTACATATACTGCAAAATTTATATATATATATTTGTACCTATGGGTATATTGCTTAATTTAGAATTACGTCATACTTGCATTGGCAAAGTTACACTCAAATTTGATAACTTCATAATTCCAGTGATATACATAATAAATAAGCAAATCCATGAAGAGATATCAAATATAATCAATAGAATACCATACTGCAATTAATCACTCTTGTGATAGGCACGCTACAAGCCTGCCCAACTGTCAGACAAACAAAAACGTCGGCGCCATAGAATACCACCTGCTGACCTGCTAACTATGGGAAAAAGAATCTTGGTCAGTTCAAATAAGAGATCTCATCCCCTGAGCAGTGCCTCTTAAAATTTGCTGAAGAATTTTTGTTGTGTTTATCTTTGGAGATAATTTGTTTGTTTTTTCTAACCCATAATGACATGAAATTTATTTTAATTAATTATTGTAGTTATAACAACTGGTGTACCATTTATTATTTATATGTTATGTTTTTATTATTCTAGGCGAATGTTTCCTTCGATGCGTCTATCAATATCCGGTCTTGAGGATGAATCGAATTATTGTATCCTTTTGGAAATGGTACCAATTGGTGATTGCCGATATAAATTTTCGGGATCTCAATGGGTGCCAGCTGGTGGTGCGGAGCCCCAGAGTCCGCAGAGGATGTATTTGCACACTGACAGCCCAGCTTCAGGTGCCCATTGGCAGGCACAACCAATTCTTTTCAACAAAGTCAAGTTGACAAATAATACTTTGGATAACAACGGACATGTAAGCAGATTACTAATTTATACATTTCTGTCACTATACTAATAATTAGCTGAACTAAATTTATATTTATAATAGTATTAAATTTTGTTTTGTTTTACAAAACACTTTTTTCTCTTTAGAAGGACACTTCTTTCAACATACTCCTTTCAATTTTGGTCAAAAAATAATATAGGTATCCTATATTTGATTTCTTATCACTTTTAGATTGTATTAGCAAGCATGCATAAATATCAACCAAGGATTCACATAATTCGAACATCAGATCCGACACAGATTCCATGGTCACCACAACAGGCGTCTGTTTTCCCAGAAACTGAGTTTGTAGCAGTAACAGCATATCAGGTAAGTTGCCATTTTTCTTATCTTAGATTTCGTAATTCTCGTAGCAGCAGGATTAGTTATCGACAAAAACGCAATGATTAAAAATTTTAACGTTCAGCGACCATGTTCTGTTTTCAGGTTCAAATACCAAAATCATTTTAAATACATTTTCGATTCTGATTTCATTTGATACTTTCGAAGCGTGTCCAAAAGCTGCTAAAATATTACCCACAATTTTTGAAACTTCAAAATGTTAGCGACCTGCGTTCAGTAGATGAAGAGCAGAGTGTGCGGTATATTTTGCTTAGTATAATCGTGGTTTGCATTAGGTAGTTACCTTTTTTTTCAAATTTAAAGCACAAGCCTAACCGTATCTCAGGGAAAAATCGTAAAAAGAAGAGTTTAATTAATTGTTAATTATCATATTTCTAAATACATAAAACCATCTTAATATCTACTTACAAACAAAACTAATGGACAACGCCTGGCTTCGCCAGAATCAAGGAAGGACTTCTATAAAAATAAGATACCTACGTATCCCCCATTTCTTATTCATCATTTCTATATATCTTCTGTAGTTTTGGTACTGCATTAAGTTTTTCGTGCATCAACAGCAATCTATACATCTAAATACATACATTTATGAAAGTGAAAACTGTGTCAAAACCCGTCCACTGGTCCTCGGGAATAGCGCTTTCATACAGCCAGACAAACAGGCATAGCGAAACTTCCTTTTATACAAGTTTCTAGTGAAGGGTTTACTGGGTTCTTCAAAGAACTAAAACTTGCTATTATTATTCAAAATCGAAGTAATTCATAACCATACCATTGCATTAAAATCTAGAAATTCACAAAAGTGAACTTATTATATTTTCCCAATGTGGTCTGCATATACTACGCATAGGTATGTCATTCTTAACATTTCCAAGCCTAGATCGGTATCCCTTATACTACCTTATTTGTTTTCAGTTACTTTATTTCCGAATCGAATAAAAGTTAATTAGATATATAATTATTCAGTGATATGAGAATTGAAGCCTTAAACATAACGTGTTATTTTACTAATGCAGCAACACTTGTGTATATTTTTTTTAACAGAATGACCGCATCACAAAATTAAAAATCGATAACAATCCGTTTGCAAAAGGGTTTCGGGAAACAGGTCAGTCACGTTGCAAGAGAAAAATGTCCACGTCACCAGAAATACAATCGGCGAACATGTCACCACTAAAGAGAATATCATCACCAGGGACCAATACATTTGAAATACAGCAAAATGAAGACGAGAACGAGTCTCCGTCCATAAAAAGAATAAGGTCAAATGGGTCTACTTGCTCTATTTCATCCCTAGACGAGGTTGGGTGTCCAACATCAATAAGTAGCAACAGTTCAAGTGGAAAAAACTCTCCGAATGTTGATCTCTGTACTGATATACAAGTATATCCATCATCGAGACTCCCGGTTTCAAACGAGGCTGCTAAGCAAAGAATGCAATCCTTTATGAATCCTTCATTTGTGGATTTAGCTTGCTCTTATTTTGGCAGACCGCAATATCCGTTGCAATTATATCCTCTCCATCAGCAATCACATGAACTGCCTACCTGTTTGGAACTAACAGAAATTTCGGTAATACAGCCTTCAAACGAAAATATGCCTAATAACGGAACGACGGCATTACCTGAAGTTGTTAATCTTGAAGCCGACGATATAACAAAAACGACCAGGAGCAACAACTTTTCGATTTCCGCGATATTGGGCAGCAAAAGTTAAGCAAAAACTTGATTTTTCATATTGTACATTACATTACACCTGAGCTTTACTTCATTATTATTTAAAGCCAATCGCACTACACATTACACATATTTTAATTGTTATATTTATAAATTCTTTAAATATATGTATACTTATTAACTCAACAAA
The DNA here is from genome assembly GCA_963082735.1 of Pocota personata. Lineage (NCBI taxonomy): Eukaryota > Metazoa > Arthropoda > Insecta > Diptera > Syrphidae > Pocota > Pocota personata. Next base: position 74,446,263 of record OY720431.1, read on the forward strand.
GTAATAAAATATTTTGTAAGTTTTATTAAAACACAAATTTATTTCTGTAAAATGTTTTGAATTATTAAAAAATCAAAAAATTAATATCAATAAAATTATGTGTTTTTATTTTGTATTCAAATCGATTCAAGATTTCTGTAATTTTTTATTATAATTGATCATTATGAACATTTTTATATTACGAAGGCAACATAAAATAAAATATGATATGTGAAATAAATTATTAGATTGTTACATGGGTGCATGTAATTCACTGTTAAATCTCTTTATAGGCATACAAACAAAATAAAGTGTAAGTCTGGGTCGCACGTACTTGCTCCATACATACAATTGTATGTATATGCTCTCCACACATAAATGGCATATGTCAACAATTTTAATTCCACGCTCTAATATATAACAAAAATAACTTTGATATCAATTTTGAATAAAATCATATTAGTCATAACCGAGAAATAACCAATTTTCTCACGTCCGCTAATAAGCAAAGTACCGTCATTAGAATGCTGACTTGTAATGTACCGATAATTGTGGGGTGAGAAGGAAAATTTCGAATTTCGCCTCTGTGCAATAGCCCACAGCCCTCGATATGAAGTTTGAAGAAATTGCGTCCAGCCATTTAAGCTGCAGCCCGAGATACAGACAGACAGAGTTGCGAGACCCATACTTTGAATTTCTCTTTTATAGCAGTAGATACTAATATTGATCAAAATCTCGTTTTCGTTTTTTTTCTTTTTTAATGCATTTTTATTTTTGGAATTCATGAATCTTAACAGCTAGACACAAAAACGCTTAACTAACTTAACTATGTTATATACTAACTTAATGGCCCTATGCGGGCGCTCTAAGCTAAACCTAATGCTTAAACTGTCTTTCGACGTAACATAACTTAAAATATTTATTAAATCTATACTTACAAATATTGAGAAACTAAGAAAAAATTTTGAAGCAAAAACTTAGTATATGAACTGAATTTTTTATCTATATATAAAACTTACAAACTACCTAAAAGCTACTTATTCGAAGGTACGTGATTAAACACGCGATTTTTTTTTGATATACATATACATATGTATATATACATACATATATAAGTATAAGTTTTTTTTTTTTTTTTGATCAAAATCTCAAGATCGCAATTTTGGACGAAAGCGATACATGCGAAAGTAAAAATACGACTAATAAGAGCTGAAAAGTTGATTTTTTTAACGTATCATTCAGATTAATGCTTCGTTCTTTTGTACAATGTTCGAAGATCGTTGTTGTCCGTACGTACATATTTCAACGAAGATTTAGACTAGGCGAGCGTATGCATTGCAGCGCAATACTAACACAGGCCCAAGGATCCACTCAATACGACATGCACAATTCGTTTTTGCGATAATCGTATCGCAGTGAAAATGTGTCCAGTTGCTTTCGCTTTGTAGCAGCGCCTGTCTATCCGCCAGTGCTCGAACATCCATTTCTAATCGTGCTGCTAAAGTGTCGCAGTGCGCGCCTTACCTTAAACTACAAAAAGGGGCAACGTACTAACAACGTATAAAGATTGTATGCTGTGACAAAAAATCCCAAATTATTTAATATTTTTGCGTACGTTGTTGCTACGTACAGTCAGTAATGAAAGTCTACATATAGCCCTGAAAAGTGCTAGATTAATGCTTAAAGATACGGTTGAAATTTAATTTTCTTATTATATTAGATAATACATTAGGTATTGTTTAAAAACATGATTCAAAACAAAAACAAACCATTTAATCAGAATAATTCAAAGAAAACAAAAATATGCCAAGAATTCAAGTCACGAAAGTGTAGTTCCAGAAGAAGATCCTATTTAACGAAACAAAGTACCGCTACTTCTTTCCAGCAAATGTGAATTCTACTTCATTAAAACATGTTACGTGTCATTTGTTGTGAGTGGTGGGCATCTTTTGCATAAAATTTTGTGAAAAAGGAAACTAGAAGAGAAATATCCGTGGAAGATAGAAACACAATCGTAAGACTTAGAAATGAAAATAAAAGTTATGATGAAATTTCAAAAAATTCAAAAAACTATTCAGACAATAATAAAAAAGAACAACGAAGGAAGCTATGAATGCAAATGAAGAAAATTCCTCGATATGCGTTGATGCGCACTAACGTACCTACCTTTTTTTCTTTTGCATTTATTTCTTTTGTTTGCATTGAATTCAAAACTTGTCATTGCTGTGCATTGAAAGTGAAATGAAAAGAAAACAAATTAGTGACCTTAACAATTTATAAGAAGAATTTGTAATTAATTTTATAGAAATTTACAGAAGTTTTCGCTGATTCATTAATCTATTAGCTAAGTTATCGAGTGTAGCTGTTTCCTTTTTAGCAGCCAAGTCTTTGGTCCACAATATTTTACGCCATTTCTGGTGCAGCTAGAACCGCCGCCACTCTACATTTCTAGAAAAATACCGAACTAAATAAAAAGAATGAATATATGTATTTGTCCATGTTCGTTGTTATGCAACAAATGCAACGACTAAGAGTGAAAATAACGGGGCGGGTTTCCAATATAGGAAACTCGCAAAATTTTTTATTTTTTTTTAATTAGTTTAAAATGGTCTAAAAAGCATAAAAAACAACAAATTTTTGAGAGGAAGTTAATAGTATAAAAAAAAAAATTTTGAGAGGAAGTTAATATCTACTATAAAAAAATTAATTTATTCCAAATTAAATTTGGATGATTTTTGATAATTATTTCGGAAATCTAACTTAAATCTAAAAGTCACCACGGCGCGCTTCGCGCGATTAATTTATTAATTTCCACTTTCCGGAGTGGTTTAGACGCTCACGCGACTTCGTCGCTCCGCTAAGGGTATGTCAACAACTGTCAGGTAGTCCCCTGGGGCTAAGTTTATTAGAGTACAGTTTTGTGCCGGCCAACAGTGGTTGAGGAATCAAACCTTAAATATGTATCAAAATTCTCAGAAAAATGCTTGCTATCACATATTAAAATTTCATAGAAATCGGAAAATATTTCCATTTTCTAAATAAAAACCATTAAATCTTATAATCTTTTAATTTGAACACCATGTAAAGAAATGAAATTAAGCCCATTTATGTTAAATTGGATATACTTAGCACTACAAGTCGACTAAACACCCTTTTGTTGAGTTAATAAGAAAGAAACATGCATTTTACTAGTCAAAACCGAAAACTTTAAAAATTTTTAAAAAATACAACAAATTTCCTCTCCAAATTTTTTAAATAGTATATCTTAGAATATGAAATTATGAGTAAAAAAAATAATTTTAAGTGAAAAGTCGATTTCCTATATTGGAAACCTCAGCCAAAACAACTAAAGTACGTAGAAGATATGAAATTTTTCAATGGATTAGTATTTACAAATCACCATTTTTACTCATTTCATATACTCATTGCATCTACTCAATACATACATATATATGTACATACGTGTAGAAATAAAATCCAAACGGTCATTTATTCCCAATTGTAAGTAAATTACGTAATTGTTTGCGAGCACAATATCTTTCTTTGAAATAATGTCTATTATACTATGATATATGTATGTATATACATACTCGTACCTATGATGACTGAAAAGTGCCTAATATTCAATCGCATTTCGTTATTCTTAACTATGCTAGTGAACAATATTCCATGGTTATCTATGCGTTATTAATTTTGCGATACAAAAATGCTCTATCTTTGAATGATCAGAAACGACTGTTCTCGCGCTGTGAGGAGTCAGATTTTGTTCCTAAACATAAGACAAAATGTAAATTATGAAAAAGGTTTAATTTGTATTTCCCTAATTGTGGGAACAACGCTTCGTTACTATTTGACATCCAAATTAACTACATGAGGCATAGAATTAACGCCGTCTACTTAGCAGGCAGGGGAAACAGATTTCTTTTCCTTTTGTGCAGTAAGTAATCCAATTATTGTGATGCGTAGGCAAAAGCCATTAACAGTCTCGTTTTCCAGACACACTTGGTGCCACATTGATTTTATGATGACATGAGGTACCACCTCTTATTTGCTGGCATTCTTTGTACGAGTACACATGTTAAACGAATTAGGAAACTCAGAGGCTGACTTATGCAGTTCATATGCCCTTTGCTAATTTAATATTTACCTACTTATATTTTCAATTAAATTCATTTTAATTTCCAAGTCTTGTACATGATTCACATAAAAAATAGGTATACTCGAATCTGGCTTAGTGACATGGCTTAAAGCCTTCTGCCAAGGATATTGTTTAGTGACAAATTACATAATTAAACACTCGTTTGAGACTGAATTCAAATTTGACTAATACCTATTTATTATATTTATTTAGCACAGCCGTTTAATAATTTAGTGAATTTCCCATTCACTAAATTATAAAACGTCTGTATTATAATTTGCTCCTAATGTGGTAAAATCTTTGAAAGATATACTCGTAAGAACTACACGCATACAAAAGAAGAAAAATCTCTGTGGATTCAATTAATACAAAAAAAGAATCCGAAAAAGAAAAATAACCTGCCGCATCAGGAATCGAATTCGGCTATCAGCTTTTCACAGGATACCGCATCTTAAACGCTGGCGCCATGTCAAATGGTGAGATTGGGCATATTTACTGACGTTATGTTTCTCAACCTTCATCACGCTCAACACAAAAATGTCTTGTATCAAATGTTGTTGTTTTTTATTGCCTTCTGTTTGTTCGGTCGATGTATCTGAATCGCAGCCACCGTTCCTTATCTTTTCCTGATGTTCACAGACGGGGGCGACGAAGGTATATATTTTGGTTTTATCTTTTCGTTTTTCCATGTTTCTGATGTCGAGATCTTGTCTTGCAGGTAAATCTTACCCTTCAGCTTCCACTTAGGTTTTGGTTTCTATAATATGTGCACAGACAGAAATCAATTTGCACTTAGTCAAACACAAGAACAAAACAAGGTGCGAATTGTTACATTTACGTAGAATCATTATAATTCTGCATTTTACGATTAGTGGTTAGAGAGGATTACTTACAAATATTTATATTGATAATGGGCTGAATAAATATTTTATTTAAATAAGACATGACGACCAACATTAAATACTTATTACTTTACCATTGGATTCGTGTGTTCGTAATCTACCTAATGCTCTTATATGTACATACATATGTATGTACATATATGTATATAAATTATGCCCATTGCAAAAACCAGCTCATATTACTTTTTTATTATAGTAGGGTGGAGGCACTAGTAGCCGGACAGTTAACTAATTTCGTAACTTTAGCTTTATTTAATTTTCTGATTACGAAGACTACAGTAAATACTTATATTGCTTCTAAAAGTGTAGATAGTTTTTTTTATAATATTACATAGGACTAAAAGCAGTAGAATGAAAACGTGTAATTTATAACTGTTTTTTTTTTTTTTTAAAAATACGATTTACGCTAGTATCAGGACAGTCAAATTTAGTTTCCGGACACTTTTATTTTACTAGTAGTATTCAGACACAGAAGCTTTTGTGAAATTGAGATCGCTGGAAAAATAAAACATTTCTCAATTTAATTCAGTGTTAAAGATAAAAATATAATTGAAATAAAAAAAAGTAAAAAAAAAAAAATAATTAACAGGAAGATATGAACCTAAGGCACATTAGATAGGTAAATTCATTCTTAAAAATTAAAATATAATAATACAGTCTATAAATTAAATTCATTTTTCTTTAACAAAATACAACAAATTATATAAATTCATTTTTAAAAAAAGATATAACTTAAGAAACAAAACAAAAACCTAATACAAATTAAGTAGGTAAATTCATTTTTAAAAGTTAAAACATAATAATTCAGTCTATAAATAAACAAAAAATAAGAAAAACATAAAAAAATAAAAATAGTGTACGTAAAGACAAAAAGGAATAATAAAGAAAAAGATTAATGATATTCAGCATTAAGGTTACCATCACAGCAATAATTGCATGCTTAGTCTTTTGTAGACGCTGTTTCGTATTCCAATGCTGCCATTGACGTGTATTTCAGATGAAACCATCTAGGGCAGGTATCGCATTCAATATTTTTAAACTGGTCGTCTTCAATATCACAATGCTTCTTCTTTTTAATATTTTGCCGTTTTCGTTTTGGTTTTCGATTTTCTTTTTTCGATATCCTTTACTGTTTCCTTTTTTGAATTGCGTTAGTTTTATCCTGTTTCTCTTTCTCTTTGTTGGCGTAAATTGCTTGCCAAGCTTCAGATAAAATTGGGGATCTGTGCTCACCCTTCTTTTTTATTCTTTTTTTACCACCAAACTTATGTTGCATGTGGAGATCGATGTTTCTGAGATGGTGCAGCTATTGGAGATGAGCGTGATCCAGTATCATTGTCTGGAGCTGAATTTTGAGCTTCGTCTGAGGTTATCCGCGGAATCGTTCCAATTTGGATTCGATGTTTTAGTCACTGATGGCAGAGACTTCTTCAATTTCTTTTTGTAATAATCGATCACTATTCACCACATATACAAGTATGCCTACACTTAAATCACCTAAACCTTCTTCGATCCCTATTAATGTATCTATTGGAATATCTAATGTTGTGTCTATTAGTGGATTGTTTATCGTTCGGGATGCCTCAATTTGAATGACCTTCAACACGAGCTCAGGATCAACTTCTTCTATGCTGCTCTGATAATGACTGTATAACATCCGCAGCAATTTCAAATCTTTCCTCTTCCATGGATTTAGCTGATCCGGTTGATTGTGGAGCTTGGGCAATTATTAACTTTTCAGCATATTCGAAAAATCAACAGCTGTTGGATTAAATGGATATAACCCACATTTTCGGAAACCATTTTGTATAGTGGTCACCATATCTTAATTTTTATTAATTGCTTCATTAAAATATGGACAGAAGTTTACTTTCGTTAGCGCTTTTCCAAGATTTGTTTATTGCCATTCGCGCACAGTCTGCTTCTAATCGGATTTGAGCGGCTTAAACCCACTAACGTCTGCTGGCTGCATGATATGGGTAGTGTTTCGAGGTAATGCTTATAAAATTATTTGCTGCTTGCTGCAAAACTCACTGATCTCACAAATAAAATAACTGGCTGTTCCACTTTATCTGCCAATAAGCGTTGATGTACACCGTTAACGACGTACTCCAAAAACGTTTCACTTAGCATTCATCCGCTTTCGCTTTTTCCTAGGAACCAGGATTACATACTCTCCACAATATCTTTAAGCGGACGTAGGTATAGAAAAACCACCATTGCGTAAAACAATTTGCCATCTGCTGAAAAAACAATCATAACCGTCAACGTTTCTTTCTCATTTTCAGCACAGATTTGGTAAACGTTTTGGTATCCTTTGGGGGCTATGACATTACCAGTTTTCGGGCAAAGGCAAAAGCTGCTTTTATCCCCATTCAAAATTCTTGACGGGTCATCCATAACAAGTTCCCTGTTAATGCTTTTTAAATAATCTTTAAGTTCACTGAACCATTTCAATATGGATTCCTGGGTGACTATTGCTCTGCCCTTGCAAATATTTTCAGCTTCTCTTATTGCTAATGAAGGATTTCTTTTCATAAATGATTGTACACACGTTTTTCTTGGCCTGTCATTCTTGAACGGTGTTTTCCTCTTCATGTCTTTTATTATCTTCTGTACCGTATTCAAAAGATCATCTGTTTTTAATGGAAATCACTTACATAAGTCGGCACACCACTGAGCAATCTGTTCTTTCTCTTCAGCGGTTAAACAAGGATTTTTTTTTGTTTTCTCACCAATTAGTCTTTAACCTTTCAAACGATCATGCAACATTGATTTACACAAACCATATTTAGCTGCTGCTTTCCTTACGCTTCGAGGGTGGCCGTGGTGTAGTGGTAACATCATCGCTTGTCACAGTTTTGATTCACGGTTCGAATCCTGATGTCAAGAATCATCTATTTATTTCGTATGAAATAAATAAAAAAGTCGATCACTTGCTAAAGCTAAGTCAACTCTACTGTGAAGGCATAACACTGGCAGTAGGGTGGTCATATGGCTAAAATGCAACTTGATCGTGGTGATGACATCAGGTGGACGGAAAAAAAATACTGTGAATCATAAGCAATGACAACAATAGCGAAAAAACAAACAAAATACTCCCCAGTTATCTGGACAGCCACCCTTGGAGTTTACAGAAACTTAATACCACCTGAGTTTCAAACTACACCACTCTGTCTTTCTCTCTGTCTCTTCCTCTTCCGCAAAACGCACGTGTTATACCCTTTAACACGTGCAAATTATAAAAAAAAAAAAAATTTGTTTGTCCTTATTTCCTCTAAAGTTTTTGCTAAGTTATCTGCGTCCAATCTTTAAAAAATATTAATAATAAAAAATCTTATTCAATACTGTAGGTACATTAATTATATAAAAAATAGCGTTGTACGGATACAGAACCTTGCCTTTCATTAGCCAGACAGACGGATGTCTCATTCAGTAAACCCTGTCCGGATACTGAAAATTTGAGAGAAAAAATCAATTCTCACCTCAAATCGTAGTTTTTTTTTTTTTTATAATTTGCACGTGTTAAAGGGAATATGAATACTCTTATACTATTTTTTTTTTTAGAACACGTGCGTTTTATGGACAGGGGAAGAGACAGAGTGGTGTAGTTTGAAACTCAGGTGGTATTAAAAGTTTCTGTAAACTCCAAGGGTGGCTGTCCAGATAACTGAGGAGTATTTTGTTTGTTTTTCGCTACTATTGTCGTTACTTATGATTCACAGTATTTTTTCCGTTCTCCTGATATCATCATCACGATCAAGTTGCATTTTAGCTATATGTATGACCACCCTACTGCCAGTGTTATGCCTTCACAGTTGAGTTGACTTAGCTTTCGCAAGTGATCGACTTTTTTATTTATTTCATGCGAAATAAATAGATGATTCTTGACATCAGAATTCGAACCGTGAATCAACAGCGTGACAAGCTATGATGTTACCACTACACCACGATCACCCTTTAACGTACTTATCATTTAGGAGTGTTAAAGCAAGAATTTCATATTTCTCCCACATTTTCAGTAGCCAGACAGTGTGTCCGGAAATTATAATATAATTTCGGTTTTAGTATCCAGGCATCATCTTTTTAGCGAAAAATAATGCGTTCTGTTTTTCTTTTATATTTTATTTATACGAGTATAGAGTGACCAGATAAGAACGACAGAAAAAAATTTAAATAAAACAACAACTGTGTAAGACATCAAATTGATTTTGGCTTTATTTTGAAGCTACATTCATGCCATTATACATGTAATAGCACATCATTTAAATGGCCGTCTCGGCTTCGTTGGCAGTGCTTCAAGCGGTCGGTCCAATTTATGATGACTCGGTCCACTAGCGTGTCTAATGTTGGCCTCGAGGTCGTCCAAAGTGGTTGGCTTGTTAGCGTAGGCTTGCCGTAGCCCCAGAGAAAATAATAGAGGAGTGTCAAGTCGCATGATCGCGGCGGCCAATTGATGAGCGCTCGCTGTGAGATGACCTAGTCGCCAAACTTCTCCTTCACCACTTCGAGCGTTGCGTCGCTTGTATGGCACGTAGCGCCGTCTTCTTGGAACCATAGCTCGGATATATCGATGTCGGTTAATATAGCTCTATACCGAGGACCAACATTTCCAGCGCCCAATTAGAGAACTCACGGCATTGTCTATGGTCGTCCGGCTTCAATTCTTGCGTCAGTACAATCTTATACGGATGTTGGCCCAAATCCAACCGCAAAATAAACCTGGTTGACTTTCTGGCGATTCCCAATTCAGCCGACCTCACGACGAATTTCACGTGTGTATTTATAACTGAGCCGGAATTTCGATAATATGTTTTAATAATTTCCACACGTTCGGAAAGAATCAGACGTCATGCATGAAAAAATGGCAAACCTTTCTGAATATTTTGACACCTGGATGTCATTGGCAACTTTTACAGATGCTGAAACATAACAACTGCAAAAAATATCATTGTTATCTGGTCACCCTTTACAAGTAATACACATATCATGAAAACTAACCATTTTTGACTAGAAGAACTTAATAAATAATGCTTAAAGCACTTACATTTTGTAAACTGTTGCACTATTTTTTTTAGACAAAACATAACGTGCACTACCGTCAACTTATATCATAGACACAAACTGATGCGTCAGTCGTTCACAGACTTTCAGAGAGTGTACACGTGTTTCGGCTTCTCATTTAAAATCGGTTTGATTTGAAGTGCAGAGTTAGACAGTGTTATTTCAAGTGGCGAGTTAGCCTAGAGGTAGTGGTGGTGAACCGTCAACCCAGGGAAATCGGTTCAATCCCGGACTGGGAAATATTAATTTGTGGACTTTTTTTTTTCATTTAATAAAAATGAGTGAAAACCAAATAAACAAAAACAGATATCAGGCGATGGAGAGTGAGCGGTCCGCGCTCCCATTAGCGGGACCAGCTGGTGGGGTGACAGCATCAGCCGATGCAGTGCAGACCCAGCAACAGTGGCAACCGCAAGTAAGGGGAAAAGGAGAAGGAAGTTGAAACCTTCTCCCAACCTTGTAAAGCGTCCCTCCACATCAGCTTCTGCTGTACAGCTGCCTGGTGGAGTGAGTGAAGGGGCGCCGAGCACAAAAACAACAGTAGCAGCAGAAAAAAAGCGACAGAGGTCCGATGACTCTGTCGAGCTAGCGTACATCTCCGACGGTGGGGAAGGCCACTACGTTGGAGATGAGAACAATAGCTTCGGAGTTCTGGCGTCCTCCGAATCGGATGATGAAGAAGAAGAAGTCGAGAGTCTGACTAGCAGCATCAGGCAGCTCGAACAAAGGGTGCGTGCCATAAAGGCCAAGCAAATGGCCAGAAGGGAGAGGGAGCGACAACAGGAGCTCCAGCGCGCTCAACAACAACAACTACTACAGCAGCAGCCGCCAGAAAGCCAACGGCAACAGCCAATACAGTCGCAAATACTGCAGCAGAAGCAACAGCAACAACAACAGCTGAAAAAACAGCAGCAATTACTACAGCAGCAGAAAACGCAGCAGCGCAACAGCAGCAGCAGAAACAGCAGCAGCAGCAGGAACCAACAGCAACCGAAGACGACGACAAAAGCGAGGGTACCACCAATCAACACAGATTGAGCTTATGGACACTATCAAACTATGTAAGTCGGCCATAGGTAACAATTTTTCTATTAAACGCTTAAATGAAGACAGGCACGCTATCCACTGTAATACAGTGGAACAATATAAATTAATTAAAGATCTGTTAAAGGACACGACGACGGAGTTCTTCTCCTTCACCCCAAAGGGGGAGGAGGGGGGATAGACCCGTCTACTGATCCGGAGACGCTCCTTGCGAGATTGGGGAAATAATACACCAAATCCTAGAGGGAACCTACTATTCAATTGGTGGGGTCGGCACACTGTCGAGTATAAACTCGATTTGAAAGCTACAGATAGTTCGTCGTTTCCTAAAAGCGGCTCCTATCTGGATCTTATGCTGTTCGACGTACAGTTACAACTGACCGACATGGACCGACAATCTATAAACTGCCTGCACACATTTGTGTGTGACAGTGACCATTGCGGACTCAGTGCCGTAATAACGATTCCCAACGAAATTGCGGAGTTGGAGGAGTTTGTCCAAACGTACTCCTACAATTATAGTAGGACGCGTTGGACTCGCTTCTCTAGAACTTTAACAAGAGCACTCTCCTCGAACGAGCTCTACCCACCGTCCAATAGGAATCTGTCAAACGAGGAGATTGACTGGTACCGAAAACAAATAGACGAGACAATTAAACGAACTATGGACAATACGATACCTCGGTATCAACATACTGACAACGCAGACATATTCCGTAATGCAACAATTGACGCACTACACCAACACAAAAGTAGACTGCTGTCGAGACTAAAAACCTTGTACAGACAGTTTACTGACAGACAAAACTCGGAGGTTAGGACACTGAAGTCGTTGATTAAAAACCTCCAGAAGTTAATTAGAGAAAATTACAGACTTTCTGTAAATTTGCACTGGAACAACAAAATTCGGGCTGTAAAATCCAACAACCCGAGTCTGTTCCCGCAAATAAATAAAATATTTCGGAGGAATAATCAAAATGACCTTCCGTGTCTTAAGATCCCCCGATCGACGAACAATGGACAAATACTAATAACAGCAGGTATAGATCCAGATAACGCAGTAGAGGATGACAACTTCTTTGTGATCGAAGATCCGCAGGAGAAAGTAGAGGTTATAGGGGCGACTTTCCAGGAAGTGTACAAGGTGAATGATACCATTTACCCGAACCACGACCTGGAAAATCGCGTCCTTTTGCACAACTTCTACCTTCGAAATGATATAGAGCACTGGCGATCCGAGAACATAGGCAAATAATGTCATCGCCGATGAAAGGGTACATCCCCCGTATATATCGAAGGTGGAGCTCCAAGCGATCTTCGACTCATTGAGGAGGAAGAAATCTGTAGGAATCGGTGGAGTGTCGAACATTGTGCTTCGACATCTCCCTCTAGAAGCGGTGGACATTTACACCACTCTGTTTAACAATGCACTGAATAATGCACATTATCCAGCGCATTCCAAAACAGCAGTGATACAACCCATCCCCAAAAGGGGTAAGGACACATCCAATCCGCTAAATCTCCGGTCGATAAGTCTCCTTCCGAACATCAGCAAGGTATTCGAGAAAGTGATAAATAGAGCCCTGCTAAAGTGGACTGAGAACAATAATATAATTCCGGATATCCAATTCGGTTTTAAGGCGGGGCATGATACAATACATGCCGCGTCTAAACCGGTATCGTATATCCAATGGAACAAAAGCAAGAAACAATGCACGGGTGCCTGCCTGATTGACTTGGAGAAGGCCTTCGACACCGTATGGTTAGAGGGACTCTTGTACAAGCTGAACAGGCTGGGCATAAGCAAACCACTGCAGTACATACCTTATAACATGCTCACCAGTAGACAGTTCATCGTCAAAAATGGCAATGTGACTTCTGCTGGAACATTTCTAATTAAAAACAGTCTGCAACAAGGTGCGGTTAATTCACCGATCCTTTTCAACATATACACGAGCGATCTGATAGGATCTCTTCACCATGCCATAGCGTACGCAGACGACTTGATCGCGTACAGATCAGGACCAAAAATCGAGGTCATTGCAATTCTCTTGCAACGTGACTTCGATAAGATTTTGCGATATTGCGATGACTGGAAGTTGAAGATCGGAAACCATTCTTTTTAGGACGCCGTTGTCTGGGGCCTCTAGGGATACCAGAAAGAATTGGTGAAAGTTCTCAATCGTGGGACCGCACGGACAGCCACTTGCGAGTCGAAGTGTAGTCAGATACCTGGGGCTCTGGTTAGACCAATATCTATATTTTAACAAACAAAGAGACTTTTTTATAGCAAGCAACTCGATGCAAGGGTAAAGGTAATCTGCTACATGGCCCTCATTAGGCCCATGCTCGTATATGGATGCCCCGTGTGGTTCAACGTGGGAGCAAGCTCGTTGGAAAAGATTCGGGTGTTTGAGAGGGCTTGCCTTCGGGCTTGCCTTCATTTATACAGAACACCAGAGTCCCAGTACGTAAAATTCTATCCCAATGAGGTCCTATACAACAGGGCTAACCTAATAAGAGTGGATAATTTCGTTATCAAGCTGATTCGAAGGCACATTGCAAGAGCAATGAGCTCGACGAACAACCTGATCTCCGGGGCTTATTACCCCAATTACGAGTATCATGAGAGAGTGCCCCTTAACGGCTTTGTTCCCCCAGAGGCGTTCCTCTATTTTGATAAGAATTCCACGTTGCTCGGACAGCTGTGGATAGGCGACTCAACTACGACAGAGACGTTGCGCATGGCAATGTGGATCGTCTCCGGTTTAGAAGGGCAGTATCGGGTCGTGATGTTGAGGACGTACAACGTCATTTCTGGTGGCTAGCCGAAAGAGAGGAAACTCCTTCGTCGTTTCCCCCTAATCCACGGTAGCCTGTTTGAGGTTTAAAGTTGGCTGTTCTTGCCCATGGCCGACTTACATAGTTTAGGTTTAATTAGTTTAGCTTGTAGGTAGTAATTTAAAAAAAAAAAAAAAAATTAAAATTTATATCCACAGCACTTGGATGAAAAAAAAATACAAAAAAAGCACAAAAAACATAAAAAAAAAATTATAAAAAAACTGCACTCGATAAAAAAAAAAAAAAAATTTACGTATGGAATACGTAAGGTAGAATAAGATAGGCTAATTTAGAATAAGATAGTTTTAAGATTTATTTTAAGGTAGTTTATAAGTATTATATATAAGAATACAAAAAAAGTTCAGTCACTAGGTTTTTGACTAATTTGCTTAGTAATACTTAAATTTAAATTTAAAAGAATGAAATAAATAAACAATTTTCAAGTTCGTTACGTCGAAAGACATAGTCTTAAGTATTAGGTTTAACTTAGAGCGCCCGCACAGGGCCAGTAAGTTAGAATTAGAAGAGTTAAGTTAGTTAAGCTAGTTTTAAGCGTTTTGTCTAGCTATAAGTTTAATGAATTGCCCAATAAAAATGTATTAAAATGGTAAAATGAAACAAACTGATGCTTAACTTTTGCAGCAGACCTCACATATACTTGAAACTTTGCATGTGTTTGCATAATACATAAAGGGTTGTAATTTGTTGGTTGTTTGAGACTATAACTGTAAAATTCGCTTATTTTCTTTAAATAAACGACGTTGTGCCCGGATACTAGCACTGTCCGGCTACTAGTGACTCTACCCTATGTGTAACAAATACGTTTCACACATCCATACATATTTATAAATGCAAATGAATATCAAATATGTATGTATCGTGTATATGGCTAAAATAGTAAAACATTTTTTTTAATGCTGCAGATTGATTGGATTCACCTATTAATTTGAAAGAAAAGTTGTTAGTTTTAATTATTTGTTAAAATAACAATTTTAACATAACCACGATAATTTCTGTTTTTGAAAGCTTAGTCTGGAGGCCTTTTGAATGAGGAGTACAGGAATATTATGAAAAAAAGGGCAAGGCTGTGTGGCAAGCACAAGCTCCATATGAGCTTTTCGTCAATGAATTGTTTGAACGCAAAATCGAAAATGGATTAATTTTAAACTTTGGAAAAATGCCTTATAGGACTTATGTCCAACATTTTAATGCCATGTCCTCAGGTATGCGTAAAATGACT
Source organism: Pocota personata (assembly GCA_963082735.1). Lineage (NCBI taxonomy): Eukaryota > Metazoa > Arthropoda > Insecta > Diptera > Syrphidae > Pocota > Pocota personata. The sequence continues at coordinate 74,461,471 of OY720431.1, forward strand.
TGGGTATCAATTTTAAATAAGATCATTTAAGCCGTAACAGGCATATGGCCAATTTATGTACATAATTCCGCTAATAAGTAAAACAAAATTTTATTTAGCCAAATATTGTTTAATCAGCCTTATTGCGATCGTCCATATTAGGTTAGGTTTGGTTAGGTTGAAGTGGCCAGCTAAGAGGCTGACACAGTTAGAACAATGATAGGTCCGTTATGATACCACGTGGATCTTGGGGACAAATTTGCTTTACCTACTCGTTGAACAAATTGGAGCTTCTGATGAAGCGTAGGAGGCTTAGTTCACTGAAGCAGGAGCTCCTAAGTGCAGCTTTCTTCTTTGGGAGAGAGCTGGACAGATACAAATAAGGTGAGGAATAGTTCTCTCCTCTTCTTCATCCATACAGCTTCTACAGAATATACGCAAATAGAACAGTGCCCAGTGATGGCATCAATTACAGCGCTAATATGCAATCTATTAAGAGAAATAAAATTTTTAGAGCGTTTCAGATTCAGCTTAGGCCAAATTATTTTTTTCGGTATATGCGTTGTACCACTTGTCCACCTAAGACTTATTTTCTCGATAACATCCAGCTTTAATTTAAGTTTACATGTAGCGACGGGTTAAGAATATCACTGCAGCGCACCCACAAATACAAAGCGCTTGTCGTAGAAGGCGACTAAGGGGAAAATCACATCCAGGTGAGTCATCTTAAAACTGTTCCGCAATTGTGCATGCGAATCCGTGGATTGACATGCCTGGAGATCACAGGTGTTGTAAAAGTAAGATCAAACATCAAAAATCAGGAGTATGCACGTGTCAAAATCAAAAAAAAAAAAAACGCTTAAACTTATGGAAAAGTACGCTATAAAGAAAAGCACTACTCCGCCAGGCACTATCAATTCTACGCATTTGGGACGAGCAGAAATGCTCGGGTCAGAGCTATTCGATTTTCGGGTGATAGCAAAATAGTGCAACGACTTAGGCGGACCCTAAGAGTCGCGAGTTGGAACCTTGGAAGTATGAGTGGTCGCAGCTACGAGCTTGAAGAAATGATGATTACAAGGCGAGTGGACATCTTGTGTGTACAAGAAACGAAATGGCGAAACACCGGGAATCGGGAGCGTTTCTTGGACGTTAAGACAAAAGCTTACAAGATGTTCTACTATGGCTCGGAACAAGGTAAAAACGGAATAGCTATCATAATCGCGTGAGAGCTACTTGGCAACATTTTGACCATTTAAAAGTCCAGTGACCGTTTGATGTCTCTAAAATTGGTGATACAGGGTGAGATGTGAAATATGCTCCACAAGTCGGATGCGAACAGAGAGAAAACTATGCATTTTGGCTGCATTTTCAGAACCTCATCAAAAACATCCCAAAGGAAGAGTTTTTGTTTGTTGGCGGAGATTTGGACATGTCGGGAAATCAAACGAAGACTATGATGACAGGGGTACGGCATTAGGAATTCTTCAGGTGAAGACATCCTAAGCATGTGCAAGTCATACGGTCTTATCGTGCTAAATACCATGTTCCTCAAATAAAGCCGATACCTGATCACTTACAGCAGTGACGGAAATGAAATCCAGATTGATTATCATTTGGTAGCCAGATTCATGAAGCCCCGGGTTAAAGATTGCAAAGTGATCCTGGGAGAAGCGATCGCTCAGCAACACCGTCTCCTTCTGGCAGAAATTTGTATGGAGACGGGGAAGAAATCAAATAAGCAAAGAAAGATGGCTGAGAAATTCAATTGGTACAAGCTGGACAAAGGAAAAGGTGAAGTTTTATTACCAGCATGACAAATTACCTCTTTACCATCATCGATGAGGTCGGTTATGAGGTGTGCAGAGCACAAGATATGTGCAGAGCACAACATCTTGCTTGAAGAGAGCCAAATCACTGGTTGGAACGTCGAAAGGCGACTGCCAACACGCCAAAGAAACATGGTGGTGGACAGATGAAGTTAAAGTAGTGATACTGGCAAAGAAAACGGCTTTCAAGGCTTCGTCAAAGTGCTCTTCTACTAATAGAGATGAAAAAGCTCGCCTTGAAGTGATATATATGTAGATGTTGCAAAGGTCTCACGAAGAAGGAGTGCGCCCAATTTCAAGCAAAAAGTATGGAAGGCCTCTACCGGGAGTTGGAGGAAATATTGTCTTCGGCGTGTGATAGGAACCAGGCTACCCAGGAGCTTCGACAAAACAACTTGAACAAAGGAACAACTGTCTTCAAAATAGCTGCCCAGAGAAGAAGAAATGCTCAGGAGATTCGTTCCCCAAAGTTCATTAACAATACTCAAGGTCAGCTTCTTGTGGAGGACGACAAAATGTGCGACTGTATTATGAAAGTCTTCTGAATGAATAGTTTCCCCTTGTGTACTACATATATCCGAAATTACTGTCGAAGAAGTTAAGAATGCGCTCAAATACTCCAAAAAAAGAAAAGCGTTTGGGCCAGACGAGATGCCCTTTAAGTTCTGTAAAAAGATGGGAGACATCGGAGTCCAGATGGCTCATGAGTTTTATCTCCAAACTTATGAGAGGTGATCCATTGCCTAATCGGTAGAGGGAAAGTTATCTTCTTCCTTTGCACAAAGGAAAGGGCGATACGCGAAACTGCGATAACTACCGTTCTGTCAAGCAGATGCCTACACCATGAAGATCGTCGAGCGGGTATTAGAGGGCCGACAGTGGAAAATAATACGGCTATCTGATGACCAGTGCGGGTTTGTCTCGGGTAAATCAACAACAGATGCTATCCAAGGTATAAGGATCATAATGAAAAAAGATCGTAATTCCTTAAAGGGCTTGCATATGGTGTTGGATGATTTCGAAAACGCCTTTGATAGATAACCAAGAGATCTCTTATGGGCGGCGCTAAGACAACGAGAAGTTCCAGAAACGTAAGTGCGCATCATCCATGTATGAGGGAGCAAGGACAAGAGTAAGATTTCCCGCAGGAGTCACCCAAGAGTTCACAATCAAAGTCGGTGTACACCATTGCAGTCCTTGTTTATCTGCTTGAAGGAAAAGTGACGGACCCCAAAGTGCATCAGTTATTCTTTGCTGACGATGGAGTCATAATAAGTGAAGGTCAAACGTCCTTGCAACGAGCACTTGATGTATGGGTGGATGTTTTGGAGGGAAATTGGTACCGTATTAGTCCAAAAAAGACAGAGTATCTGTGCTGCCCGTTCTCTGATCCACACCGGCCTATTCCAGACATCTACTTGGATGGAAAAGTGCTTCCCAAGAGCAAAAAGTTAAAATATCTGGGATCTATGATCAATAGCGAAGTAACTTGTGATGATGACATCAATCATCGCGTAAGCGTAGGGTGGATTAATTGGCGAGAAAACTACGCCATCTTCTGTGATCGAAAAATGTCCCCTAAGTTGAAAGGAATGCTGGACAATGTAGAAAAAGTATGAGGGCAAATTAACGGCAGCTGAGATGAAGATGTTTCACATGACAGCAGGAGTAACAAAGCTTGATAGAATAAAAAGTTCGAAGAATCGAGGAAGCCTTAATGTAAAAGAACCAAGCAAGATAGAGCACGACCGGTTCAGTTGAGAGATCTGAGATGACTTAGGAGTCGGAAGAAAAGGCTAAGACTAAGCCTATTACAGAGGACGCCCCCACGTACCCTGGCGTTAGTTTTTGAACTGTATGTATCGACTTGTCTTCTACAAATACATTTTCCTCCCAGAATGACCCCGAAGGAAGACTTTGAAGTTTTTGTCAAAATTTAGCCTGGATATGGTGTAGTCGATGTTTTCAGGAAAGATTTTGATTCAAAATAGAGGCGTGGCCAAATGCTTTACTGAACCGCTGTGAAGTTGCTTTAAGGTGATTAGCTACAAATGTTGCCATTTGCCTACCGAAGAGGTCGAGGGTTGTCAGATGAAACAGAGTATCCAGTGCTGCACATGGTGTCTTGCGGAATGTTCCGCTTATGAATAAACAGGATGATCGTTGGACTTTGCTTTTTTTATGGTTTATGACCTTATCTAAGACAGTCACTAGACAATCACCTCGTATGTGAGGATCAGCCTAATGACCGAGATGTAGAGCCAGTGAGTTATTCCGGGTTGTAAACCCCGTTTGTTCCCAATAGCTTGAAAGTGCTACCGTGGCTTTCTTTACTCTTTCTTGTATGGTAGGTTTCCAGCTTAGTTTTCTATCCAAAATAAGACACAGATATTTTGTTTCGTTAGGAAAAGTTAAGCTTATTCCATTAAGATTTATATTATATATTTCCTTATTTAAAGCGTTTTGTATTAGATCTTTTAAGGTAATAAGGTGCTTTCCTGAAACTGATATAGCAACGTCTTCAACGACGTCTGTATATGCGTTCACCTCACATTACTCCAACTCCAGGATTATCAATAGTTCGTAACCTCCAAATTCCAAAGAAGTGGGAATAGGACACCGCTTCGTGCGGCACTGTCATATTTGACAATGCATTTGTCGCTGATGTATTGACGGTGTTAAAAGCGCCTCTATATCCAAGAATGTTACCATTGTGTACTCCTTATGATCCAGGGAATACTCGATTTTGTTTACTAATGTACGTAATGCTTTTTCCACTAATTTACCTTTGCAGTATGCATGTTGATTTGCAGACAGTAGTAGTGTGTCGATACTGCCACGTAAGTGGATATCAATCTGTCATTCCAGTATTTTTAGAAGGAAAGATGATAGACTAATAGGTCTGAGGTCTTTTGGGCACACATGAGAACATTTACCGGCTTTGGGTATGACAACCACATTGATTTCTTTCCATAATAGCGGAATAATACAATGTAGTATTAAAGTTAGTGCTGGCAAGAATTATCTGATGTCATTTATAGTTCGGTAGGTATTATGTAGCTATGTAGTAACCAAAGAAGTTTGTCCTGCGTAATCATACTTGAGGAGCTGGTTTTTTATGCATTTGACTTACTAAGGTCAGTGTTGTTAGCAACTTGGAAGTTATTTCTACACAGAAGAGTCGCCAAGATCTCTTGCTTTTGTATTGTTAATAAGTTTCTACAATTGATTCCATCCATGATTGATCCAAACGAGGTAGCATGACGACACGACATCGCCACCCACATTATTATTATTGGTGTACGGTTATCGTGCACTGTGACCCAATGGTCTATCGAGCCCCCTGCTAATACCTAGGAGAGGTTTATTCCCTCATTAGAGTTTCCTTCAGAATACAATTCCTTCACAATTGTTATCGAGGGTCAAGCACTATTCCTTTGCATTGGCAAGGATAAATCGCCCTAGAGTACCCTCTCTAATCCGGTTTCTCTTAGGAATCTGAGAATGAGAAGTGGGTCCATGGTTGGCATATCCACATCTGATAGTTGGTACTTGAACAAGTATTTCAATCTTTTGTAGGTCAGGGGCCAACAAGTCTTCAGAAGATGTTCTGGAGTCTCACTGGACATGTTGCAGAATCTGCAAAGGCATTCGTTTGTTATATCTAGTTTCCTTAGATACTCCCCGAGTTTACAGTGCCCCGTTAGAAAACTTGTTAGGATACGTAAGTTATTCTTGTTAAGGCAGATGCACTCTTCGAATTTTTTTCCAGTTGTAGTGCCCCAGAAGTTTCTTAGCTTGCCTCAGATCTGGAGTATTTATCCACGTTCTCGTCCTGTTTTCTTTCTCTATCTTCCTGAATTCTTCGCATTTTTTTTTTTTTTTTTTTTTATAATTTGCACGTGTGAAAGGAGTTATGAATACCCTTATACTAATTTTTAGGACACGGGCCTTTTGAGGAAAGGGGTGTGATTTCCTATTCCGCAGAATGATTCAGGTCCAATAAAGGATTCTGACGTTCCTTGTCTTTCCAAGGAGTTTGCTTCTTCGTTGCCCTCTATTCCAGCGTGGCCGGGTATCCAATAGAGGTTACTGCTACCTAATTCATTAAGTTTGTATAGGCATATCCACACAAGTTTTGATTTAATGGCATGGAAGTCAAGTGCCTTGATAGCTACTTGACTGTCTGACAATATTGCTATGTCGCAGTTTTTGTATCTCCCATCGAGATTGAATTGAACACGTCTATTTGTAGCATATATTTCAGCTTGAAAGATGCTGTCTTAAATGTCCTTTCTGTATTAGGGCTGGTGTGATACTATCCGCACCTGGTGCCTTGAACGGCTGAAAAGAGCTAAATGCCCATTCAATTCTCCCTCTGGAACAGATTGTGCTTGAAATTAAACAATCTTCTTTCCTAGGTCTTGTTATGTTGGTCATGCTCTCTTCATTTGTATTCTGCATACTTCCAGGCAAGTGAGTTTCTAAGAGCAGCTATCTCTTCCTCATCCTTAGTGAAACTACCGTCTGGGTTTTTTTTTTTTTAGAGACGTTTGCATTTCACCCGATTTTGCCAGAGCTTTATGCAGTCTAGCTGCAGCAGGAGTGCTGGTGCAAAATCTTTTAAAGCTTTAACTTTTTTGGTTTTTCTCAGATCTTTATTGTACTATGTACAATAAGTGCCTCTCTGTAGCTTTGCCAGTCTCTGTTACGCTTTGCCCTATTGAACAGTTTGAGTGTTACAGATCTTAACTTTAACAAATTGTTGCTCCACCATGGCGCATCTTTTCCACCCTTGTTGTTGCTTATGGGACATAAGTACACTCTAAGTAATGAGTTGGAGCTCTACTAATGTCGATATGCTCCAGGTTATTACCTAGGGTTTCTTCAAAGGTCTTCCAGTTTGTTTTTCTTGGATTTCTTCTTTGATTTCTCGTGATACATATATTGTCTAGGTCGAACACAATTATTCTGTGATCAGACAATGACTGGTATTTGGATACTCTTCAGTTCTTAATTAACCTACTTATGCTAGGACTGCCTAGCGTGAAATCGAGAACTACCTGTCTAACTCTCGTAACAAATGTTGGGGTATTCCATATATTATATATAACGAGAGATGAACTTAAAATACATTTTAAGAGAGACTCACTCCTGATATTGGTGTCGGTGCTCCCCCAGATGACATTGTGAGCATTAACATCAATATCAGGAGTGAGTCTCTCTTAAAATGTATTTTAAGTTCATCTCTCGTTATATATAATATATGGAATACCCCAACATTTGTTACGAGAGTTAGACAGGTAGTTCTCGATTTCACGCTAGGCAGTCCTAGCATAAGTAGGTTAATTAAGAACTGAAGAGTATCCAAATACCAGTCATTGTCTGATCACAGAATAATTGTGTTCGACCTAGACAATATATGTATCACGAGAAATCAAAGAAGAAATCCAAGAAAAACAAACTGGAAGACCTTTGAAGAAACCCTAGGTAATAACCTGGAGCATATCGACATTAGTAGAGCTCCAACTCATTACTTAGAGTGTACTTATGTCCCATAAGCAACAACAAGGGTGGAAAAGATGCGCCATGGTGGAGCAACAATTTGTTAAAGTTAAGATCTGTAACACTCAAACTGTTCAATAGGGCAAAGCGTAACAGAGACTGGCAAAGCTACAGAGAGGCACTTATTGTACATAGTACAATAAAGATCTGAGAAAAACCAAAAAAGTTAAAGCTTTAAAAGATTTTGCACCAGCACTCCTGCTGCAGCTAGACTGCATAAAGCTCTGGCAAAATCGGGTGAAATGCAAACGTCTCTAAAAAAAAAAAAACCCAGACGGTAGTTTCACTAAGGATGAGGAAGAGATAGCTGCTCTTAGAAACTCACTTGCCTGGAAGTATGCAGAATACAAATGAAGAGAGCATGACCAACATAACAAGACCTAGGAAAGAAGATTGTTTAATTTCAAGCACAATCTGTTCCAGAGGGAGAATTGAATGGGCATTTAGCTCTTTTCAGCCGTTCAAGGCACCAGGTGCGGATAGTATCACACCAGCCCTAATACAGAAAGGACATTTAAGACAGCATCTTTCAAGCTGAAATATATGCTACAAATAGACGTGTTCAATTCAATCTCGATGGGAGATACAAAAACTGCGACATAGCAATATTGTCAGACAGTCAAGTAGCTATCAAGGCACTTGACTTCCATGCCATTAAATCAAAACTTGTGTGGATATGCCTATACAAACTTAATGAATTAGGTAGCAGTAACCTCTATTGGATACCCGGCCACGCTGGAATAGAGGGCAACGAAGAAGCAAACTCCTTGGAAAGACAAGGAACGTCAGAATCCTTTATTGGACCTGAATCATTCTGCGGAATAGGAAATCACACCCCTTTCCTCAAAAGGCCCGTGTCCTAAAAATTAGTATAAGGGTATTCATAACTCCTTTCACACGTGCAAATTATAAAAAAAAAAAAAAAAAAAAATGCGAAGAATTCAGGAAGATAGAGAAAGAAAACAGGACGAGAACGTGGATAAATACTCCAGATCTGAGGCAAGCTAAGAAACTTCTGGGGCACTACAACTGGAAAAAAATTCGAAGAGTGCATCTGCCTTAACAAGAATAACTTACGTATCCTAACAAGTTTTCTAACGGGGCACTGTAAACTCGGGGAGTATCTAAGGAAACTAGATATAACAAACGAATGCCTTTGCAGATTCTGCAACATGTCCAGTGAGACTCCAGAACATCTTCTGAAGACTTGTTGGCCCCTGACCTACAAAAGATTGAAATACTTGTTCAAGTACCAACTATCAGATGTGGATATGCCAACCATGGACCCACTTCTCATTCTCAGATTCCTAAGAGAAACCGGATTAGAGAGGGTACTCTAGGGCGATTTATCCTTGCCAATGCAAAGGAATAGTGCTTGACCCTCGATAACAATTGTGAAGGAATTGTATTCTGAAGGAAACTCTAATGAGGGAATAAACCTCTCCTAGGTATTAGCAGGGGGCTCGATAGACCATTGGGTCACAGTGCACGATAACCGTACACCAATAATAATAATGTGGGTGGCGATGTCGTGTCGTCATGCTACCTCGTTTGGATCAATCATGGATGGAATCAATTGTAGAAACTTATTAACAATACAAAAGCAAGAGATCTTGGCGACTCTTCTGTGTAGAAATAACTTCCAAGTTGCTAACAACACTGACCTTAGTAAGTCAAATGCATAAAAAACCAGCTCCTCAAGTATGATTACGCAGGACAAACTTCTTTGGTTACTACATAGCTACATAATACCTACCGAACTATAAATGACATCAGATAATTCTTGCCAGCACTAACTTTAATACTACATTGTATTATTCCGCTATTATGGAAAGAAATCAATGTGGTTGTCATACCCAAAGCCGGTAAATATTCTCATGTGTGCCCAAAAGACCTCAGACCTATTAGTCTATCATCTTTCCTTCTAAAAATACTGGAATGACAGATTGATATCCACTTACGTGGCAGTATCGACACACTACTACTGTCTGCAAATCAACATGCATACTGCAAAGGTAAATTAGTGGAAAAAGCATTACGTACATTAGTAAACAAAATCGAGTATTCCCTGGATCATAAGGAGTACACAATGGTAACATTCTTGGATATAGAGGCGCTTTTAACACCGTCAATACATCAGCGACAAATGCATTGTCAAATATGACAGTGCCGCACGAAGCGGTGTCCTATTCCCACTTCTTTGGAATTTGGAGGTTACGAACTATTGATAATCCTGGAGTTGGAGTAATGTGAGGTGAACGCATATACAGACGTCGTTGAAGACGTTGCTATATCAGTTTCAGGAAAGCACCTTATTACCTTAAAAGATCTAATACAAAACGCTTTAAATAAGGAAATATATAATATAAATCTTAATGGAATAAGCTTAACTTTTCCTAACGAAACAAAATATCTGTGTCTTATTTTGGATAGAAAACTAAGCTGGAAACCTACCATACAAGAAAGAGTAAAGAAAGCCACGGTAGCACTTTCAAGCTATTGGGAACAAACGGGGTTTACAACCCGGAATAACTCACTGGCTCTACATCTCGGTCATTAGGCTGATCCTCACATACGAGGTGATTGTCTAGTGACTGTCTTAGATAAGGTCATAAACCATAAAAAAAGCAAAGTCCAACGATCATCCTGTTTATTCATAAGGGGAACATTCCGCAAGACACCATGTGCATATTCTGAACAAATCATTCAGCTTGTCCATTCGTGGCGGGGTGGTACGGTGCAGTGAATTTATGATTGATTCCGTTTTCTCTTATGAAGTTCCGAAACTCCCCCGAGGTAAAAGTAGGCCCATTGTCACTGACCAAGGTTAACGGTAGACCATATCGAGCAAATAGGTCACGTAAGATTTCTATGGTTTTTGCTGCTTTCATGTTATTCACTTGAAAAATTTCAAGCCACTTTGAATGCGCATCGACCACTATCAAACAATATTTTTCCCAAAATGGTACAGCAAAATCTATGTGTATTTCTTTGCCATGGGATAGAAGGATATTCCCATGGATGTTGAACCTTTTTCGCTGATTGGTTTTGATCACTTCTGCAAGCCAAGCATTTTTGTGGTAAGTTTTCGATGTTGGAATCCGAATGCGGCCACCAGATCTAACTTCGTGCCAACGCCTTCATCTTCACGATCTCAACGTGAGCGGTATGCAGTTCAGCTAGTATTAATTCTCTTAGGGTCCCCGGTTTCCTAAGGATTGTACCATTGGTTAGTGAAAATTGATGGGGTTTACCTTCGAAACCGGCGTTGACTAATTTGTTTCCCATCAATAAACTGTTATACACCCCCCTTAGTGCCTGATCTCTGCTAGTCTCCTCTGTAATTTGTTTTTGGGTAACGGGAACGATATCCATTTGCTGCATTTGGTATTAGTGACGTGGTCCGCATCTGTTGGTTCGTCCCACTGTAGAGGCAATCGGGAAAGCGCATCTGCATTAGCGTGATCACCCGTCGCTCGATACACAATATCGTATTTGAAACCACCATAATTGGTAAACTCTTGCTAGGGCTGAAAATAGAAACGAATGGTTTGTAATCAGTAATTAGTGTGAATTTACGTCCGTAACAATATTGAAAAAATCTATTCCATGCCCAGAATATTGAAGTCGCCTCTTTGTCAATTTGACTGTTATTTTTTTTCTGAAGCAGAAAGAGATCTTGAGGCATAAGCTTAAGCTATAGGCCGTTCCTGCCCATGTGGAAATGTATGTGACAGTACAGCTCCTAGTCCATATGGACTCGCATCAGTAGCCAATGACAGGGGTAGATTTGGATATTGCTTGTATTTTGTCCTTCGTCTTTTCGAGTCCCTTTTCTGATATTATATGGCCTAAATACGAAATTGTACTTCCAAAAAAATTGCACTTGCTGAGCTTGATGCGAAGTCCAATATTATTTAACCGGCGAAACACTTCTTTTAGGCGAACTGTATCCAGAGTAGACCCTTGGATTTTGATGTCGTCCAGGAAAACGCATACTCCAGATATATTATCCAATGTTTGCTTGATATATCTCTGCCAAAGAGCGGGTGCCACCTTCGTACCAAACATTAACCTATTTATCTTATAGTCGCCTGGCATATGCAGGTAAACCTCGCTCAAATCCAATGTCGTAAAAATCTTTCCTCCAAACATAGACGTCGCGAAAAATATCTTCAACGTGAGGGATCAGAAAATGGTCATCCTTGAGCACTTTGTTTAATGTAATTTTGTAGTCGGCACGCAATCTAATTGATCCATCTTTCTTCATGATGGGCACTACCAGTATACCCCACTCACTATATTGCATTTTTGTTATTATGCCTTCCTTTTCTAGACGATCAATCTCCTCTTTCATTTTCTCCTAGTTTAGTGTTATCATTAATAAATAATGTTGTCTCGAAGTTATTTATTTTCCCAACACCGGATTGAAAAACATCGCCAAACTTGGTTTTTAGAGCATGCAGTATTTTCTCCTTTGACATTGGTAACTCATTGTGACTCACTTGATTTAATTGCGGCAGTTTAACTTTAAACAATTTCAGCCACTCTCTCCCAAAAATTGCATCCACCGTACCTGACATAATTCAAAATTCGCGTTTGCCTCCTCATTGCCGTATCTCAGATGCACTGTCGTATATCCAACGGGCTGTATGATCTCTCCAGTATACATCATACATCTGATTCATACATCTGTTTTGCCATGTCTTAACAAATTCCTGATAAGAAATTGACGACACCACCGCGCCAGTGTCCAACTCTAGCTGCTTTGAAACACCATCCAGAACTAATGTAGCATGAATTTCCTTGGCTTCCTTTTCTCTTCAGGCAGAACAAGCTTACTGAGCTGATACATGTAGTAGTCCTCCTGCTCCTCCTCGTCCGTATGTGCTGATAGCAAATGTAATTTAATGTAGTTGATTTTGTTTACTTAATTTTCTATTTTTGGACTGCTCATGTAAACGCGAGCCAGATAGCCGGCTTTTCGGCACTTGGAGCACACTGGTCAATTGTGTTTGCATGCGTTTGCTAATCACCGTATCGAAAACAATTGGTTGACACTTGTTTATGTGCACTATAAATCACTTTCTGATTTTTGGGTTTCGGTGAATAATTTATGGGCTTTGGCATATTTGTGTTTGAAATCTGGTTTTGGTAATTACTCAGCGAAGTAGTTTGTAAATTTTGGATGTCCTTTGAGTCCTTTTTTCAGACTCCATTGCGAGAAGAGCCGTGGCGCAATGTGTAAAAGTATTATTGGTTTCTTTTAATTGAATTATTTTTTCTAACCAATGCGCATTTCGGAGCCCGCTTATAAATTGTTGCCTTAAGTGGACATCGGCAGTCGATGCACTGCAAGATGCACTATTGAAATTGCAGTTTTTACACATTTTTTTTTTAGATCTGCGGTAAAGTTAAATATACTCTCCCCTTCATGTTGTGTACGTTTTGTGAACCTATTTTGTTCTGCTATAACACTGGGCGCTGGGTGTAAATGGTCTTTAACCAATTTGATAAGGTCATCATAACTCTTAGTCTTTGGATCATCTGGGTTTTTGCACCAATTGCGTGAACTAATCAATTTCGTTTGCTGTCTTTGACCGCGTTAGTGTTCCCTGTCAGATTTTTCAAGCAGAAAAAATTCTCCAGCCTTTTGACGAAAATTTCCCAACTTTCATTCCCTTCATTGAAGCTTTCCAGTTGCATTCCCTCATGGTGCAATTGACTGGCATTGTTGCCTGATTCGCATTCGTAATTGCCTCCAAAAGAGACTGCAACTGATTTTGATCCATTATATATTTTTTTTCGCCTCGTCGCCACTGTTAAATATCCGAAACCCGCAAGTAGAACTTCTAAAAACGACAAGATGACAGTACAAAGTGTGAATGTTAAGCTTCAGGTGGCGGTAATCGACTTCAGGAACCCTGATCGTAGGTTGACAAGTGACGAATGGAGGCTGGTTGAGCTGCATATACTGGATGGTGTAAACGATGCCATCGTTGAGAAACAGAAAAATAAAATTTATGAAAAGAAGAAAGAACAGGTGGGTGATAATTTAATTTAATGAAGAAGAATTTGGGCTAACCAAATAAATTTTCACCATAGCAAAACAGCTGGCGCCAATCTTATCTATCTCAAGAGAAATGGATATCCCGTGGATTTAGGTAGGTGAAATCATAAAGATTTAATAACACATATATAAAATATAAACGCAGAGTGCGGAATGAAAGAATAGAATGTGTATTATAGCTAGGAAACACATGGACCAAACGGTGGTAAAGCTTGGGCGGAGGAGTCTTTCCCCACTAATTATATCAGTCGTTTATATACCGTACGATGAGAAGGGAGGACCGTAATCTGCATTAACCCACTTCTTAGTACACAAGGCGGAAAGGAAAGTTGGGATCTGTTGATGGGATGTGATGCGAACTCCCACCATGTTCAATGGGGTAGCGTTGACACCAACTTGCGCGATAAGTCTTTGTTTGAGTTCATAATTTAAAATAATCTTATTGTTGCAAAGAGAGGTAATGAACCAACTTTTGTAGTTACAAATAGACAGGAGGTTTTAGATATTAATTTAGTTAGTAAGACCTAAAACCCTGTTAATAGATAAGTGGAAAGTTTCAAGAGAAGAATCCTACTCCGACCACAAAATTATTGAATTTTTCTTGGAAGCAGATGTGATTTACCACATAGAAATCTTAGGAAAGCCAACTGGATATTAAGATATTACTTTAGTTAGTAAACCCTAAAACCCTGTTAATAGATAAGTGGAAAGTTTCAAGAGAGCTGTGATTTACCACATAGAAATCTTAGGAAAGCCAACTGGGATCTCTTTAGGACTGAGGTAGCGAAAAAAGTAGGCTAATATAAGAATATAAGTGTCAAGCCCAATGGACATTGACCGAAAAAGATTTAGAGATGCTTTTGGCAAATTCTGTCCAGTAACGAAAAAGAAGAATAAAATGTCACATCCATGATGGACTAAGGAACTAGCTAACATCAGGAAATTAACCAGAATACTCCTAAATGTAGCCAGAAGAATAAAATTAGATGAGAATTGAGAAACTTATAAAGCCAGCCAAAGAAAATCCAAAAATGAGTCACAGGGAGCAACGCGCCGCTCGGAATTACTAGGATTGCTGTTGAGAACACATTTTCCGGGGTACATGACCCAGCTTGACAATATCACTGGAATAAATAATAACATGATAGCGGAATCACCGACGGAACTGTTTACAGAAGAGATAATTGAGTGGGCAATTAGATCGTTCTCTCCCTTTAATTCCCCCGGAAATCGATGGCATTTTCCCGATCATGTTAGAGAAACTATAACTACAATTGTTCCGGTACTCAAAAACTTTATCTTAATAGCCTCATTTTGGGGTATATTCCAAGGACATGGAGACAAGTTAGAGTGGTCTTCTTACCCAAGGCCGGTAAGGCAAGTCACACTACTGCAAAAGACTTCAGACCAATAAGTCTTACCTCCTTTGTCCTGAATATTTCGGAAAGACTAGCAGACATATGCATTCGTAGAAAAATAAACGCTGGAGACTTATCTTCAGTTCAACTCGCTTATACGAACTGTAAAAGTATAGAGACAGTATGTAGAGACACTGTGTTGGCAGTTCAATAGAAAAAAAAAAAAAACAGTGAAAGATAAAGAATACACAATAGACATTGAAGGAGGCTTTAATAATGTCAGAACAGATGCGGTGCGCAGAACCTTAACAAACTTAACAAGCTATATTTATAACACGCTAATAAACTGGATAGTTAATATGCTTGGGGAAAGACATATTATAGTTGAACTTGGTGGAACAAGGTTAGAAGCATACGCCTCTAGAGGTACACCTCAAGGCGGAGTCATATCCCGATCTATCTAAACGAAGTTTTTTTTTTATAATTCGCACGTGTCAAAGGGGATATGAATACCCTTATACTAATTTTTTAGGACACGGACGTTTTGTGGAAAGGGGGAGAGACAGAAAGAAAGACAGATTGGTGTAGTTTGCTTGAAACTCAGGAGGTATTAAGTTTCAGTGAACTCCAAGGGTGGCGTCCAGATAACTGGGGAGTATTTTTGTTTTACTGATATTGTCGTTGCTTATGATTCACAGTATTTTTCCCGTCCTCCTGATGTCATCATCACGAACGAGTTGCATTTTAGCCATATAACCACCCCACTGCCAGTGTTATGCCTTCGCAGTAGAGTTGACATAAGCTTTCGCAATTGATTTACTTTTTTATTTATTTCATGCGAAACAAATAGATTCTTGACATCAGGATACGAATCATGAACCTGCAGCGTGACAAGCGATGATGTTACCATTAGACCATAGCCTCCCATACGAAGTACTTCTACAACTCAGAAACAGTAGTGCAGAGCAACTGCTTATGCAGACGACGTTGTGCTGCTGGCTATAAGCAAATTTCTTCCAACCCTTACAGAGCAGTTAGAGGGGGCATTAGGGACCTCAAATACTTGAGCCGGCAAGGTTGATCTGGCGGTTAACTCTCAACAAACCGAGTTGGTACTATTTACTAACAAAAGGAAATTGCTACAATTTTTAACAGCTTCTGTTGGAGACATCCCTCTTAGAATCTCTAAAAGTGGTAAATACTTGAATATTTGGGAAAACCTGGAGATCTAAACCCAAAATCATCCGATGGCTATAAAAAGACTGACTTGCGGTAGCCTCGTTTGGTGGCAGGCAACAAGTAAAACCACCAACCTAATCACGACACAGGGTTGAACTTAGGCTACAGCCGACCAAAAGCGGCAGAGAAGGGAGGGTGAGGCTGAAAACGTCTCAGGAATTCTATGAACTCTCTGTGAGAGGACGAGTCGGTGCCGTCCACAAATAGGTGACGGGGGAACTCTCTAAGCACGAAGACAACACGTGAAGCACTGCATACTAAGCCTATATGCTAGGCCCGGACTTAATTGCTGTGTGGCTGACGGTTGTAGTGTTCTTTTACTTTAGTTAGAGTGAAATCTGATTGAAATGGCTCTCAGGCCAATGATGCAACTGCTCTCGTTCAGTTAAAACTTTGGCAAGCCTCAAATTACGTTCTCCGTCACGTCGCTCTTAAGTTGGTGGTGTATGTTCAGATGTAACGTTCCTGATTAGCATCCTACCCATAACGTCCTGTGTCAACCCTCGCATGTCGTCCCTGCCTGCATAGATAACCATGCGATCATAGAGGTGAATACACATCCCGACGGAGATAGCGGTTTTGAGTGGGGACTCAATAGAGATGTTACCACAAAACAATCAAACACCAGAAAAAAAAAATTCGGAAAAAACAAAAAATCAGAAAAATAATTATTTTCAAGTAGAAGGGGAGCTTACTGTATTAGCACACCTATTTTGAAGAAGTTCGCTACTTTCCAGATCTCCAGAAATGCCAACACCAGCAGAAAGCAGGACTTGTACCAGCGTTCCAGGAAACACAGCAGCTCTACGAGAGATTTATAATTGCCCAAAGAAACTTAAAAGCTGCAATTAAAAATAGTAAAAAGAGAAGCTTCGAAGAACTGTACAACGAAGCCAATCAAAACCCATGGGGAAAAGCTAACCAAGTGGTTATGATAAAGTTGAACGGTTGCAAAAAACCCTCGCCCACGTCCTCAGTGTTTCTGGAAAACGTGATCTCTGTGCTTTTTCCACAACAGCAGGGAATAGAAGAACAAACGGAGAGGAGAACCACGATGGGGCATTACCTCTCGTCACAGCAGCAGAAACCCTGCAAGTCTGCAAAAACATTAAGAATCAAAAAGGACCTGGAGTTGGTGGAATCCCAAACATTGTATTAAAAGAAGCCATTAATTGGTGCCCACACATCTTTGCAGACGTATACAATACCTGCCTCAAGGAAGGAGTATACCCGATCAGTGGAAGAAGCAAAGACTTGTCCTCTTACCAAAAGGTAATAAATCACCACAGCATCCCTCATCGTATAGGATTCTAGGCATGTTGAACACCAAGGGCAAAATACTGGAGCGCATAATAAGTGACAGATTGGAAAACGCGATCGATGAAGTGGGAAACCTCGCAGTCCGCCAGAATAGCTTTCGTAAGGCACGTTCTACGATTGATCCCATCGACGAAGTCGTAAATACAGCGAAAAAAGCTATCGAGGGAAGACGACGGAAGGGCGGAAGTAAGCAGTACTGTGCCTTCAACACCGCAAACTGGAGTAACATTCTGCGGGCTCTTACCGCCAAGAAAGTACCGGACTACCTGCAAAAAATAATGGAGGACTATTTTAGAAATAGAATACTGTACTCTTGTACCGACGACGAAAGTATTGCCAAGGCTGCGTACGATGACGTCTTCAGACTTCGAACTACGAGGACCTCGAAAATAATTGGCTTCACCGACGACATAGCGATCGTTGTAGTGGCTAAATTTATTTAGAAGTTGGAGCACGACTTTAACGAAGCTATCAGCATGGTACAGGACTGGCTAGTAAGCATGAAGAAATAGAATACTGTACTCTTGTACCGACGTCGAAAGTATTGCCAAGGCTGCGTACGAAGACGTCTTCAGACTTCGAACTACGAGGTCCTCGAAAATAATTGGCTTCACCGACGAAATAGCGATCGTTGTAGTGGCTAAATTTCTTGAGAAGTTGGAGCACGACTTTAATGAATCTATCAGCATTGTGCAGGACTGGCTAGTAAGCATGAACCTAAAACTAGCAAAAGAAAAGAAACTAAAAGAGTAACCGTGGGCGATCATGCTGTAGTTTCCAAACCAGAGCTTGGTGTTACTATAGATGTTAGGTTTACTTTTAAGGAACATCTGTAACACGCAGCTGAGAAGGCAGCAGGAACAACGTCTGCCCTGGCAAGGATCATGCCAAATATTGGAGGGCCTAAACAGAAGAAGAGACTGCTCTTAGTAAGAGTTGCGACGTCGATGATGCTTTACAGCTCCCAAATATGGGCAAGTGCCATGAAGACGAAATCGTACAGAAGGAAGACGGAGGTGGTCTACAGAACCAATGTCTTGAGAGAAGCAGCGCCTTTCGAACAACCTCCTACGACGCGGCATGCGTGGTGGCTGGAATGTGCCAATAACCTCCTCCAAGTATAGTGTTTTATTTGTCCAAGAGTATAGTGTTTTATTTGTTGACTATAACTATCCACCACCAGCTGTAAGGTGGTCTTAGTTAGCAATTAGTAATAATTAATACATTTGGTCCTTCAAGTTACTGAACTACTACTAGGAGAATCGAAGAAATTTTGAAAATAGTGAATAGTGCTAATACGAGACGAGATACGTGACGATAACACGATAAGAATTACGAGTGTAGACGATTTGGCTCAAAAGCAGAGAGAAAGGGCTGAATGGATAAAGAAAATATCCGAAAAGAACACGAAAGAGCCCAACGTAAAACAAACAAAGGAATTCGTTAAGGATCGATTAGATGACATCGACCATCACTGGAAAGAGTTTGAGAACGGAGATATAAAAATACGAAAGCACGAGAATTTCAGCGAAAAGCATCCATATATCAAAGCCAACTTTTACAAGCAAGTAGAAGCAACGATGGCGACAACATGAAGTAAGTTAGAAGACAAGCTGAAGGGGATATTAGAAGAAGAATCTAAGGCCCAGAACGTAAATCCACTATCAAGACCGTCAGCATTAGTTGATAACTTGGATAGAGCCATTAACTGCGCCTTGCGAACAACGATAAAGACCAGCAGGAAAAAGAGCAAGAAAGGAGAATGAAACGTCAAGAAGCGCAAAAACAAGCGTTCTTTAGATAGATGGTAGGATGGAGAGAGCACCGCAAACATCAAAAGCATACAATGTCCATAAACAACAGGCAATACAATGCCAATGGGTGAATATAATAAAAACGCATAACGACATTCTAGAGCATGCAGTCGAAATAACCGATGAAGAGTACATGAAGGACCATGAAGAATTAGAGGAGATTTACGAAAATGTTATGGTAAACTTGCAAAAGGAGATCGACGAATTTGAGATCCAATATGCAGTCGGTAAGAGGCAAGACGGCACGGCAGAGAATACACAACACGAGCTGAAATTACCCTTTTCAAAGCTGCCAACATTGAACGCTGATTATAAACAATGGAAGCCATTCTTTAACCTATTTGAGCAAGCTATACATAAAAACGACAGGGTTGGTAAAGCTCAGAAAATGAATTATCTAAAAAACGAACGTGAAGGGCGAAGCAGCCAAGATCATAGAGCATTTGCAGATAATGAAAAATAACTAAAAGACGGCAAGGGAAGCTCTGATAAATAGGTACGAGAACAAACGATTGTTAGTGAATGCGCAAATTCAGGCAATGATTAACCAAAAGGAGTGCCAATTTGAATCGACAGACAATTTAAAAAGAATACACAATACTTCGATGGAATGTGTCAATGAATTAAAGGGACTGAACATTGATACGGAAAACTAGGACCCGATAATACTGTATATCATCTTGAAAAAACTGAACAACGAAACGAGAATGGCGTACGAACAATCTTTGGAAAAACCCAGAGATTTACAACCACTGAACGCGATTTTTACGTTTCTGGAGAACAAGTTATATGCCCTGGACAGTTTAGAGGAAAAGAAGAAAAGAATAGACAGTCCAAGGGACAAAAACTCATTCAACAATAAGAAAGGATTCCTCAAAAATGTCTATACAACTGCAACTCCGGTTTGCAAAGCATGCAATGGCACGCACTGGCTTCAAACAATGAAACATTAAGATGTCCATCAAGCAAGACCTGTCAAATATGTCATCAACGTCACCACACACTACTGCATATTTCCCACTTAGGCAGGCAACCTCAACAGCGGCAAATTAATTTTTCTGCAAACAAACAGTGTAACAAAACATTATTAGCAACAGCGGTGTTAAAAACCAATTGGAAAAGATGTGATCACTTCCTCAGAGCTGTAATAGACCAGGGCTCTCAGTACTCCATCATCACAGAAAAAGCAGTACAACGACTGCAATTACAACGAAAATGAGCAAATGCTTCCATTACTGGCCTAGGAGCAACGAATGCAGGAACGGAATACTGTAAGGTGAACATACAAATTCAGTAAATATACCCATCAAAATTTCAATCATGGGAAGAATTAATGGTACTCAAAAAGCTTACAAGAGTACTAGCAGAAGAATCCTTTACAACCAAGGATTGGGATCATATTAAACATTTACCTTTGGCGGATTCTTCATACAACAAGAAAGCACAATTAGGTTGGATATTATCTGGATCTAAACTTAAATCAAACGATCAACTTAAATCATTTTGGGAAATAGAAGAAGTGTAAGAAGAAAGAGGTCTCACGGAAGAAGAACTCGGTGCGAAGAGATATTCAGGACAACACACAAGAGCGACAAAGGTGGAAGGTACTTTGTTCGACTACAGTTCAAAGAAGACGCAGCTAAATTGGAGAGCGTTATCCTGATTAATTCAAATCGATAAAAAATTTACTCGAAATAAGCAACTCCATGTACGTACAAGTATATTGAACTAGGACACAAAGAAGAAATCAACGTGAAGTCGACTGAAGTGTACTATCTACCGCACCATGCAGTCGTCAAAACAGACAGCTCATTAATCAAGGTACTAGTTGTTCGTCGCAACGAACCAGTTCTGGACTAAGTTTAAATGACACAATGCTTAGAATTAATAATTAATAATTTATAATCAATAATTAATAATTAATAATTAATAATTAATAATTAATAATTAATAATTAATAATTAATAATTAATAATTAACAATTAATAATTAATAATTAATAATTAATAATTAATAATTAATAATTAATAATTAATAATTAATAATTAATAATTAATAATTAATAATTAATAATTAATAATTAATAATTAATAATTAATAATTAATAATTAATAATTAATAATTAATAATTAATAATTAATAATTAATAATTAATAATTAATAATTAATAATTAAAAATTAATAATTAATAATTAATAATTAATAATTAATAATTAATAATTAATAATTAATAATTAATAATTAATAATTAATAATTAATAATTAATAATTAATAATTAATAATTAATAATTAATAATTAATAATTAATAATTAATAATTAATAATTAATAATTAATAATTAATAATTAATAATTAATAATTAATAATTAATAATTAATAATTAATAATTAATAATTAATAATTAATAATTAATAATTAATAATTAATAATTAATAATTAATAATTAATAATTAATAATTATTAATTATTAATTAATAATTAATAATTAATAATTAATAATTAATAATTAATAATTAATAATTATATTATTATTAATTAATAATTAATAATTAATAATTAATAATAATAATAATTAATAATCAATAATTAATAATTAATAATTAATAATTAATAATTAATATTAATAATTAATAATTAATAATTAATAATAATTAATAATTAATAATTAATAATTAATAATTAATAATTAATAATTAATAATTAATAATTAATAATTAATAATTAATAATTAATAATTAATAATTAATAATTAATAATTAATAATTAATAATTAATAATTAATAATTAATAATTAATAATTAATAATTAATAATTAATAATTAATAATTAATAATTAATAATTAATAATTAATAATTAATAATTAATAATTAATAATTAATAATTAATAAT
Organism: Pocota personata; assembly: GCA_963082735.1. Taxonomy (NCBI): domain Eukaryota; kingdom Metazoa; phylum Arthropoda; class Insecta; order Diptera; family Syrphidae; genus Pocota; species Pocota personata. Next base: position 74,483,536 of record OY720431.1, read on the forward strand.
TAATAATTAATAATTAATAATTAATAATTAATAATTAATAATTAATAATTAATAATTAATAATTAATAATTAATAATTAATAATTAATAATTAATAATTAATAATTAATAATTAATAATTAATAATTAATAATTAATAATTAATAATTAATAATTAATAATTAATAATTAATAATTAATAATTAATAATTAATAATTAATAATTAATAATTAATAATTAATAATTAATAATTAATAATTAATAATTAATAATTAATAATTAATAATTAATAATTAATAATT
>OY720431.1:74491446-74704562 GCA_963082735.1 Pocota personata
AATTATTAATTATATTATTAATTATTAATTATTAATTATTAATTATTAATTATTAATTATTAATTATTAATTATTAATTATTAATTATTAATTATTAATTATTAATTATTAATTATTAATTATTAATTATTAATTATTAATTATTAATTATTAATTATTAATTATTAATTATTAATTATTAATTATTAATTATTAATTATTAATTATTAATTATTAATTATTAATTATTAATTATTAATTATTAATTATTAATTATTAATTATTAATTATTAATTATTAATTATTAATTATTAATTATTAATTATTAATTATTAATTATTAATTATTAATTATTAATTATTAATTATTAATTATTAATTATTAATTATTAATTATTAATTATTAATTATTAATTATTAATTATTAATTATTAATTATTAATTATTAATTATTAATTATTAATTATTAATTATTAATTATTAATTATTAATTATTAATTATTAATTATTAATTATTAATATTAATTATTAATTAGTTATTAATTATTAATTATTAATTATTAATTATTAATTATTAATTATTAATTATTAATTATTAATTATTAATTATTAATTATTAATACCCCATTTCCTGCATGTAGAAATCACTCCTCCCAACCTCATCCAGCCCCTGTTCCTGCGCCCAGGCGTGAATTTTACCCGGAACTCCTTCAAAACCCCCGTGTTGCTCAGATCCCACGATTTAATGGACAATCACATACACCTGCTCCTCGGCAATCACCTCAATTTTAATAATTAATAATTTAATAAGACCATCAAAGTCATCCTAGCGAGTTGCCAGTATGGATCGTTCCTTAAAAAAATGGACGCATGTGGCGAGAAAATTTCGAATGATAATCGACTACCGAAAACTATACTCTATCACAATTGCTGACAGATATCCCATACCAGGAATAAATGAGGTTCTCTCGAACCTTGGTAGAAATAAATTATTTACTATCATCGATCTGAAAAGTAGCTTTCACCAGATCCCCCTCCGAGAGCGTTATATTGAAAAAACTGCGTACTCGATAAATAACGGAAAATCTGAATTTACACACCTCCCTTTTGGGCTTAAAAACGCCCCATCCATTTTTCAAAGAGCCTTGAATGATATCCTGAGAGAACATATCGGCAGACGCTGCTAAGTCTACATCGACGATATTATCATATTTGGTAAAAATGAGATAGAGCATTTTAATAATTTGGAACTAATCTTTAAAACACTCACAAGCGCCAACCTAAAAATTCAGGTCGATAAATGCGAGTTTCTTCAAACTGAGATCGAATTCTTAGGGTTCATTGTTAGTATCGATGGAATAAAAATAAACCCAAAGAAAGTAGAAGCCATAGCAAACTTCCCTGTCCCAAAAACCGTTAAAGATCTTCGCGCTTTTTTGGTATGTCAAGGTATTACCGACGATTTTTTATTTTTTTTTTTTTTTGCCGAGAGGGTGAAAATCTTCTAAAGACACCATAAGGGCCGACTGCGCGTGCTTATGGTAGTGCGAGATTTATACTCACTAAAAACACCACTCTTCAAGATTAATTCTACAACTAAGCCGACGCTTATCCAGCAGTTTTATTTTCGCTTACGAGACTCTGATTTTTGGAAAAGATATCCGAATGATATCTTTGCTTTGAATGTAGCGCTTAGACAGGTTAAATTCCAATGAAAGTTCCTGCTGTTTTCACGACCGGCATATACTATGACGCGAGGTCAAAAGGTTTTGTCCTTTGCAGACGACGAATTGAATTGTTCGCGTCAAGTAGCTGAATGACGGTACGGTTACAATGGCCGTGAACATGATCTTTGTGTTTACGAGCAAAATTCCGCTGGTAATTCCGAGGCCCCGATGAATATCTTCGTTACGTACGTACCACGGTCGTTATAAGAACTTTATTTTCAAAAGTTTGTAAGATGCTTCTATTGCTTTTCCTGGTACAACCCCATAGTTGTAGACCATACGTTCACACTGGCTTTAGCACTTGCTTATAGATAAGCAATTTGTTATGTAGGCTCAACTTCGAATATTCTCCGAGTAGCCAGTACATTTGTCGGTATTTGTTTTCGAGCTCGTCGCGTTTCTTTTTTACATACGATTTCCATTTAAGTTTAAGATCTAGAGTTATTCTTAGATATTTTGCTTCGTTTGCGTATGGTATTTGAGCCGAGTTTAAATATACGGGTAATCTGTCCACTTTTTTGTAGATAAAGTTGACGTGAATAGATTTGCTTTAGTTCAGCATACTACGCCAAGAATTCATTCAAGCGTGGACCTTGTTAATAGCATGTTGCAGCTTTTCAGATGGTGCTTCAATTGTACCGCCGGAGTTACATATAGCCCTCAGTACATAGTTGAAAAACTTGCTGACGGCACATATAGGTTGAAAATAAATGAAGAATAATTATTAATGCTAACAAGCTGACATGACTCAATTCCAATAATTTCAATTTAGCAGTTAAGAATTAATAAATGTTGCAATATTGTAATATAAATTTACTTCTCGTTATTTCTGTTAATTTAGCAAAAATACTGTAAAACAGAAATGTTAAGCTAAGCAATATTATAATATAAAAATTATTGGTAACTGTAAAATCGGGTTGGTTGAGATAAGTCATTGATGTTCGATAGAGTGTGCAGCCTAGCTGAAGACAGCGGCACTCTTGAGAATTAATAAAATAATAAATTGATTCATATTCGAAAGAGTGTGCAGCCTAGCTGAAGACAGCGGCACTCTGGAGAATAAATAAAATAATTTAAAAAATAATAAGTTTGTTTTTTTTTTTTTTTTAATTATATAATTGGCGAAGTCGGTAGGATCCCTTTCCGTCGAACTAGGGATCCATTGTGAAAGAACCAAAAACGAATAAACGGTTATAAGTGCTTTACATTGCCATTCCGAAAATTCGCGATCAGTGTTACAATTAGTGAAATTACGATAGCTAGTAGCGAGGTGTAATATGAAAGAAAAAAAAAAAGTATTGATCACAAAGCTGAAGCAAAGTAACAAACCAAACAAAGTGAATTTATAAAGTAAAAGTGTAGTTAACAACATCAAAATTGATAAGAAAATTGTTACAGCTAAGATCTTTGACCAGAATAGAAACATAGACAATATGGAAGAACTATTGCAAGGTCTGTTTGGTACCATGAATACCTTGGCGACTATCCAAAGGCAACAACAACAGCAAATTCAAGAAAACCAAAGAAACAGCATTGAAAAAGGAAATCCAATACATTCAACCTTTCTCAGGAGACAATACAGAGTTGGCACAATTCGTTGCAATAGTGGATGACCATATGGAGAAGGTTGAAGACAACCAAAAGGCAGAAGTATACAAAACCATCTACAATATCAAGATTATAGGGAGAGCGAAAAACTTTATATATACATCAAAAGTGAGTACCTGGGCAGAGGCCAAACAGTTCCTGATTCAGCAGTTCAGATCAACTATCAACTTTGGGGATATTATTACCAAGATCAATAAGAATTAAGCAACAAACTAGAAGAAATTACTAACCAAATGCATGAATATGCAGTTTATGAAACAAATTCAGACGATATAATCAAATCTGTTTTTTTTTTTTTTTTTTTTTTTATAATTTGCGCGCGCCAAATGGGATATGAATACCATTAGATTATTTCAGGGCACGGGCGTTTGAAGAAATTGAGAGAGAGAGAGAGAGAAAGAAAGATTGGTGTAGTGGGTTTGAAACTTAGGTGTTATTAAGTTTCAGTAAACTCCAAGGGTGGCGTCCAGATAACTGGGGAGCTTGTTTGTTTTGCTTTTTGTCGTTGCTCATAATTCACAGTATTTTTTCCCTCCACCTGATGTCATCATCACGATCAAGTTGCATTTAAGCCATATGACCACCCTACTGCCAGTGTTATGCCTTCGCAGTAGAGTTGACTAAGCTTTTGCTAGAATAAGATCTCAATAAAATAAAAAGTGTTTTATATTCATATATTCCCGACACTGAGGGAAACTTAAAAATACCTAACCACAACCAATCACAAAATATTCTCAATAGGCAATCAGGCAATATTAATAACTACAGGCATCAAAACACCAACTTAAACCTGCTAGGTTATAATAGAGGGAGAGGCAATAATTTTAGTCAGTCAAATAGGAATTTACAATTTAGAAAAGTGATAATTCAGCCGCAATAATCTAGGAAAGTTGAGGAGCCAAAACTAGATTAGACCCAATTTCGGAACTAGACAAAACATGTTCAATCCATCTGGACAATATAGAAACCGTTTCTAAAATCCTCAACCTATGGAGATTAACAATATAAGAATAAATAGACAAAGAGTAACCAATGAAGATCTACAAGAAATCAATAATATAGAACCGTCGGATTTTCAGAACTAAGCCTCGGAACTAAATTTTTTTGCGATTTCACCATTAATGGAAAGATATACAAAACCCTAATAGATACTGGTTCAACTATTAGTCTAATAAATAGCACTAGAATCAACTGTGATCATTTTAAAGTACTAGAAAAGAAAAAGATCTTATTGAATACTATAAATAATGTAACGAAAGAACGTATTCAAATAATCGTGACTGACACTCCGAAAGAGTTCCGAATGTGTAGTAAAAGCAAAATCAAATGATGTAAAATAGCATTAGAAAATAAATCTTTCGACTTACTTATTGGGATGGATTTTATTAGTAAGAGTGTAACTGCACTAAATATTAGCAAACGTTTTATGAAACTCAATAACACCGTCAAATTAAAATTGTATTCAGAAGACAATGACAAAATAGAATGCTATGAACTTAACGACCAACGAAAAAGAAATAGACATTGATCATTTGAATAAAGATGAAAGAAAGAAAATTAAGAAATTATTAAAACAATACCAACATTTAGTATATAAAGATGGTGATCAATTGACCAACACAGATACCATAAGGCACGAAATAAAAACTACTACTGACCAACAGATAAATGCCCGATTATATAGATTACCGCCAAAACATGAAGAAGAAGTAAAGAATCAAATAGAGGAAATGGAGAAAAAATTAATTGTAAGGAAATCGAACAGCCGATATGGCTCACCAATAGTAGTCGTACCAATAAAATTAGATAATTCTGGAAAACAAAAGTTTAGACTTTTTGTAGACTACAGGAAACTAAATGAAGTAACCCTCTTCCTAATATAGATAGCATATTAGATAAACTAGGGCGAGTACAATATTTCACAACTCTGGACTTAGCGAAAGGCTACCACCAGATTAGAATGCATTCAAAAGACATTCATAAGACCTCATTTATTACACCAAATGGATTATATGAATATACTCGGATGCCATTCAACCTGAAGAATGCTCCAGCGACATTCCAACGGCTTATGAATGAAATATTGAGGGAACACATCAATAAGATGTGTGTGGTATATCTAGATGACATTTTAGTATTTTCTACGAGCTTAGAAGAACACCTTACTGCTCTTAAAACAATATTTAACTTATTAGCCAAACATAATTTGAAGGTCCAGTTCGATAAATGTTCATTCCTAGCAAAAGACACCGACATTTTGAGACATGTCTTAACGAAAGAAGGGATGAAACCAAATCCAAATTAAATGTATAATAGATTACAAAATACCTCAAACGGAAAAACAGTTGAAAGGGTTCCTTGGAACTACAGGGTACTATAGAAAATTTGTTAAGAACTACTCTAAAATAGCATATCCTATGATCAGATACTTGAAGAAAGATACCAAGATCAATGTAAATGATCCGCAATATATTCAAGCATTTGAAACATTAAAATTAAATATTATCAATCACCCCATACTCAAATTTCCAAGGTTCGATAAATTATTTACACTATTTACTGATGCTTCCAACTATGCAATAGGTACTGTCCTCACTCAGGAAGGGCAACCTGTCTGCTATGCATCAAGGTCTCTCAACGACCATGAAAAAAATTATTCAGTGACAGGCAAAGAATTCTTGGCGATAGTCTGGTCAGTTTCTTATTTCAGACCCTATTTATGGGGAAATAAATTTAAAATAAAAACGGATCACCAACCAATAAAGTATTTAAACAAAAAATACAGTGGAAAAGAATTCTCTTAACGAAATCAACGGTGGTTATTGAAATTATCTGAATTAAACTATGACATAGAATACCTTAAGGGAAGAGAAAATAAAATTGCCGACTTCCTAAGTAGGATAGAAAATGTAAATAATTTAGATGATAAGGCAACCTCAGATCTTGCTACAACGCACTCCGTACCCGAACAACTACTAGACCACTTTCCAATTAAGGAAGAAATTGTGAATAAATATAAAACACAACTTATACTAACCAACAACGTTACAAATGAAGTAGAAGTAATTCATGGAGAATAATACAAGTTGATATGACTAAAAATTAGACGTTTTGTAAAGATCTGTTTAAAAGAACGATTAAACCAGGAAAGATAGGTATATATACAGACCTTTCGTATGGAGAATATAACAAAATCCAACAAATTTTAATAGGAATCTTTAGTCATGATAAACACGTCTCTTTTATAAAATGTACTCTTAGGGCAAGAGAAATAAAAACACAACAAGAAATACGACAAGAAATTTCTAGGTATCACACCAAAGAAAGCATACATAGGGGGATAATAGAAACTTATAACACACTCAAGAATAAGATCTACTACCCAAACTTAATAAAAGAAATACAAATAATAATAAATAATTGTAGAAATTGTTTGGAAACCAAATACGAAAGAGATCCAATAAAACCTAAATTTAGCATCACAGAATATAAATAGAATTCAAAGCACATCAATTATTAGAAAACTTAAACAATCAAGAAATAGAATTCCACTTAACAAAACCAAATAACCACACTGGAAACGCCGACATAGAAAGACTACATTCGACAATTCAAGAAAAACTTGTCAGCCTAAAAGACACTACACTCTCACTCATTGCAAAACTACATAGAGTAATAAACAATTCTAACAATAGATATCATAGCACTATCAAAATGACACCTCAACAGGCAATGCAAATATTAAAAGATTGCGTAAATTTACAGATCCTAATCCTCATAATAGTACTGTGCATGAAAACATCAGAAGCTAATTTAGCAAAACGAAAATTGAAGCAACCAATGGATATGTCAAAATAAATATGGGCAAAATGGAAATGATAAACGAGACTGTGACAATTCTCCACATAATTGACCTGCAAGAATTTAAGAAAACCGTTGACCAGGTAGAAGAAAATTTAAGGCAAGTACCTATTGGCATCGAAAAGGCATTAGTTAGGGAAATAGAAATTGTCAAATCAAAATTGTCAGCGATTTTTACTAATAGGCATAAAAGAGGACTAGTTAACTTAGTAGGTACTGTACATAAATGGCTTTTTGGGACAATGGACGATGGCGACCGAAAACGAACATAATGCAATTGTAACGTTAAACAAACAAATAAGGATTAATGCCCACTTTAACGAAACAAAATTCTTAACACGTGCGCGGACAGTTGAAATTTAAGACGGTGATTGAAAAGTACACCCACCGTACTTGCAACTGCAGATGCAAAGCTTTTGCTGAGACAATTTACAAAATATTTTATTTTCTACTGGGACACAAGGTTTCATTGTATACAGAATTAAATGGAAAACTAGACGGCATTTGCCGCTTTGTGTTTTAGAGGATAGCAAACTTGGACGCTTTGTCCTGGCAAAAACCACAAAATTCAGCGGCATATGCCGCTCTGTCCGCGAACGTGTTAAAGCTATTAACCAAGCAGACAATAACCAAAAAGACGTAATATACCAACAAATAATATTAGACCAACTTATAAAATTAAAATTAGTGGAAGATAAAATAGACCAAATATTAGATAATATTGCCTCAACTAAGTATAATATCCTACATCCAAGCATACTAACTCCCGAAGAAATAGATACCTTTAAAATTTATTACTATAAAATTAAGCACTCTAGAATAGGAATGATGATGTATAAAGATAACGTTCTTATAATAGCAATAAAAGTTCCCACAACAGTTATAGAAGTCAAAATGAAACTTTTAACAAGCATACCCACTAAGGAAGGACTAGCAATAATCCAGGATGATGAAAGGATAATAGAATATATTAATAAAAAATATGTCTTTAATATATATTAATGATCTAAAATTAGTGAGCAATTGCGTAACTCTAAATAATTGTAAGCTTAGAGAAAATAATGACAAGGAATTTAGAAGAATTGATGAAGAAACAATAATATGTAAAAATATGAATTATGACGATATATCAAATTATTGTGACGATAGAAAATTAAAACTAAGTGGAAATTTTTTTATAAATTTTAACAATTCTTCTGTTCAAATATTCAACAAAATTTTCTCTAATCAAAACTATGAATTTAAAGCCAAATATCACTATTCTGAAGATAAACATTATAATTTTACTAAATCCATTACATTCGACAACATTGTATTGAGAGATTTTGAAAACATAAAAGAGATCAATGAATTAAAATATCATAAAAACACTAATTATATTATAAGTTCAACAATTGTGATAGCTCTAATAATTGCATCAAGTTTCATATTAATAGTATTAAGAAATAAGAACAGGAAACTTAAAGTTGTTGTAAAAAATATACAAGAGACCTTAAGTGCAACTACTCCCAATACAATTCAGGAGAATTTCCAATCAAAGGGAGGTGAAGTTACATATAGCCCTCAGTACAGAGTTGAAAAACTTGCTGATAGGTTGAAAATAAATGAAGAATAATTATTAAGGCTAACAAGCTGACATGACTCAATTCCAATAATGTCAATTTAGCAGTTAAGAATTAATAAATGTTGCAATATTGTAATATAAATTTACTTTTCGTTATTTCTGTTAAGTTAGCAAAAATACTGTAAAACAGAAATGTTATGCTAAGCAATATTATAATATAAAAATTATTGGTAACTGTAAAATCGGGTTGGTTGAGATAAGTCATTCATGTTCAATAGAGTGTGCAGCCTAGCTGAAGACAAAGGCACTCTTGAGAATTAATAAAATAATAAATTGATTCATATTCGAAAGAGTGTGCAGCCTAGCTGATGACAGCGGCACTCTGGAGAATAAATAAAATAATTTAAAAAATAATAAGTTTGTTTTTTTTTAAAAAAATATATAACTCCCGTTGTCAATATCGCGTGTAGAGCAAAGGACACTTCCTTGTGGGACTGCGACCGTAATCTCCTTGAAATCAGAGTAATCATTTCCGTGTTTAACATGGAAAAGTCTTTCGGTGAGGTACGCAAGATTAGAAAGGGTTGCCGTGGCAGTAGTCGTTGTAATTTATACTCCAAGCCTTCCTGCCAAACCTTATCGAAAGCTTGTGAGACGTCAAGAAATACACCACAACAAATTTTTTTTCCTTCGAGAGTTTTCTCAATCACGTCAGTTATTTTGTGGATTTGGTTGATTGTAGAATGTTTGAATCTAAATCCAAACTGATGGTCAGGAATGAGACGTCTTTCGTTGATTACGGGTTGAAGTCGTTTTGAAAGTAGTTTTTCGAATATTTTAGAGATAACCGGCAATAGGGAAATAGGCCGATATGATTTCGTCTCATTCAGAGGTTTGCCTGGTTTCGGGACCATTATAATCTCTGCAACTTTCCATTGTCAGAGCAATCTGAATAAAGCGTTAATCAAATATAGCAGTTTGATAAGAGCTTTATTCGGTAATTCTTTGACCACCTGCGCCGTTATCAAGTCGTAACCCGGTGCTTTTTTAGTCTTTAGATTTTTATTCACTCACCTCAGTTCAATTAATTCAACTTTTTTTACTTTAAAGTTGTCAGATGCCGTGACTGGGGAATCGGGTGTTATCAAAGGACCGTCGAATGGCTTAAACGTTTCTTCTAAGTGCAAAGCAAAAAGTTCGGCCTTTTCTTTGTCGCTTTTGGCCCAAGTTCTATCGTTTTTCCGAATTGGTGGCGCTTGCATTTGAAGTTTCCGGATGCCTTTAGCGCTTTCCAAAGTGATTTTCTTCCAGTGGAGAGATTTTCAAGGTAGGTCGCTATCGTTTTGCTTTCGAATTCCCGAATACTATCTCGGCGATTGCATAGTCGGTTAAGGATCTTTTTATCCTGCGGTGCACGAGTGATTTGCCATTTCTGTCGTGCTTTTCTTTTCTCCCTCACCAGTTCAATGATTTCACTTGGATACTATTCATTGCGGTTAATCTTACAGCTTCCAGAAGGAGTGTTTCTTCATGCCGCTCTTTGGATTGCTTCCACGAAGCGATCAACTTCGTCCTCCAGTTCACAAGGTGTTTTAAGCGATACATTTAAGTCGATATTTGTTTCGCAATCAGTTCTAAAGCCCTCCCAATTTATTCTATTCCTAGAAAGCCTTAGAGGTCTTTCTTTCTTGGTCAATGCTTCATAAAGTAATAAAATTACCGGAGAGTAGTCAGAAGAGAGATCAAAACTTTCTTCGACCTTTTGAAATGAAAAAATCGATAAGATCGGGAGTTTTTTCTGAGTCGGTTGGCCAATAGGTGGGTTTTCCTGTCGAAAAAAAACAACCGAATTCATTTGCCACTTCGTAGAGAATTTTTCCTTTAGAAGATGTACATCTTGAACCCCAGAAGGTGTGCTTCGCGGTGAAATCTCCACCAATAACGAAATATGAACCAAGGGCATTGAAGACACGAAAGTAGTCGTCTTTTTCAAGCGAGCATCGCGGCGGACAGTAAACAGACGCTATGTTGTAGCTGAGGTGTTTATTTTCAACCCTTACCTGGCACAACTGAAGTTTTTTTCCAAAATCTATTAAATAGTGTAACCGCTACATGTAATACCATCAACAACCAGCACATACCAAATATAGATGTGATCTCAGCAGATATCCTACTATTAAACCAATTTATTGGCGACCTGGAATACGAAAATACCAGCCATAACCTGAACGGAACGTTCCTCATCAAATTCCATAATATCACCATCAAGATCAACGGACGCTCATTCATCTCCCAAGAGATATCAAAGATCAACCTTTGCCAGCCATACTTCAACCAAATCCGAAAGAAAGCAAATACCGAGAAATACTATCTCTCGAAATGATGAGTGAACTTCACATAAACAACACAAAGGCAATTCAATTATTGCAGCTAGAAAAAAATACCCGTCAACACACGACACATGGGTCCATCACACTACTCGCAGTTTTTTCGTAATCCTATTGACGTGCAAAATTTTTGGGAAGCACAACAGTACCAGAGTCATCATAGAAGAAAAAAAAGAAAAATTCCACGATAATCCAGTCACCCCCGAGCCTAGAATCGAGCCATCTGTACCTACCATTCCCTGGACGAAATTTTAAGACCTACCATACTTCTAATTGATTAGTACAATCAAATTTAAAAGGGGAAGAGTTAACACACGTTTCCGCTAATCAAATGCAATGACCTCAGCTCAGTGCATTCCCACTTCCATGCAACTCAACATACGTGACCTTAATCCAGTGCATTGCCATTTTTTACACCTGGATAAACACTTAAGAAGAAATCGCTGACGTGCGTCGTCTGGATTGCAGATAGCTGACTTCAAGTATGGAATAATATGAATAAGAAGAAATCGCTGACGTTGTAAATGTAAATTAGTTTTAGCAGTTCAGTTATATTTTGGAGATTGAATAAAGGACAGGCAATCTGCCTGATTAATATTTTTTTTAAATATCTGTAGCATTTTTTTTTTAACTTATGTGCTGCTCCTTTGTGAATTGTTCTGGTTTTAAATTTAGACAATCGATAAGAAGCCAAGGAATTTACGTTTTCCTAAAATGAGCCAAGAAGCTGAAAAATTCCTTTGACCATGTGTGTCAGTACTTCCTGCTAACAATTGGTCAAGCGTATGTCGGCGACATTACGACGTGACTTCAGAGTCTGTAAGTTTAACAATATCAGTCGGTCATCAAAAAGAGGGAAGTTGAAAGCCCCGTAAGGCAAAGTGGATAAATCTTCGATTTACTGGGCTTAATAATATGGTGCCCAAACTTGGCAAGCATGCTCCAGGAGTAGTTTATCGAAGCGATTTAAAAACGTAAGAGTTTGAAAATTCCTTTGACCAACGTTTGATAAAATCAGGTCCAGAGTTAGCCCTACTTTTATGAAAGGGTGTGTTAAAATTCACGCAAGTAGTAATTTTGATAGAAAACACACGTTTCTAATTAAGAATTTAAAATGTTTTATTAGTTCATAAAATATATAGTATAGGTTTGTGTGTAGAATAACATATTGGGCAAATGGCCTCAACGGCTTTACTGGCACTCTTCTGTCGAAAGTACTCTTCTGTCGAAATTTTCCATGACCGTTTTGCATACATGTGGCTGAATTTCGTTGATACAGTGCTCAATTTGCGTAGGTTTTCGTTTGCTTGTTGGCATAGACCTTAGACTTCAAATAACCCCAAACAAAAAAGTTCAACGACGTTAAATCGCATGATCTGGGCAGCCAATTCTGATCACCAAAACGGGAAATTACACGAACAGGAAATTTCTCATGCAGTAAATGAATTGTTTCTCGGGCTGTATGGCATGTGGCATCGTCTTTTTGAAACCATATGTCGTCCACATACATATCTTGCAATTTAGGCACACAAAACTGGTTTATTATGTCGCGATAGTGAGCACCATTAACTGTTATTGCCTGTCCAGCCGCATTTTCAAAGAATGGTTCGATAATCAATCCAGCCCAAAATCCGCACTAAACAGTGATACTTTGTGGTCAGTAGGCTTCAGTTCTTGAGTCAATTGAACTTTGTATGCACGAAGATTCAAATATTTCGGGAGAATACGCTGTAGAGAGCTTCTCGAAATGTCCAATTCTTGACCACGGTGCCGAATTGATATTCCTGGACACGACCTGTTTCGATGCTTTGTGTTGAACTATATATTTATTGAAGAACGGCCAGAGTGTCTGAGATCACTAATTGACCCAGTCACCCTAAATTTTTGAATTAATCTCTTCACAGTTGCAATTAAATTACTAGTCCAACCATATTTTGTACGAAAATTGCGAACTGTAGCTGCTAAACCTTCATTATTTCTAAAATATTGCTCAACAATGAAAACGCGTTGTTCTTTCGTGTAGCACTCCATTTTTAATAACCCTGAACTGTCAGTTGTCACGCTGTCTTTTTTTGCTCGTTGGCAGCACTTTACCGCACAAATGGCGCAAAATTCAAATATTGCGTGAATTTTGGGACACCGTTTATATGGAATCAATATGAGAATGGAAAACTAATCAACAGAAAAAAAATCACGAATGAAAGTTACAGGGGTATTTCGCTGATTAAGGAAGATGCTTACGAGAGTATGTATGATCGAGCTTCATATCACCGAATTGCTTTTTCATACGAACCGAATATTCAATACAATATCTCATGTAAATTCGTTCAAATCTAAAAAGGGGACAAACTTTGTCCGCACTGCAAAGCAATGCAATTTAAAGGAGAAACCACGTTAATGTGCTGCGTGAGCGAAAAAGTGAAGCTACCTTACTTGAGCAGCCAAAAGAGCACTGAAATGTTTGTTAAATGAAATTACTGATGATTCAAAACATTTTCTCAAAATCAACAGAAATTACAATTCCTGTTTTCAGATGACTTCAATTGACGCTAGCGTTATAGCGGAGCATTTCATGGCGACATTTAAAATTCAGGGACAAATGTACCACAGAGCTGGCTCTTTGCATCCTTTTCCCAGCAGTAACCATAAATTTCTCCAAATCTACTTCATCGAAGATGAAAATGTCCAATTGAATGCACCCTGCCAAATCTCTACTGGAATCAGAAGGGATATTGTTGAGTCGTTGCGAAAAATGTCGCATACAACAATAATTTAATTCGGATGTTCAAAAATGCGATTGATCTCATGCCATCAGACAGTCATAGAATTGTTATTAGAGATGAATTTCATCTTCGCGATATCGTTTTGCAGCGCAGAAATAAGCAACTACAAAGAATTGCTGATACTCATAGATAACCATAGGATAACCATATTCTGAAAAGCCGTCAGCCCTCCCAATACATCAGTACATCGTCGACAAGTACTCGAAAATAGAGTCGAAACGACTACTATTTATTAGGTTCAATCAAAAGAAACTGAGATGAGAAGAATATAAACATTCGAGAGATGCGAAAAGTAATGATGGTGATATAAGCAACATATGAAAGATCACCATATTGCCTGCCACCACTATATCGACGAAGAAGTACAGAAGACAATGGAAAAACAATTACTTTGAAAGTGAGAGGAAATGACATTGAAGTCGATAATCATTGGGTTGTTCTATATCCAATATCAAAATACATTTGTAGAAGTATAGAAGTCATTTAGATGAAATCACTCAATATCAAATCAGCAGATATATTAGCAGCAATTGTGTGGCGTATTTTAGGATTTCCAATCCACGAGAGGGATCCAACTGTCGTTCATTTTACTGTCCGTCTTAAAAACAGACAAAGAGTGTATTTCACAGAACAAAACGTACAGGACAAAGTAATAAATCCACTGAACACAACATTAAAAGCGTTTTTTTTTCTATTATGTCAAACAGATGATTTTGTAAATAGACATTCCGACTTATTATACTTAGAACGCAACATGAAAGTATTTTGAAAGAAGGAAGAGAGGCAAAGCAAACCTGGAATATTTTTTAACAAATGCTTTAGGACGAATATACACTGTACATCCGAATAACGCTCAATACTTTTATTTACGATTGCTTTTCATTATCGTTCGTGGTCCAATATCATCTATGTATATATTTACGAACAGTGAATGGAATAGTACATAATACGTATCGGTGTGCGTGAGAGGCACTTCATTTGCTGGAAAACGACCATTATTTGGGACAAATCAATTAAGGATTTATTCGCCACTTCTAATCCATTTCAAATACGTACACTGTTCGCAATTATATCTTCTATATGTTCCCCGTCACAACCAGTACAATTGTGACAGAAATACAAAGACTACATGGCCGAAGATATTCTGCACAATGCAAAATACATCAAAACTCCTTCCAGAACAAAAGATAGCATTTGATACCACCATAGCTATAGCCAACCAATCCGGTAGATAGTACTTTTTGGACGCTCCAGGTGGAACTAGAAAATCGTTCTTAATTTTTAATTTCCTTGATCCTGGCTAAAATCCGTTCAAACGGCCATATTGCGTTAGTTCCTGCTTCTTCAGGCATTGCTGCCACGTTGATGAAAGCAGCATTCGGCTCTTAAACTGTCACTAAACATGCAATGTAACATTTCAAAAACATCAGGAATTGGAAAGGTTTCTCAGACATGCAAAATCATTGTAAGGGATAGGTGTACAATGGCACGCAAGAAGTCATTGGAAGCATTAGACAAAACTTGCGAAATAATCAGGTTCCATTTGGTGGAGGTTTCGTGTTACTATCCGGTGATTTCAGGCAAACGCTTCCAGTTATACCTCACTCAACACCAGCTGATGAATTGCATGGTTGCTTGAAATATTCAACTTAATACATTTAACAACAAATATGAGAGTTCAGTTTCAAACCGATCCAACAGCTGACATATTTTCAAGACAATTACTCGGGGTCGGTAACGGCACTATACCAGAAACAGGAAAAATCACCTTCCCATCTAATTTCTGCAACATCGTGAATTCAAAAGAAGAATTAGTAGACAAGTAGGCAACTCATAAATCACATGACAGCGAGAGAATTGAATATCTTTTCATGCCTACTTTCCGCTATTTACAAGCCTCCAAAGGTTACAGATACCACTGTCATCTCTTCGAAAACATTGGGCTGAATTATAACCATTTGATAGTCTGTGGAGATTTTAATATAAATCTCCTTGCAATTTAAAGATAGCTTAAACTCTACATCTCTTTCCGGTGAATTCCCTGAGCACCACACATTTCAGCGCCACTAACTCAACCCTCCTCGATGTCTTTCTTGTAAATAGATCAGACCGAATAAACTTCTACGGACAGCTCGACATCCCTGGGTTCTCACATCATGACCTTATTACTCTCTTTTACGTCATCTCTCTGGAACAGTCTACTGAAACGAAATCGATAAGCTTTAGGGACTTTAAGTCGGTCGATATGATTTCCCTCAAAAACGATGCAATGTCTTTGGATTGAAGTAGTCTCTACTGCATGCGCTCTATCGATAATCAGTTTGATTACTTTACATCCACAGTCAATAGTCTGTTTGATTCTCATGTTCCGATAAAAAACTTCGTTCCTCGTAATAGAAGCTGTGAGTGGTTCAATCCTAAAATTGAATCACTCATTGAAAAGAGAGACAAGGCTTTTAAAAGGTGAAAATGATTTAGAATTCCCGAACTAACACAAGAATTCACACAGATCAGAAATTCTGTGAAGCATGAAATCCGACTATCTGAATCGAAGTTCTTTGCCCCTAAATTAAAGTCACAAAGAAAGCCTGGGAAAATGTCAAAGAGTTGGGTATAGGAAAAAATCTGGCTGCGAATGATAATGAAATTGACGTCAGAGACCTTAATGTCCAATTTTCTGCTGCTTCAACCTTATGTAGCTTTCAAGATTTGATAGATGAAGACTCAATCATAAACCCATTGTTAACCCGCGAAACACCCACAAATTTTGGATTTAGTAGAGTCTGCCTACCGGATGTCCTTAATGCGGTTTAAATCGGATGCAATTGGTTTTGACTGCGTGCACCAAATTTCTTATCTTCGAAGTACTGTCTCCTCTGACGTACATTTTCAACAACGTGTTGTCCTACTAAGCTTACCCCAAATCCTGGAAGGTTTCGAAAATAATCCCGGTTTTAAAAAGCACGGTCGCCGAAGAAAAAGAATATCGTCCTATTTCCATACTTTCCTTTATTTCCAAGGTGTTCAAGAAGCTGATGAGCATGCAAATATATACATACCTGAACCAATTCGATCTCCTTTCACCGGTCCAATCAGACAACAACATAGCTGTACCACCGCCCTATTGAATGGGTGGTTGACGATTTTCGCTCAGCGATGGATAGGGATCATATTACCTCACTAGTCCTGCTCAACTTCTCGAAAGCATTCGATATAGTTCCGCATGAGATTCTCTTACTTAAACTTAAACATTACTTCAACTTTGTTGAAACTGCGTTAAAACTGATATGAAGTTATTTAGCAAATCGAACTCATGCTGTTTCATCCAATGATAAGATGTCGGACTTTCTCGAATCTAAGGCTGGGGTACCACAGGGATCTATTATGGGACCATTACTTTTCTCTATGTTTAATAACGACTTACCCTCAATCATACATAGCTGTAAGGTACAGATGTACGCTGATGACGTTCAATTGCACCTCAGCTACCCCCTCGGACTAATAGAAGATACGACTGGGACGATTACGTATAAATGAGGATTTAAGATTAGTGGTTCGTTGGGCCCAAACAAACAGGCTTAAACTCAATTGTGACAAAAGCCAAGCTATCATTATAAGCCGTACCAGCTTAGATGTATCCTGTTTTCCCCTTATAGAAGTAGATAGTGTCCACCTGGTATATGCTGAGCGGGTAAAAAACTTAGGGCTAAACTTTAATCGAAATCTAACCTGGGACGATCACGTGGCTACTACTGTGTGCAAGGTATAAGGTGGTCTACGCACATTGTACCAATCTGGCTACTGTCTTCCAACTAGGGTGAAGGCGACACTGGTGAAGACCTTAATTTTGCCAATGTTGCTATATCAGTGTTTTGTGATTTGAGCAGCCTTAGTTCACGAAAATTAAGGGTTGCATTCAACAGCGCTGCGAGATTTGTGTACAATGTTCGCCGTCATGATCATATTTCTGGATATGTTAAAGATTTTCTTGGCATGGGATTCCAAGAATATTTCCGGAAGAAGTCGGGTTTTTATTTTGCCAAACTTCAGATATAACAAACCAAAAACAATTTTTGTACATATTGTGCGACTATGGAACTCCCTTCCAGCCGATTTACGGAGATACCAGGGAACCGGTGACTTCAGGAGAGGGCTCAAGCAGCATCTGAGTACATGAAAATCAATGGTTTACGTCGTCGTTTTTGTAAGGGAGTAAGCTAACATTAAGGTTAGGGTACTAGGGATCTTTTTTCTACATTAATTTAAATGAAATTTTAATGTATATTTTAGTTTTTAGATTTGTTTTCAACTTTCTGCACTTCCACTGTTTAAATCTGCACAATAATGGATTTTGTATCTAAGTCTATGATTGTTTTAAAATAAATTGAATTGAAATGAAGGTTTTCAAAAGCATCGAATCAAATTATCGAAATCACGCATAGTTGAGCGGAATACTAGCGGCTAAAAATGTCGACGTATGAACAACATCATTCTAAACAGAATCGCAGGTAAAACAGTGACATATAAATCCACTGACTCCGTGATGAACCAAAGTGAAGTAGTGAAATTTCCAACGGAATTTCTTAATTCTCTCAATATTCCCGGATTACCGTCACACATTCTGAATTTGAAAATTGGAGTGCCAATTATATTACTCCAAAAAAACAAAATCAGCCAAAGTTATGCAATGGCACACGATTATTAGTTGGAAAATTGATGAACAATCCACAATTCCACGAATACCACTCTTTCCGACCGACATGGCGTTCGAGTTCAAACAACTATCCATAAAGCGCAACGGCAATCTTTGCAAGTGTGCGGTTTGAATTTAGAAAACGATTGCTTCTCTCATAGGCAATTATACGTCGCATGCTCCAGAGTCGGTAAACCGTCTGATCTTTATGTTTATGAAGAAAACGGACAAACAAAAAATGTAGTCAATCCACTAGCTTCACAATAAAAAAAATTATTTTCTGTGAAAAACATATTTTTTCTTCCTTTCATTTCATTGCACATAGCCTGGTATATGAATCTATGGTATATAGATAAAAATATGTACATACATATGTACGCGAGTGAAGCCGCGCGGGTCAGCTAGTATTTGATAAAGAAGAAGTCTCACAACGATAAAACTATGAATTAATTTGCTTGAGTTTTGCTGGGTTGTTTGGGCACATACTTTGGCGAACAGTAAAATTAAGAGGTCACACTAATTGCATTTAACACGGATGATCTTAAAAGAAATCTGTCCTGACGAGCTTCCAAGTAAGGTTTAATCCAGAATATTCTCGTAAAACTCGTTTGAAAACAAAGCGCTTCTAAATTAAGGAGAATAACTTGGTGAGAGATGTTATCAAAATCTTTTCTGAAATCGGTAGCTACAAAATCACCTTCCTTTCTATTTCTCAAAGCACACAATGTACTAGAAACAAGTTCAATTAGGTTATGAGTTTTAAATCTACCCTTTGAAGTTCCATGATGCTATCTAGATTGTGTTATATATACATATATATCATATATACAACGATTTCAAATAGCTTAGGCATACAAGAAAGCTTAGCAACGGGCCTGTAGGTGGAAATATCACTCCTGCAGCCTTTCTTTTATAGGTGGGATGATATTCGTATTCGAGCCTTTACAAAAATTAGAAAAATTTTTCGAAGAAATTGATAGCTGCAACAGGGCAGAACTAATCCAAACAGTACTGTTAGTTTTGGGTTCAAGATACGAATTGTGTCGTCACAGATCATAAATATGGAGTTTGAAGTAAAACCGTGTAGCCGACGGATAGAATTTACAGGTACATTTATCATGTTCTTATATTGGGTTTACTAGTATCAGAATTAATTCAAATTTCGAGTGCGTACATTTTTACGAAAAGAATATTTGTACATAAGTAATGAAGTGCGCGACTGTGTCGCATGTACTTGAACATATACTCGTTTGTTATTTATTTGCAAATCCCTTAAGTTTAAAATTTTAGCAAAATGGTTAAACATTTTTTTTTTTAGAACCGTTACAAAAAAAATTAAAACAAATTTAATTTTCCGAAACTTTGTATGCCATTATCTTTTATACATATGTCAAGTATTATTCAAATCATGTTTTCGAACAATATCGAATCACCGCCGAGAAATAGCAAATTTTGAAAAATTAGCCAATAAGTACTGTTAGGCGCAATTATTATCAGAAAACTTATACTCCTCTGTAACTCAAATATTAATTTTTTATAAAATCGGCTTTTAGTAAAGTACTGTTAACTTTGAGGTTAGAATGAAAATTCCGATTTCGTCTCGAATTGTGAACCCACGGACCCCAGATATGAACTTTAAAGAAAATTCGCCCAGCTATTTAGGGTGCAGTCGACCGTACATCCAGATTTTGTTGATATTTTTTATACACACATACATATATAGTAATATTTTCACTAAACCAATACTTGCCATCATCAAAATTGTATGTAGTATGTTATGGCATAGTGAGATTTGCGAAGGGCATTTTTCGATCAACGATTTTTTTTAAAGTAAAGGGTTAATGCAATGTGAATTCGATTATTAATTTACTCACTGCATATGTACTCGTAGTTCCAAACTTTAGGGCTCACTGTATTCAGGAGCCTTAGGCGGTCTCCTAACTCGCCTACGACGTAATACAGAGTCACCTCAACAGATACCTCGCACATAAAGAGAACCTGGTAAATTGTTCTAACTTCCAACATTTGTCTGTAAAAATTATTTGCTATTTTGTGGTATGTTAATTTTTGTTTAATAATAGTAATATTCTAACAGCCTTTCGTTCCGTTTTGTTAGCATAGTGATCTTACTTATTTACATTTACGCATTGAACTCATAAGACAGTTTGTATTTTAAAGTTAATATTTACATTTGGTGATCATAACCAACGATATTTTATTGCTCGTGAAAACAGTAGCATAGAGAACTACAAATACAAGTATAAGACTGCCGTCTTATTCTGTATGAGATAAAAGGTCATCATTTGTTCACAAGCACGCTTAGTTTTGTGTGCTTTTCCTAACTGCATTTATTGTTTAAATATTTAAAAAAAATGTCAGGTTGATATATTAGATAATAGTAATAAATTTTCACAGCATTTTTCGAAATCTTTTGATATATACGTGCACCTACTGCCTTTTGTAAATATGTATTTTATGAACTTGATTTATCCATTAATGTGGGCGCAGAACGCAGCAAATAAAACTGAAAGCATACTGTGTGACTAATTGGTTGTTTGATTTCTTTGCAAATTCCTCATATTGACACTCTAAAACTCCCTTACAGTATAAGTAAGAATGTACTTATATGGCCGGGAGTATGTGTAACAAAATCATATAGCGCTGTATACCGATGGATAAAAAATGGATTCAGGAGTTGTCGCCGGTGTGTATGGACCCAATTACAAGATTACGAACTCACTTGGAAAGAGTCCTAGTGTTTTCTAGGTCGAACTTTACGCTACCCAAACCTGTGCTAATATAAACTTGCACTCAGGCATCAAAGGTGCCGCTATACATATATCCACCTGATCAGTTCAAAATCAGTTCTAGTCGTAGGCTGCTTCGACAGTTTACAAATTTTTGCCCGATTCAATAAAGTAAAATTATGGTGGGTACTGGGTCATGAAGGCGTTGACGGCAACGGAACTGCAGATCTGCTAGCCAGAAGAGGTTCCTTCGAGTTGTTCATCGGACCTGATCTCTTTTGCGGAATATCTGATTCAGCCTTAAACTGACCCTAAACAGTTTGGAACGCAACATGCGCATTTCCCACTGGAATAACTGCTAAAGTTTCAGACAAGCTAAAAGAGCTCTCCAACCCTTCCAAAAAAAGGCAATTGGTATCCTAAAATATAGCAGAAACGACATAAGAAGGCTTGTGAGCTTCCTTACTGGTCACTGCCAATTACCCTACTACTTAAATAAAATGAGAATTTAAGAGGATGTCACCTGATGCCTCTGCCTAGAAGAGGACGAAACTGCGGAACACGTACTATGTGAGTGTGTAGCTTTGTGTAGAAGTAGAAGAAACTTCTTCCTTAAGGAGATAATGTCTCCATTAGACTTAAGGTACTCCTCCGCAGCCGTAATTATAGCTTACATAAGAAGAGTAGGAGTACTGCTGCCATAAAAGTGGCCTTTGGCACAATAGATCTTTCTGGTCGCAGTTTGGGCGTTGCCACATTCCTG
Source organism: Pocota personata (assembly GCA_963082735.1). Classification (NCBI taxonomy): domain Eukaryota; kingdom Metazoa; phylum Arthropoda; class Insecta; order Diptera; family Syrphidae; genus Pocota; species Pocota personata. The sequence continues at coordinate 74,513,558 of OY720431.1, forward strand.
TTTACAAAAAAAAAACAGCTTTCGTTGTTTTACACAATAACAAATCACAATACTCCCAGATTAAAAACAAGCCGCTTAATAGCAAAATCCTCTTAATATTGATCTGGTATATTAAAGTTAATATTTGCAGTTGGTGATCATGACCAACGATGTTTTATTGCTCCAGAAAATAGTAGAATAGAGAACTACAAATACGAGTATATGACTGCCGTCTTATTTTGTATGAGATAAGAGGTAAATCATATGTTCATAAGCACGCTTAGTTCTGTGTGCTTTTTCTAACTGCATTTATTGTTTAAATATTTTAAATTATGCATGCCAGGTTGATATATCAGATCACAGTAATAAATTTTCACAGCATTTTTCGAAATGCTTTGGAATAAACGTAATACACCTGCACCTATTGCCTTTTGTAAATATGTATTCTAGGAACTTGATTTATCCATGAATGTGGGCGCAAAACGCAGCAAATAAAACTGAAAGCATACTGTGTGACTAATTGCTTGTCTGTTTTCTTTTTTACAAACTCCTCATATTACTGTAAAACTCCTTTACAGTACAAGTATGATTGTACTTATATGGCCGGTAATCTGTGTAACAAAATCATACACCGCTGTTGTTTGGCATGTATCACACTCTGACAGATGATACCGTAGCGGAGAAATATCGTTTCTCACTCTTTATAAAAAATTTATACTAAAATTTAATTTAAACGTAACTGAACCTACGAACTAGAACTTCAAGAATTTTTAATTGGTACTTAACAATAATTTAAAAAATTTACTTGTTTCATCATCAGCTAATCATTGCAAAATGACGAACGACGATTTGAGAAAGATGTTATTTGACCTGCGCCTCATCACTTAATATATAGACTAACTTGCTTTCGTTATTTTATACATTAACTAATCACAGTACTCCTAGATTAAAAACAGCTCGCTTAAAGTTAATTGGTCTGATATATTAAGTTTAATTTGCTAAAAACATTCTGAAAAGCGAAGTAATCTTTCGACGGAAACCGTTTAATACCTAATGCCTTAACTTGCTCTGGAGAACTACAAGGTAAAGAGAAGTTGCCCTCACGCTGACTAACTGGTATATCGCGCAGAACACCCTCAGAGTTGCTTATCCACTTTCGTAAAATTTCTGCAGAAGAAACTAGATTCCGAATCTGATCCCGTTTAACCAGAGCTTCCTCTATTGGGCCCGCTCCGTTAATGAGGTCATCGACATACAAGTCTTGTTTTACCATTTTTGCGCCGAGAGGGTACTTGTGTTTTTCATCAGCAGCGAACTTGTTGATGGTTCGTATAGCAAGATGCGGTGCTGAAGAAGTGCCGAATGTTACAGTCTCCAAACGATAAATCTTAATTGGATCTACGCCACACGTATTTGCCTGTACATTTTTCAATATCGGACGTAAAGGTATATTTGTGTTTTCTCCGTCTCAATATTATGTCTAAAATGTTGTTTTGAATTGTAGGCCGTACGTGCGGGTGCTCATTTAACGACGGACAGTCTGAGGTTTTTGCTGTGGCGTCGAAGACAACTCGGAGCTTAGTGGTTGCACCAGATTCCTTAAAAACGGCGTGGTGGGGAAGAAAGCAGTGAAACGACGTTTTGAGTACTTCATCCCCGGTGACATCAACTTGCTTCATTTGGCCGAGCTGTAAGTACGAGTACTCGTTGCCACATGTTGCGTATTCCCTTTGTAGTGTTGAATTGAGTGTGAACCTTCTCTCCAGCTGAAGAAACCTACGCAAGAGCTCCTTCTTTCGGGGATTCAAGCCCAGGTTGTGTTCCTTCCTTAAATGGTAGCGATAATTCGTACCTAGCATTGGGCATCCGCTTTATATGTTGCAGGTAGTGCTCCTCATAAACCTGGTCTTCTACTGATACTTTATTTTAAAGGTGTTTCCTCAATTTCCCAGAATTTTTGGATCTGCGTTTCTAGGTCGAAGCATTGGAGAAACGTTCCAACCATCCTCGGTGGGTCAAACAAAACCTTGCCAAGCAGGATCCAACCGAGTTGTGTCTTTTACGCAATTGGTGACGCTTGCTTGCTTCCTCTTCGGATGATCTATGGCAGCACGAATTCTGGGAAAACATCGCTGCCTAAAACGATTTCAACTTTTGCAGGTTTATGGAAGGCTGGATCTGCCAGTTTTAAATTTTGTAAATGACCTTATGATTTGAAGAACAATCCATTGCAAGTTAAAGACATTACTTTTTTTTACTTTTTAATTCATTTTTATTTATTTCTGTTTTTAAACTTACATACTAGCCATAAATGATTAAATCTAAATTAAAACTAACTTTTATCTTAATCTAGCTTACTGGCTCTTAACGAGCACTCTAAACTTAACTATATCCTTATAACTATTGCCTTTCGGCCTTAAATCTATCAATTTTTGTGTTTGCGATGTTTTTTAATTTCCAAGAAACTTGCTAAAAACTTGGACTCTTTATTATTTGTTTTTTCTTAAAACTACCTAAAACTATTGTACTTAAAACTACCTAAGCTACTTAACCTAAATTAAATATAATCAGGGTGATGAGCAATCTCACGATTAGTCACCATCCCGATTGCGTCGATGGGCGCCTGTCAGTCGTCAACATGGTGCACATGCGCCGCCGGGACTCGAGGCCATAAGCGTCGGTCAAGTCTCGGTAGCACTCATTCATGTTGGCGAGCCCGGCCCCTCCCAAAGACCACCTAAAATACGCTTAACTAACTTACAAACTAGCTTAAAACTAAGGAGGATGTTACCTAGGTAACGCACCGACCCGGAAGAGCATGTCTGCCCTCACCTCTTCCTCAAGCCACCAAACCTCGGTGAACTGCTTTAAGGTATCGACAGTGTCCCTATCTGCAATTGCGGTATTAAAACGGAGGAGCTTCTGAGCATTGGCGGCATACCCGTCGTGGATGAGCCGCTTATCCCTCGCGCCGCGGTGGCTGTGGTACAATACCGGCCCACCATCTTTACTTTGGACTAACCCTTTCATGTCTGCATGAAGAAATGCCTCAGGCGGGACAAAGCCAGACCGGAGCGTACTCTCGTGGTACATTAAATTCGGGTAATAACAACCCGAGATCAGGTTATTAGCGTTGGCCATCGCCCTTGCAACGTGCCTTCGAATCACCTTAATTAGGAAATTGTTAATCCTATTCAATTGAGCCCCATCATATAGGGTCTTGTTGGGATAATATTTTATGTACTCAAGCTCGGGAGTTCTAAACAACCCTAGGCAGGTCCTGAGACACTGTCTCTCAAACACCCGAATCTTTTCCATATAGGAAGGCGCTATATTGAACCAAATGGGACAGCCATAAGCGATGATCGGCCTTATAAGGGCCACTTAGTATAGGACCTTTACTCTGGAAACAAGTTGACTACTGCGAAACAGTCTCCTTGTCAGAGCGTAGGCCCTCTTGGCCCCAGAAAGACAAGCATCTATATGTTTGTCAAAATATAGATACTGGTCAAGCCAGATGCCAAGATATCTGACCACGCTTCGCACCGCCAATGGTTGTGCATTTTGTCCAATAATGGCTAATTTTCGTCAGTTTTTTCTAATTTGATCGAAGTCACGCTGCAACAGGATGTTGATGACCTCGACTTTTGGGCCTGATCTGTACGCCACTAAATCGTCTGTGTACGCTACAGCATGTCTGAGGGAACCCACCAGATCACTCGTGTAAATATTAAACAAGATCGGAGAATTCACCGCTCCCTGTTGTAAGCCATTTTTAATTTCAAAGACTTTGCTGGAATCACGTTGTCATAAATCATATATAGCAATGGTTTTTGCAAGCCCAACCTAATTAGCTTATAGAACAGCCCCTCCAACCATACGGTGTCAAAGTCCTTCTCAAAGTCGACCAGGCAGGCCCCCGTGCATTGGTTCTTGCACTTGTGCCACTGAGTGTCGGACACCAATTTCGACGCGGCATGAATCGTTTCATGCCCAGCTCTAAAGATAAACTGATTGTCCGGAATAATCTTATTTTCTTCAGCCCACTTCAAAAGAGCTCTATTAACGACCTTCTCGAATACCTTGCGAAAATTCGGGAGCAAACTAATTGACCGAAGATTAGCCGGGTTGGTCCTATCTTTATCCCTTTTGGGGATAGGTTGTACCACCGCCATTTTCCACTGCGCTGGATAATATGCATTATTTAGCGCATTGTTAAATAGCGTGGCGAAGATCTCAATCGCTTCTAGAGGCAGGTGTTTTAATACTACGTTTGAGACACCGTCAACTCCCGCCGACTTTTTATTTTTAAGTGACTCAAAGATACACAGGAGTTCATCTTTGCTCACGAACAACTGGGAATTTGCCCTTTCATCGGCGATTATGCCGTTTGCAAGGTTTTCGTCATTGAACACGGTGTTCTCGGATCGCCAATTCTGAAGTTCGGTGCGCAGATAAAAGTGGTTCAGAAAGGCCCTCTCTTCCAGGTCGTGATTACGGCGAACTGGGTTGTTCACAGTTGTCCACTCTCTCCTGTGGGTCTTCGACCACTTAAAAACCGTCGTTCGAGTCGGCACTTTCCGGACTTATGCCAGTAGTCAGTAGTGTCTGTCTGTTCTCGACGTCCGAGGGATTCGGACACATGTTCTGTTTGTTCTTCGTCAGTGGAACGTCCTACCTTAAGGATAGTCCGCTCTATTGTCCGTTTGATGACGACGTTCATTTGCAGTAAATGGCTGTCGATTTCACCGTTTATCAAGTTCCTGTTTGTCGGTGGGTTAATCTCACTCGAACGTATATCACGCTGTAAAACCCTGGAGAAGCGCGACCATCGGTAATCGAAGGAGCGCACTTGGTCGTACTCCTCCAACTGCGTTTTTTTCGTTCGGGATCCGTATTACGACGGCAAGTCCGTAATGGTCACTATCGTACTCGACCGTTCGTAAACAGTTCCGCGTTCGTCGATTTGTGTCTGTCAGTTCTAGTCTTTTGTCAACTAGCGCCAAGTCAAAGAAAGAACCTTCTCTAGGGAAAGACCTGAAATCCGTCGCGTACAACTCGAGTTTGTACTCAATCACATTATGACGCCACCAGTCGTGAAACTGGTTGCCCCTAGGGTTCGGAGTATCATTTCCCCATGCCACATGTTTAGCATTAAGGTCTCCGCCCAAAAAGTAATAATTGTCCTCCGATTGAAGCTGTAAGCAACGAGTTAAAGACATATGCATGGGTGTGTGTCTCTAAGGTTGTATACAATGAGCCGAATGCGATGTCGACGTAATTGTTGCAAGCTCACTTTTCTCAGTTCTGACACCTCAACAAAAAGTTCGCTGATTTTTTAGCCTTAGTAGTTAGGTTAGGCGAGCTGTTAGGTTTTTTTTTACGGATGCGCCAATGGGTGTGGTAATCTTCTAAAGATAGTAGTAGCCTACTAGTATTCAAGATCCGCATACCAGATTACTCGATTCCAGGAATGCGCCTACGTACTAATCCACACCCAGCTCACTTCTACAACTCTCCCCGCGGGACTTTTTTTTTTCTTTTGCGGACAGGGTGAAAATCTTCTAAAGACACCATAAGGCCCGACCGCGCGAGTTACATCCCAAAGTTCCGGTAACATAATGCCAACAGGAAAAGTCAGGCCGGAAATATTGCATTTTGAAGAAAACCTAAGTCATTCTCGACACAGCATAAATGAAACATGTTGATATAGCATTTATTTATTTAATTGATCAAGCTGACACCAAATAATATTTGGTAAACAGGAAATGCAATAACAGCGAATTCATTTTTTGCAGTCAAGAATGATTTCGGCGAATTAAATAAGAATAAACATGTAGAACTAAGAATATAAAAATAAAGTGTTTCTTGTTTACATTTTTTTATGATCTTCTTATTTTTTCTTCTGCTTATATTTTTGGTTATATTGGAGAACTAAAAACATAACTGGCGCAGTCAAAGGAGTATAATTCTAAAGAATATATACAGAACCATTTTTGTTCAAAAACAAAAAAAAACACACACAAAAAAAAAACAAATAATAAGTAGCTATCTGCAAGAGTAGTAACAAACAAATAATAAGACAAAACCAGTGAACTAGTGTCATATAAATTAATAAATTTATGAAATACAATAGAAACCAAGTGTTCGATAAATATCGTAATTTTGGCAGTGACAGTAATAGTAATAGTGAATCGGAATTAAATACGATGGCCAGTCAACAGGAAATTGCATTGCTAATGCAAACAATTCAACAACAGCAAAATGATATCGTTCAGTTGCAACAACAACTCAACCAATTCCTGCTGCAACAAAATGAAGAAGAAGCCAATCGCAGACCAAATCAACCCCAACGGAAATATATTCAAACTGTCAACTGATCAAGTGTTAAACCATTTTCGTCACTTGGAACGATTCAATGGCAGAAATGATTTTACATTAATGCAATTTATCGGATCTGTGAATAACGCATTGGACTTGTGTAACAGCGAGCAAATAAAGCAATACGTCATCAAGGTGATACTGAACGAGAAAATTCAGGGCGAAGCAAAGAGATGTGTACAACGACTTGGCGACGGTTTAACTTGGGAAAAAGCTCAATCGGAGCTGAAGCTACACTTTCGACCTCGCAAGGACTACGGAGAACTAATTAATGAATGCCGAAATTTTAAGGTATGTAATTTAAGACAACTATTTGATAAGGTTAGATAAGTTAATTACCAATTAAATGAATTATATAATTTTGAAGAAGAAGGTGATAAGCCAACAATATATTCTCCAGAAAATAACGATAAATACCTGGTAGGAATCGTTATGGAAAAATTAGATAGTTTAGTACGTGGTAATGTAGAAAAAAATAGTACCTTGATAGAGGTATACAATAAATTCGCAGAGCTCAAACTACTTGATGATGAAAGGGCTATCGGTACCGTTCATCGAAGTCAAAAATCTTTTATTAAAAATAGTGACAAGGAATTAAATTCTGAAACTTATAGGCAGGGAAATAGAACACAAAATTATGGCGAGACATTTAGAAATAATAGAAAACAAAATAACGACACTAACAGTTACAGCAATTTTCAACAAAACAGGTATCGAACTAACAACAACAAAGATAATAATACAAGAAATTATAATGACACTAATAGTCACTCTAATACAATTAGTAATCAGCCTCAAGAGAATAACCAGTTTAAAGGTACTAACCACACATATAATTCAAGTCGATCTGGCAATTATCAAAATAACTCTTATTCTGGTTTGACGCGAAATAGAAATAATGACAATAGTTCTAGTGCCTATAAGCGTATTCAGCCTATGGAGATAGGAAACATCGAAAAACGTGAAAATTTTTTAACGGTGCCTCATGCTCAAAATTATCCGTAGTAACTCTTACTATAGGTAATCAAAAAATTATGTGCTTGATTGATACCGGCTCTGAAACAAGCATTATAAAACCCAACTTCTTACAACATTACCCCGAATTAGAGCTTTCAGAGCCTGTATATTACTCTACAATCAATGGCATGAATTTGGTAGACCGTCAGGTTTTCACCCCACTCCCAAAAGAATTTTTGTCTAAAGGAACAATGGCATGGAAAGTGCTTACATTGAATGGTAGGAAATATGACGCAATTATTACCCAAAATTTGTTATCATATCTAAAGGCAAAAGTAGACCTGGGGGAAAGACAGTTAGAAATAAACGGTGAAATTAAACAAATTACTGCCTTAGAAATTAACGAGGTATATAATACCAATTGTATAAATTTAAACCACTTAAATGCTCACGAAAGTAAATTAATTAAGAATTTAATGCAAAATTATCAAGTATTATTTTTTAAGGAAGGTGACGAATTAACATGTTCTACTGAAGTGCAACACGAAATTTCCACTACCACAAGTAGACCAATATACTCCAAAATATATCGTTATCCTCAAATCATGTGGAAGAAATAGAGAAACAAATTTCGGAAATGCTTTCGCAAGGAATTATAAGAGAAAGTAGTTCCCCATACAATTCTCCCCTTTGGATCGTTCCGAAGAAGTCAGATAATTCCGGGAAAAAGAAATGGCGGATAGTTATCGATTTTCGATAACTGACTGAAGTTACGATAGAAGATAAGTTCCCAATTCCCAATATAGAAAATATATTGGACAAATTGGGAAGAGCCCAATATTTCACCACTCTGGATTTGGTGAAAGGATTCCATCAAATCCTGGTCAAACCTGTGGATCAAAAGAAAACTGCTTTCTCTACTCCAAACGGACATTTTGAGTATGTCAGGATGCCGTTCGGGCTTAAAAATGCCCCGGCAACCTTTCAAAGATTGATGAACTCAATCCTTAAGGACTACGTTAACAAAATTTGTGTCTTTTATCTCGATGACATTTTAATTTTCAGTACATCACTAGAAGAACACATTTCTAACATTCGAAAAATATTTGATAGGTTGAGAGAGGCAAAATTAAAAATGCAAATAGACAAGTGTAACTTTCTCCTCAGAGAAATAGAATATTTAGGTTATATTTTAACACCTGAAGGTGTACGGCCAAACCCCACAAAAGTCGAAGTTATTCGAAACTTGGCGCTACCAAAATCGCAAAAACAAATCAAATCTTTTTTAGGAGTCACCGGTTATTATAGGAAGTTCATTAAGAACTATGCTAAGATTGCACATCCTTTAACGAAATATCTGAAGAAAAATTCTCGAATAAACCCTAATGACCCTAGTTTTATTGCCGCTTTCGAAAAATTAAAGATCTGATAACCAATCATCCAATTCTTAGATATCCCGATTTTGCTAAAAAGTTTAAACTCGTGACAGATGCTAGCAATGTTGCCATCGAAGCAGTTTTGACTCAAGATGGTCATCCAATTTCTTATGCCTCTAGAATACTGAACAACCATGAGCTAAATTACTCTACCATTGATAAAGAACTGCTAGCTGTAGTGTGGGGTGTCAAGTACTTTAGGCCCTATTTGTTCGGAAGGGAATTCGAATTACAAACAGACCATCAGCCAATCAAATGGCTTCACTCAAAGTATACTGGAAAAAATATAAACCCTCGACTCCATAGATAGCTTTTACAATTAGGAGAATACGACATAAAGATCGATTATATTAAGGGCAAGGAGAACGTTATTGCAGACTTCTTAAGTCGTATAAATATTGAAAATAGAGAGATAAACGCTATTACCCAAACTGACGATGAAACAAATCAAGATCAAGCAGATTTAAACTTAGAAACTAACTCATTGTCTTCAGGAAGTGTTGCAAACTTGGATACAAACAATGAAGTCTTTAAAGAGGTTTCCGACGAAAAACTTAAAAATTTAAATAATCTTGAGGAAAGCCAAGAAGTTAATGCATCCGAGGATGTCCAAACCATCCACTCTCAGGAACAGAATATGGAAGATCATATTCCTATTTTAGATACTATAGTAAAAGAGTAAAGAACGAGAAATTGAATTTTTTTTAAAATACTAGAATTTATATCGACAAAAACGACATATTTGAAGGAAATGTTAGCGTAATTTTAAGGAAATATTTAAAGAAACGTAAAGTAGGAATTTATTCCTATCTTAGTGATAGAGAATATAATGAACTGCAACAAAAAATAATCGAGACATTCCCTGATAGAAACATATTGAAATTTGTAAAATGTAGTTACATCGCTAGGGATATAGAGGACGACGAAAGGCTTAAAAAGCAAATAGCATTGTTCCATAAAAATGAGGTAGGACATTCCGGAATAATTCCAACTTATGAGGGAATAAAAAAGAAAATTTATCATTCAAATCTCAAAACAGTAATTCACCAATTAATTAATAATTGCGAAATTTGTTCCTCAACGAAATATGATAGAAACCCGATAAGAAATAAATTCTTCCTTACAGAAACTCCATCAACATTAAACGAAATTGTCGATGTTGATATTTATGTTAATAGCAAACATTCATTTATAGTTTTCATAGACAAATTTTCAAAGTTTGCTACAACCTTCTTTTTAGAAGATAGAAATAGTTTGACAATAGCAGGAAAATTGAAACATTTTATAGCAATTCGTGGAAAAGTAAAGAAATTGACTTTTGATAACGAATTTAAATCAAAAAATGTTGAAGAATTTCGCAAAAAAGAAAATACCGATTATCACATTACGAAACCAAACAATCATACAGGTAATTCGGATGTTGAAAAGTTAAATAATACTCTCACAGAAAGTATTAGGGCATTGAATCTAGAGGACAAAGAACCACTTATCACTCCACCATAAAATGTACCCGCAAAATGCACTCTAATTAAACAAAGGATAGATAAAGCAAAAGCTAACACAATAGGAAGAAGAAACAGAAATAGTGAAAATTATATAGAAACCAGAACTACAGGATTCATTAAAAATTATAAATCCCTTCGACACAAGGAAGAGCCTAAATTTAGAAAACACAAACTTGAAAACATACACGAAAATAACATAAAACGTATCTTCAAATTTGCAGATCAAAACCCTTCTGATGTTGATACTAATACTAATAATCATCCCCAAAACACAAACAGCCCTAACAATTGAAAAAATCACTTCTGAAGTCGGTTATGCAGAGATAAGGATTGATGAAGTAGAAATAGTTAATAAATTTGACATAATACTACATATTATTAACCCAAACGAAATTGTTAATGTAATAGATACTTAGAGAAACGTATTGAAAATTTACCAGCAGAAAGAAAGAATTTTCTAAGAACAGAATTATATTCTATGAGAAATAAGGTATTAACTCTATTACCCCATAGATCTAAAAGAGGTTTGATTAATGTTGTAGGAAAGGGATTGAGTTGGCTCTTTGGAACGTTAGACGAAGACGACAAACACGACATAGAAAACCAATTAAAAAGTAACGACAATACAAATAACGAACTAATAGAGGCATCCAATCAGCAGGTAAGAATAAATAACAATTTTAATGACTCGTTTACCTTATTAAAAAATGTTTTAGAGTCAGATAGAAATAAAATTTTGGAGAAATTGAATACGAACGAAAATTTCACTAAAGAAATAATATTACGGGAAGTTTTTTAGAACAACAAATGCGAATTAACATTCTAAAAGACAATATAATTTTGGCAAGAGCAGGGGTTATACACCCAAGTATTTTGAGCAATGATGAAATTATTCAATATCATATTGACATTAAAAAACTCAGTAACATGAAAGTAGGCATAGCCAAGTCCGAAAATGAAGATCTAATTTTTGCCATAAAAATTCCAACATCAATAATTAAAACAGACAAAAAATTACTGATACCAATTGTAAGCTCTAACAAGAAGCAAATTAACGAAGAATTGGAATATGTTGTTAAAATCAAAAATAAAACATATACTTTCGGAAATAATTTAAGTCTTCAGGAATTAAAACTAAGTAAAAATTGTATTCTTAAGAAAAATTGTAAGTTAGTAAGTAGACTAGAGGAAGAAATAACAGAACTTAATTATGATCTTTTAATTTTAAATAATATGTATAATAGAACTTTTAAGAGCAAGAAAGAAATCCATCAAGAAAGAAATTTAAAAGAAATCCATATTTTGAAAAAAACATAATATTATAAGTTACGGTACGGTATAGGAAGTGTTAGTATCACTCTTATTATATTAATAACTGTAATTTTAGTTTATCTTTATTGTATACAGAAAAAATTAAATATAAAAATTGTAAACAGAATTCAGGAGAATCCTGAGTTAAGGAAGGAAGGAGTTACATCCCAAAGTTCCGGTAACATAATGCCAACAGGAAAAGTCAGGAAGGAAATATTGCATTTTGTAGAAAACCTAAGTCATTCTCGACACAGCATAAATGGAACATTTATTTATTTATTTAATTGATCAAGCTGACACCAAATAATATTTGGTAAACAGGAAATGCAATAACAGCAAATTCATTTTTTTCAGTCGAGAATGATTATGGCAAATTAAATAAGAATAAAGTGTTTAAGGTAGTCTTGTCTCGACTGTTCAAACATGCAGAACTAAGAATATAAAAATAAAGTGTTTATTGTTGGAATTTTTTTGTGATCTTCTTATTATTTCTTCTGCTTATATTTTTGGTGTGCTTTGAAGAGAACTAAAAACATAACTCGCGTGCTTATGGTAGTGTGAAATTTTTACTCACTAAAAACACCACTCTTCAAGATTAATACCACAACTAAGCCGACGCTTATCCAGCAGTTTTATTTTCGCTTACGAGACTCGTGATTTTTGGAAAAAGATGTCCGTATGTAATTTAAAAAGAATGTAGCGCTTTTGTAATCAGAAAAATTTGTAAACGATTAGTCTAAGTTTAGATTCAGAATAAAGCACAACGTTTTCGTTAAAAAAACAAATCGTGTTCGTGTTTTTTTCTTGTAATGATCCCGAAGGACATCCATAATTCGTGCGAATTTCTAGAGTCATTCCTAGATATTTTGCTTCGTTCGCGTATGGTATTTGAGCCGAGTTTAAATATACTGGTAAACTGTCCACTTTTTTGTAGGTAAAGTTGACGTGAGTAGATTTGCTTTCGTTCAGCACAATACGCCAAGAATTCGTCCAAGCGTGGACTTTGTTAATAACATGTTGCTGCTTCAATTATATCGCCCGTTGTCAATATAGCCGTATTGTCCGCAAACGTGGCGACGACGCAGTTTCTTTCCTGCGGGATATTACGCCTGTAGGGTACACATAGAACTGGGCCAAGGACACTTCCTTGTGGGACTCCGGCCGCAATCTCCTTGAAATCAGACAACACAAAAAAGTTTTTCGGTGAGGTACGATCGTAAGATTAGAAAGAGTTACCGCCATCAAACAAATTGGAAGGGCTTTAGAAATGATTGCGAAACAAATATCGCCTTAAATGTGTCACTTAAAACACCTTGTGAATTGGAGGACGAAGTTGATCGTTTCGTGGAAGCAATCCAAAGGTCGGCATGGAGAAACACTCCTTCTAGAAATAAAAGGTACGTTTTTGAGATGTGATTTATGAATTCGCTTTCCACTAGTTATAGATATATTAACGTTGTTGTCTAATCCTACTCTTTCCTTTGATTACGTATAATTTCATACTTTATATCAGTATTAGCAGTGTCTTTAAAATCCGTTAGGTTTTGGTAATTGATTCTTTGGGATAGCCCAAAGAAAATATCGGCAGGTTTTTTCTCGGTTACTGAATGAATTGTGTTGTTGGAGCTGTCTACAGCGATAATAATAATTTCTTTAATTGAAAGTATTCTTGTTGAAGGCATCTTATAATTTCGATGATAGTTGAATGAACTCTTTCTATAGTTCCATTGACCTCACTTTTTTGCGGAGGAACCAGATAGGTGGTTACTCCTAGTCCTTCAATGTAATTTAATATTATAGTAAGTATAATTTAATTAATAAAAATGCTTTCATTATCTGTGACAAGTATTTTAGGAACGGTGACAAATGAAGTAGTTTTAAACGGATTTGTTTTTGATACAAAGAATGGTTATAAACTTTTCTCTTTTTATTTCTATTATGTCTATATGTAAAATTTCTATTGGGTATGGTGGAATTGGAGTGGGCTGTAATTCGGGTTTCGGAGGGTGTCGATCATATTTGATGGACCAACAAACATCACAAGAATTTACAAACTTTTTTGATAACTTTGTCATTTGGGGAAAATAATATTTCTGTAATATCTGGTCGTTTTCGTTATAGTTTTTGTGAGCACGTCTGTGTTCTTCCTGGATTATTCTAAACTTGTTCTCTTCGTTATTAATATCTGTGACTAGTCTTTGTGTGATTATTATTTTATAACGACCAAAAGAAGGACATTCCGGAATAATTCCAACTTATGAGGGAATAAAAAAGAAAATTTATCATTCAAATCTCAAAACAGTAATTCACCAATTAATTAATAATTGCGAAATTTGTTCCTCAACGAAATATGATAGAAACCCGATAAGAAATAAATTCTTCCTTACAGAAACTCCATCAACATTAAACGAAATTGTCGATGTTGATATTTATGTTAATAGCAAACATTCATTTATAGTTTTCATAGACAAATTTTCAAATTTTGCTACAACCTTCTTTTTAGAAGATAGAAATAGTTTGACAATAGCAGGAAAATTGAAACATTTTATAGCAATTCGTGGAAAAGTAAAGAAATTGACTTTTGATAACGAATTTAAATCAAAAAATGTTGAAGAATTTCGCAAAAAAGAAAATACCGATTATCACATTACGAAACCAAACAATCAAACAGGTAATTCGGATGTTGAAAAGTTAAATAATACTCTCACAGAAAGTATTAGGGCATTGAATCTAGAGGACAAAGAACCACTTATCGCTCCACCATAAAATGCACCCGCTCCGAAGTAAATGAACGAAAAGTTGACTTTACTCTAATTAAACAAAGGATAGATAAAGCAAAAGCTAACACAATAGGAAGAAGAAACAGAAATAGTGAAAATTATATAGAAACCAGAACTACAGGATTCATTAAAAATTATAAATCCCTTCGACACAAGGAAGAGCCTAAATTTAGAAAACACAAACTTGAAAACATACACGAAAATAACATAAAACGTATCTTCAAATTTGCAGATCAAAACCCTTCTGATGTTGATACTAATACTAATAATCATCCCCAAAACACAAACAGCCCTAACAATTGAAAAAATCACTTCTGAAGTCGGTTATGCAGAGATAAGGATTGATGAAGTAGAAATAGTTAATAAATTTGACATAATACTACATATTATTAACCCAAACGAAATTGTTAATGTAATAGATACTTAGAGAAACGTATTGAAAATTTACCAGCAGAAAGAAAGAATTTTCTAAGAACAGAATTATATTCTATGAGAAATAAGGTATTAACTCTATTACCCCATAGATCTAAAAGAGGTTTGATTAATGTTGTAGGAAAGGGATTGAGTTGGCTCTTTGGAACGTTAGACGAAGACGACAAACACGACATAGAAAACCAATTAAAAAGTAACGACAATACAAATAACGAACTAATAGAGGCATCCAATCAGCAGATAAGAATAAATAACAATTTTAATGACTCGTTTACCTTATTAAAAAATGTTTTAGAGTCAGATAGAAATAAAATTTTGGAGAAATTGAATACGAACGAAAATTTCACTAAAGAAATAATATTACGGGAAGTTTTTTAGAACAACAAATGCGAATTAACATTCTAAAAGACAATATAATTTTGGCAAGAGCAGGGGTTATACACCCAAGTATTTTGAGCAATGATGAAATTATTCAATATCATATTGACATTAAAAAACTCAGTAACATGAAAGTAGGCATAGCCAAGTCCGAAAATGAAGATCTAATTTTTGCCATAAAAATTCCAACATCAATAATTAAAACAGACAAAAAATTACTGATACCAATTGTAAGCTCTAACAAGAAGCAAATTAACGAAGAATTGGAATATGTTGTTAAAATCAAAAATAAAACATATACTTTCGGAAATAATTTAAGTCTTCAGGAATTAAAACTAAGTAAAAATTGTATTCTTAAGAAAAATTGTAAGTTAGTAAGTAGACTAGAGGAAGAAATAACAGAACTTAATTATGATCTTTTAATTTTAAATAATATGTATAATAGAACTTTTAAGAGCAAGAAAGAAATCCATCAAGAAAGAAATTTAAAAGAAATCCATATTTTGAAAAAAACATAATATTATAAGTTACGGTACGGTATAGGAAGTGTTAGTATCACTCTTATTATATTAATAACTGTAATTTTAGTTTATCTTTATTGTATACAGAAAAAATTAAATATAAAAATTGTAAACAGAATTCAGGAGAATCCTGAGTTAAGGAAGGAAGGAGTTACATCCCAAAGTTCCGGTAACATAATGCCAACAGGAAAAGTCAGGAAGGAAATATTGCATTTTGTAGAAAACCTAAGTCATTCTCGACACAGCATAAATGGAACATTTATTTATTTATTTAATTGATCAAGCTGACACCAAATAATATTTGGTAAACAGGAAATGCAATAACAGCAAATTCATTTTTTTCAGTCGAGAATGATTATGGCAAATTAAATAAGAATAAAGTGTTTAAGGTAGTCTTGTCTCGACTGTTCAAACATGCAGAACTAAGAATATAAAAATAAAGTGTTTATTGTTGGAATTTTTTTGTGATCTTCTTATTATTTCTTCTGCTTATATTTTTGGTGTGCTTTGAAGAGAACTAAAAACATAACTCGCGTGCTTATGGTAGTGTGAAATTTTTACTCACTAAAAACACCACTCTTCAAGATTAATACCACAACTAAGCCGACGCTTATCCAGCAGTTTTATTTTCGCTTACGAGACTCGTGATTTTTGGAAAAAGATGTCCGTATGTAATTTAAAAAGAATGTAGCGCTTTTGTAATCAGAAAAATTTGTAAACGATTAGTCTAAGTTTAGATTCAGAATAAAGCACAACGTTTTCGTTAAAAAAACAAATCGTGTTCGTGTTTTTTTCTTGTAATGATCCCGAAGGACATCCATAATTCGTGCGAATTTCTAGAGTCATTCCTAGATATTTTGCTTCGTTCGCGTATGGTATTTGAGCCGAGTTTAAATATACTGGTAAACTGTCCACTTTTTTGTAGGTAAAGTTGACGTGAGTAGATTTGCTTTCGTTCAGCACAATACGCCAAGAATTCGTCCAAGCGTGGACTTTGTTAATAACATGTTGCTGCTTCAATTATATCGCCCGTTGTCAATATAGCCGTATTGTCCGCAAACGTGGCGACGACGCAGTTTCTTTCCTGCGGGATATTACGCCTGTAGGGTACACATAGAACTGGGCCAAGGACACTTCCTTGTGGGACTCCGGCCGCAATCTCCTTGAAATCAGACAACACAAAAAAGTTTTTCGGTGAGGTACGATCGTAAGATTAGAAAGAGTTACCGCCCTCAAACAAATTGGAAGGGCTTTAGAAATGATTGCGAAACAAATATCGCCTTAAATGTGTCACTTAAAACACCTTGTGAATTGGAGGACGAAGTTGATCGTTTCGTGGAAGCAATCCAAAGGTCGGCATGGAGAAACACTCCTTCTAGAAATAAAAGGTACGTTTTTGAGATGTGATTTATGAATTCGCTTTCCACTAGTTATAGATATATTAACGTTGTTGTCTAATCCTACTCTTTCCTTTGATTACGTATAATTTCATACTTTATATCAGTATTAGCAGTGTCTTTAAAATCCGTTAGGTTTTGGTAATTGATTCTTTGGGATAGCCCAAAGAAAATATCGGCAGGTTTTTTCTCGGTTACTGAATGAATTGTGTTGTTGGAGCTGTCTACAGCGATAATAATAATTTCTTTAATTGAAAGTATTCTTGTTGAAGGCATCTTATAATTTCGATGATAGTTGAATGAACTCTTTCTATAGTTCCATTGACCTCACTTTTTTGCGGAGGAACCAGATAGGTGGTTACTCCTAGTCCTTCAATGTAATTTAATATTATAGTAAGTATAATTTAATTAATAAAAATGCTTTCATTATCTGTGACAAGTATTTTAGGAACGGTGACAAATGAAGTAGTTTAAACGGATTTGTTTTTGATACAAAGAATGGTTATAAACTTTTCTCTTTTTATTTCTATTATGTCTATATGTAAAATTTCTATTGGGTATGGTGGAATTGGAGTGGGCTGTAATTCGGGTTTCGGAGGGTGTCGATCATATTTGATGGACCAACAAACATCACAAGAATTTACAAACTTTTTTGATAACTTTGTCATTTGGGGAAAATAATATTTCTGTAATATCTGGTCGTTTTCGTTATAGTTTTTGTGAGCACGTCTGTGTTCTTCCTGGATTATTCTAAACTTGTTCTCTTCGTTATTAATATCTGTGACTAGTGTTTGTGTGATTATTATTTTATAACGACCAAAAGAATTTTTGTAAATTTCTTGTAATAGTGGAATATACCTTTTCGGTATCTTAATACCATTTAAAATATTTGGGTTGAGTTTCTCTCTTACGATAGTTGTCAGGCTATTAGTACCAAAAGTCTGCATTTTAATGTAATTTAGGATGCGGTTCTTCGTGACAAATCATATTCTTGCCTTCAGAGAAAATGAGTTGGTTTTTGAAAACATTCAGAGGAGCTTCGCAGTGTGGAATAAGGTCACTGCTATCTTCTTCAGCGCTGTGTTGGGTGCCAGAGGATGATGTTAAGATGTCAAGCTCGACAGGAAGTCGCGAAAGGGCGTCAGCGACCACGTTTGTTTTACCGGGCTTGTAAATTAGAATAATGGAATAATTGAATTCTTAGATTTTTGCCTTCCATCTTTTGAGCTTTGCGTTGTTGTTCCGATTGCTCAAGGCGAAGGTCAACTGCTGATGGTCTGTAAGAATTTTGATGCTTTTAGCGTCGTAAAGGTATTTCCTAAATTTGTCGAGGGACCATACTATTGCTAGCATTTCCTTCTCGATTGTCGAGTAGCTTTCTTTATTATTATTATTTATTTAAGCTACTTTAAATGGTTGATAATAATTATTTTTAAAAAAAATTAAGAAAGATAAGAAAACATATATTATAAAAAAGAAAGAAAATAAGGAAAAAAGAAATATTTATATATACATACATACATCTGAGAAAATTAAAATTTAAAAATTTAATAATTAATTAACGATTTTTAGTATCCTTTTATCAAATCAAAACTGCTTCAAAAATCAGAGAAAGAAAGAAAAATAAGAAATAAAAGTTCAATGTCTGCACATTTATATGCTTAGATGCTCGCTAAGTCGCCTTTCAAAGTCACCGTTGCTATTAGATCTCCTTAAACTGGCTGGGAGTGAATTCCAGAGTCTTACAGCGTAAATAAAGAACTGTTTCTGAGTCGTATAATATTTGAAGCGCGGAATAATAAATGCTCCACTTCTCGCGGATGAGGCAAATTGAAGAACATGAAAAAGATATGACGGAGCTTTCGATTCTTTAAGATTAAAAAGGAAAGTTAGAACATTAAAACCGAGATATTTTTTGAACTCCATCCCAAGAAATTCACGCGCATATTCCGAAATATGTTCATATCTACGGATGTTATAGACATATCGTACTGTACTATTGAAAGCAACTGTGAGTTTACGTGAGCTATTGCTATCTAGGTCGCAGTGTGTAGTAAATTGGGTGTGAATATAGTAGTATTGGAAGGAGCAGTGTTTTGACACGAGTTGTTTTTATTTTGCGCGGGAGGCAGCTACCAGTTTGACCTAAGGCTCGCAGGGCTCCATAGACTTTGCCTATAGTATTGGTCACGTGAGATTCCCAGGTGAGATATTGATTAAATATCACTCCGAGGTTTTTAACACTTTCTACGTAATCTAAAATGGTTCCATTGATTTCTACCTTAGGAAAGGACGACTTATCCAAGCTAGTACGACATATCATTATCGCTTTACTTTTTTTAGAGTTAAGCATAAGCTTGTTTTTATGTGACCATTTAGCCACCGTCAGAAGGTCTTCATTTATGTGCACTGTAGCATCTTCAACGAATCCCAGAGAAAACTCAAATAAAGTTGTAAGTCATCAGCATACATTTGTATCTTACAATGTTTGAGAATAGTGGGTATATCATTATTAAACATGGTAAACAGCAGCGGCCCTAAAATGGATCCCTGGGGAACGCCCGTATCAGTTTTTAAGAATGAGGATAAATTGCCATTGGAATAAACCGCTTGTGAACGATCCTCAAGGTAGCTTGTAATAATTTGTATGGCAGAGGAATCAAGGTTAAAATAGTGTTTAAGCTTAAGAATGAGAATATCGTGCGACACAGTGTCGAAAGCCTTCGAGAAATCAAGTAACACCAGAGAAGTCACATGATCATTATCCATCTCAATGCGAATATCTTCAACTAATTTTAATAATGCAGTAGTGCAACTATGTTGTGGTCTGAAACCCGATTGAAATGGTGAGAGTAAGTTGAAATTATTCAAATATGCATGAAGCTGTGAGCTCATGATTTTTTCAAGTGCTTTAGACATGAACGGAAGTATCGAAATGGGCCGGTACTCTCGCTCTTTACCAACAGTACTTTTCAGGACTGGTATTATCTTTGACCTTTTCCAAGATTTTGGATAAATGCAGCAAGTTAATATTCTGTTAAAGATGAATGTCAGAGGTGGTAACACATAATAAATTACAATTTTTTAAAACCTAGGATGCATTCCATCCAAACCAATAGCATCCGATTTGATTGCCAGTATAGCTTTCAGAACCTCAAATTCACTTACTGCGGCAAAACCAAAACTAGCTGACGAGTCAGGTATAAGTTCTGGGTTTATATAGTCCGAGTCGTCCATTTCACATAGTTGTCTGTTGTGGTCAGTAGAAGCAGCAGCAAACTTTTTATTTAGCTGGTCAATATCAATGTCCACGCAACCACCAGGATCAATATTTTTACCTATGCCAAGCTCTTTAATTTGCCTCCAGGCTTCCTTGTTGCTCAGGCCGGGTCTAAATTTGGAAGAGAAAAACTTAGTTTTGGACTTCTTAATTTCTTGATTTACTTTATTTCTGAGCTTCTTAAAGTAATCATGAAACATTGGAAGTTTGAATTTTTTCCACCGTTTGTACGATAAATCCCTTGCTTTTATAAGTGATGCGATGTATTGATTGAACCAGCTATGTTTTTGGTTGCGCAAGACAAGTCTTTTGAGGGGAACATGACTTTCAAATAAGTTATTAATTATTGATGTAAAAGTTTCAACCTGCTCATTAATAGATAGCATGAAATATAGACTATGCCAATTTACATTGAGAGAATCCTTCGCCAAGGCAATCGGATCAATTAACTTGAAATCTCTGTAGCTAATAACAGTCGGCTCAGCTGTGCGATCAAAAGTTAAGTCGTAGAATAGAAGAATAAGGTCATGTTTCGAGAACCCGGGAACATCAAGTTGGCAATAATAATTTACTCGTTCGGGTCTATTTACAATGAAAACCTCCAGAAGGGTAGAGTTGTGAGCACTAAAATGCCGTTGTATTCACTGCGGATAAGTGTAAGCTGATTAAATTGTTTCTAAACTGAATGTTGTTATTGTCTAAGAGATTAATATTTAAGTCACCGGTGACTACTATATGATTATATTCAAAACCAATATTCTCAAGGACATTAGTAACAGCGATTGTGTTAGTTATCCAAGGAGGTTTGTAAATGACACCAATCAAGCATTTGTCAAATCCACAAATAATATACAAGTATTCGATGTCATCGTTGATACTAGATGCTTTAATAATTTTACTTGACAAAGTCTCCTTAACAAAAATTGCCACTCCACTCGCTCTATTTCCAACACGATCAGCTCGATAAGTTTTATAGCCAGAGATAGAAATAGCCACATTATTTAGGGTTGAATAGAGCCATGTTTCGGATACGCATATTATATCAACTTTCCCATCTTCAAAAATCAGTTTAAACTCATCAAAGTGCTTTTTTAAACTTTGAGCATTAATGTGACAAATAGACAATCCAGAGACCCTACTACAAAAAATGTTTAACATTACTCTTGTTTTATGAAATAAGCGGTCATTACCATAAGGCACAGAGAAATCACCCCCAATTTCGTTATTGCTCATATTAGTTATCATATACAATGAAAAAAAAGGAGACGGTTACAGCAACAACGACAAAAAACAAAACCTTATAACGAGCGCATTGCATAGAAACGAGCAGACATTTAATATTAACAAATAAATAGACAAGACATTGTTTTGACAAAAGGAGTTTTAAAAGAACAGGAAACTATTTAATAAAAACAAATATGAAAAGAAAAAGTGATAAAAAAAAATATTAAATAAAGTACTAGAAAAGTATGGTAAGAAGCATTAAAAAAAAAAAAAAGTTTTTTAAGTGATAGGCAACACTGGCTGATGATCATTGGTCCCTTCATCATGTTGATGACTACGTGTGTGCTGCTTTTTTTGATTGTTGCAGTGAGGTGTACGTGTGCGTGTGTTTATGATGCCTTTTAGCTTTTCTACCGTGTCAACGTGAACAGCTGTTGCATTGCTATCAGGTGTTATGTATACAAGGCCACGAGCGGTGATAACAGAGAAAAGAAGATGTTTACGTTTTAGACTAATTGCATGCTGGAGAATTTCTCTGTTGTGTTTTGTTAAACTTTCGTGCAAATAGACTGGTGAATCCGAATTAAAAACGGGGTCAATATCTCGTAAACAAAAGTGCCGGGCGTGTGATTTGCGGAAAGACGAAATAGCCTTGATCGTGATACGCTTATCGTTCACTGAGGAAAATTTGACTATGATGACAGAGTCACTTCTTGATATTGCGCGAAAAATTCCGTTTATGGTTGGTGGCTGAAACCCAAGTGAGTGGCACAGATGGTTGAAAATTGTTTTAAGGTTTTCTTTCTCCATGTATGGCATTGAAAGCCTCAAATTGAGTTTTCATACTTGCGAGTTCACTGCGTAAGTGTTTTGATTCGGCATTCGGTGAAAGGTTTTGTGTGCATTTTTCCATATGAGCTTTTATTGTGTTTACTTCTTCCTTTAAGCAGCTGATTTCATCAGAACATTTTTCGAGAGCAGTGACCCGATTGCTTAATTGAATAAAGTCGTGCGCTATTTATTCAAGTTTTTCTGACATTTTGTTTTCGGTGATCACAATCCTTTTTAATAAATTTTCCTCCATTTCAATCATATTGTTCATTATAGACTCACCTTGACTATTAATTTTACCCAGCAAGTCGGTATGATTATCCGCCATCGTCGGTCGTATAGAAGATGACAGTAGAAATGTGGGAGAGCCAATTGGAAAGTTTCTGAGTGATTTGTTATTCCGAGTATTGCGCGAGTGAGACATTTATAATAAACAAAAAAGGTGCAAAACGGTTCAAATGAGTGGAATTTTTAATGTACATATATGCACTTATGGAGAAATAAAATTATTTCAACTATTTAAAAAGCACTTTAAAGTAAGTAAATTCGTGCAACCACCAAGAATGTTAAATAACACTAACTTAGCTTTATAGTTTAAGTTTATCTGTAAGTTGGTACAGGCTTTTTATAAGATATTGTAATATGCGAGCTACGGCTCGAGTAGATAAAACAATTATTCTGTGAAATTATTTCTTTATTTTCTACTCTATAGAACAATTCAAGTTCACACTATACTATTCTTCGCAAATTCTTTTCTTACAAGGTCTCTTTCCTCTCAAATCACTTTATCTCCTTTCAATTACTTAATTCACAAATCCAAACTAATTACTTTTTCTTGTTCACTCTCAACTTTCAATTTATCACCAAATTACCACTTCGCCCATTATCACTTTTCCAATCTCTTCGCCACGGTTCTAAACCAACTGTCTTTTTTTGATCGCCATCTGTCCTTATATAGCAGAAGTTTCTGATAGCCAGAAACTTCTAGCAAATTCTTCGACCACTGGAACAAGAGAAATAATTCCTGCAGTTATAATTCCCTTTTATCCCTGATATTATTCGTCTCTTTCGTTGACATGAGCTGTGGAGACTTCGTCCCAGACACGAACCTCGAATGAAAGGACAGTCCGAACAAAAATTCTGCCAGAATGGAAAGTCACTTCGGAATTTGCTGCATAGACATAGGAGCGTAGTTATTATTATGCTACACTGCCCCCCTCTTAGACGTGTTCGTCCCGAACAAGTGCATCCTCATTTCGGCCATTGTATCGACTCAGTCGGTCCACATGAACCACTTTCATTTTGGCCCTCGGTCCTCGCTGGATGCGGTAGACAACATCGTTGATGCGGGTTACTATTCTGTAGGGACCTTCCCAGTTCCGCTGCAATTTAGGTGATTTCCCCTTTTGGCGATGGGGATTATACAGCCACACCAGATCTCCTTCCTGGAATCCTGACGTTGTTGCCTTGGCATCATACCTGGTCTTCATGCGGTCGCTCGTCATCTTAATCTGGCTTCTGGTCCTTTGGTGTATGTCCCTAAGCCTTTCCCTAAGGTCCGCCACGAACTCTTCTTCATTTCTGGGCTCATTGGTAGGAGATCCAAATTTCACCTCACTGGGTAAACGAGCTATTCCACCAAATAAGATTTCGAACGGAGTATGTCGAGTAGTGCTATGCACGGCACTTCTATAAGCCATCAAAAACAAGGGAATCTGCCGGTCCCTTCGAGAGATGTTCGTCCAAAGTCCTATTGAAACGCTCCACCATACCGTCCGACTGTGGATGAAGCGGGGTTGTCCTTGTCTTTTTGATTCCGAGTAGTTGACACATCTCTTGGAAGATTCTTGACTCGAAGTTCCGCCCTTGGTCAGAATGCAATTCCAAGGGCACACCGAATCTGCTAACCCAATTGTAGACGATCTGCTCCGCCACGGTTCTGGCTTCCTGGTTAGGGATCGGAAACGCTTCCGGCCACCATCACTACGAGTATATACCGATTACCATTGTCGGTTTCCGGAAAGGGCCCTGCGATGTCAATGGCGATTCGTTCGAAAGGTGCTCCCACGTTGTATTGGTGCATCTTACCTCGAGTTTTGATTCTCGGACCCTTGCTAGCTGCACACACGTCGCATTTTCTGCACCAGTCTTCGATATCTTCCTTCGCTTTTAACCAATAAAAACGTTCTCGTACCTTTTCTAGCGTCTTATTCACTCCCAAGTGGCCTCCGGTCGCCCCGCCATGCATTTCCTGTAACACCTCCTTGACCCTCGTCCGCGGTACGACAAGCTGCATTACAAACGACTTTCCGTCGGAGGATTCCCATTTTCTTCTCAGAACACCTTCTTGGACATGGAGGGAGTCCCACTGCGCAAAATATGCCTTTAAGGTCGGGCTTCTGTGAGAGATGTCCTGATGATCCGGTTTCTCCATGTTCTCCTTCCAGGCCAGAATCGGCTCGATATCCGGGTCTTCCTTCTGAGCGTTCCGGATCTCATCTACGCTCCAGCCGGCGATAGGTTCAGCTCTCATTCTTTGGATGGAAACCAGCTCCCGTTCTTCCTGACGCGCACAATGTTTACAATCCGTTCTGCATGGTCTCCGGGACAGTGCATCCGCATTAGAGTGGAGTTTTCCTTTACGATGCTGTATTTCGTAGTCGTAGATTTGCAGCCTTTCGATCCATCTTGCGACCTGACCCTCAGGACTCTTGAACTGTAATAGCCATTTTAAGGTTGCATGGTGTGTGCGAAGAACAAACTTCCTCCCGTAGAGGTATTTGTGAAAATGCTTCGTAGCCAAGATCAAAGCTAGAAGTTCTCTCCTTGTCACGCAGTAGTTCCTTTCTGGCTTAGAGAGCACCTTGCTGAAGTACGCAACCACCTTCTCTTGGCCGTCATGCACCTGGGAGAGTACGGCTCCTACCCCGACATTACTAGCATCTGCATCCACAATGAACGTTTCCCCGTGAGTGGGGTAAGCCAGTATCGGGGCGTCGCATAGCCGTTGTTTAATTGCCTTGAAGCTCTTCTCACACTCAATTGACCATTTGAATTGTTTTCCCTTTTCCGTCAACTGGTGCAGGCTCTTTGCGATCCCGGCAAAATCCTTCACGAACCGTCTGTAGTAGGTGGCTAGGCCCAGGAAGCTCCTTAGTTGGTGTTTATCCTTGGGGGCTGGCCAGTTTTTCACCGCTTCGACCTTCTCTGGATCGGTTCTCACTCCTTTCGCTGAAATTGTGTGCCCCAAGTACTTGACTTCTGCTCTAAACAGGGCGCACTTCTTGCGGTTGAGCTTCAGGTGGGCACTTCGAAGCCTTTGAAACACATCCCTTAGATTGTCTCGGTGTTGCGCAAACGTTTTTCCTACGACGATGACATCATCCAAGTATACCAAACAGGTTTTCCATGTTAACCCTTGCAGGACACATTCCATCAATCGCTCGAAAGTCGCCGGAGCATTGCACAGCCCGAATGGCATTACCGTGAATTGCCATAGCCCATTTCCTGCGGTGAAGGCGGTTTTCTCCCGGTCTTCTGGATGGATCTGTACCTGCCAGTAGCCACTCTTCAAGTCGAGAGTGGAAAACCATCGGGCTCCTGATAGTGTGTCTAGCGTGTCGTCAATCCGTGGCAGAGGGTAGCTGTCTTTCTTGGTGACGTAATTGAGCTGCCGATAGTCCACGCAGAACCGCGTGCTGCCATCTTTCTTCTTAACCAGTACAACCGGTGATGCCCACGGACTTTTGGAACTTTCAATCAGACCTTCTTTCTCCATTGCCGACACCATCTCTGCAACTTCTGTCTGCTTTGCCAATGGAAGGCGCCTAGCAGGCTGACGAATTGGTCTAGTATCACCAGTGTCTATTCGATGTTGTACCAGGTGTGTTCGGCCGTATTCTCCGTCCTGTGAGGCAAATACATCAGCGTACTCATTGATAAGATTCTCTGCCATAGTTCGCTGCTCCTGATTCAGCTCACTGGACTGGAGAATCGTCTCTCTCGCTTCCGCTGTCCAAGGTGATGGGAGAAGTTTTGGAGCATCACGTTCAGATATTGTTGCGACGGCGGTAATCGGCGTGCATTTTCCAGTCACCTCCCCTCGCCTTAGTTTGACAGTGTGTGGTCTTGCGTTCAAAACCCTCACTGGAACCATGGTGTTCTTTGGTTCGACTAACGTCTTTCCCACGATGTAGTCTTGAGAATTCTTCTCTGGGTCTGGTTCTACTATGTAGAATCGGTGGCTCCCAAGATCACCTTCCAGCTTCGTCCAAATGATTGTCTCTGAAGACGGCGGCAAAACTTCGTCTTTGCTGATGACTGTCCTGAGAGTTACGGCATTCTCATTTCCGTACACCATCGGAATCTCCACATTTCGATACCTCAGTACTTGCATCCCGATGTCCAAGATTACTTCATTTGCTTTCATGAAGTCTACTCCGATGATGCACTCGTCGCATATATCTGCCACCAGAAACGCATGGGAGAACGTCAGTCCTGCCAGAGTAATCGTAAGACGAACTTCTCCAAATACCTTCGCCATTTCCCCTGTTGCAGTCTTCAGGCAGTAGCTGTTGGTGCTGTGCAGCCAGGAGCTTTTGACGATATCTCTTCTTACAATGGAGGCAGTGGCACCTGTGTCGATGGTGGCTACGCACTTCTTCTCGTTGATTAGTGCCTCCACTGTCAGGCTCTTGTTACCCCGTTTGGTTTGCGAAACTTGAATGGTGGTCCTGGGGGCCTCGATTCCAGTAACCAACTTCTGCCCCGCGAAGTTGGTTCTTACGCATTTCCTGACTGCTGGTTTTGGGACGTCTGACTGACAGGATGGATGTTATCACCGCCAGATGCTTCCTCTCTGATTCTCCTACTTCCGCAATGTGAACAATTTCCTCGTCTAGGTGCACTTCTGCACTGCCGTTGTAGGTGTCCGGTATGGTTGCAATTCCAGCAACGGATTTGACTTCCGCGAGCTCTGTCTTCATCCATGACGGCTGTTCTCTGGCATGAGCATTCCACGACGGACATTTCCCTGACACGGTGTATTCCCTGGTATGCTTGGTCCGCAGCCTTCATTGACAAAGCGAATGCCAATGCCTTGGGGAGTGTTCGCTTTTCAGCCATCCTTAAAGCCATTTGCAGTTGTCTGTCCTCTATGGCCTGAAAGCTTCCACCGCCATTTCGTTGATAAGCTCCTCACCGGCTTTTGGGGCATGAAAGATGGGCTAGTCGCTCTATATCCGCTTGCAACTGTTGGAGCGTTTCCCCCCTTTTCTGGACTCGACTACGCAGCTGAACCCTGTACACCTGCTGCATGTGTTCATCCCCAAACCGCATCTCGATAGCCTGAACCAGAGAGTCGTAGTTCTGCTGTTTATCTTCCGGGATGGTCTGCAAGAGCTCCGCAGCTGGACCCCTCAGTGCAAGCGTGAGTGCAATAGACTTCTCTTCATCGTCCCAGCTATTGGTCATTGCGGCCGCTTCGAATTGCCTTTTATAAATTGGCCATGATGTTTGACCATCGAAGATAGGAGGCTGCATCTCCTTTCTTCTCAGACCGTCAGTGGAATCTTCCCGTGCTTTCTGTCTCTTCACGTTGCTGAGCTCCTTAGCAAGATTTTCGACATGCTTTTCTACTTTTTCAAACTGAGTCTCTATCTTCCCGAACTGAGTTTCATGTTTCTCAAAACTTTCATCGAATCTAGTTTCGACTTTTTCGAGTTGCGTCTCGACCTTCTCGATTTTCTCTTCGATCACTTCGAATTTGGATTCCAAGTTCTTGTTTTGCTCATCAAGTTTACTTTTCAGAGCATCTAGAGAATTCTTTTGTTCGTCCATTGCTTTCTTTTGTTCGTCCAGCTTAAGTTCTAGAGAATTCCTCTGGTCGTCCATTGCTTTCTTTTGTTCGTCCATCTTAAGTTCTAGAGAGTTCTTTTGGTCGTCCATTGCTTTCTTTTGGTCGTCCAGCTTAAGTTCTGTAGAATTCCTTTGGTCTTCTATTGCTTTCTTTTGTTCGTCCATGACTAACTTAAGTTGCAGGAGCAGACTTGTTATACCCGGGTCGGCTGCTGTACTTGCTGGTTCCTCTTCCACGTCAAACTCTATGTCGTGCGGATTTTCACCTTCCTGCGTTACTGCTTCTTCCAGACGAATCAGCAGGGCATCTTTTCCCCCAGTTGTGTCGAGGTTCCGCTTACTGAGTTCTGCCTTTAGTTGAGTTATAGTTAGTTTTCCCAATTTGCGACCCATTTTGCGCAACTAATTAACTCAACACAGAAATCGTTTTTTTTTTTTTTTTGTGCAATTTCGCACCACGGAAATAGTTATTCACAGAATAAGTTTTATCTCGCTTCTGACACCAATGTAATATGCGAGCTACGGCTCGAGTAGATAAAACAATTATTCTGTGAAATTATTTCTTTATTTTCTACTCTATAGAACAATTCAAGTTCACACTATACTATTCTTCGCAAATTCTTTTCTTACAAGGTCTCTTTCCTCTCAAATCACTTTATCTCCTTTCAATTACTTAATTCACAAATCCAAACTAATTACTTTTTCTTGTTCACTCTCAACTTTCAATTTATCACCAAATTACCACTTCGCCCATTATCACTTTTCCAATCTCTTCGCCACAGTTCTAAACCAACTGTCTTTTTTTGATCGCCATCTGTCCTTATATAGCAGAAGTTTCTGATAGCCAGAAACTTCTAGCAAATTCTTCGACCACTGGAACAAGAGAAATAATTCTTGCAGTTATAATCCCCTTTTATCCCTAATATTATTCGTCTCTTTCGTTGACATGAGCTGTGGAGACTTCGTCCCAGACACGAACCTCGAATGAAAGGACAGTTTGAACCAAAATTCTGCCAGAATGGAAAGTCACTTCGGAATTTGTTGCGTCATATTTTTAGGGGGCGTAGTTATTATTATGCTACAATATTAACACTTTCTGGGGTTAATTAATTAGCAGCACTTTCACGGACGTCTACTTTGGTTGCATTCTACTCAAACTGTCTTCTGCTTTAGTTAACGATCTTGTTATGAATGTCACAGGCTTATCTTTGCCCATCTCTCCTTGCGATAGGACGGCTCCAATAAGGTTAGAGGCGTCGGTTGTGAGAATGAATGGCATGTCAAAATTTGGAAAGATTGGAATGTCTGATGACATAA
Organism: Pocota personata; assembly: GCA_963082735.1. Lineage (NCBI taxonomy): Eukaryota > Metazoa > Arthropoda > Insecta > Diptera > Syrphidae > Pocota > Pocota personata. The sequence continues at coordinate 74,543,143 of OY720431.1, forward strand.
GCATTTCTTTCAAGCTTTTATTGATCATCAAGGATTATCAAAAACAGAAACACTCCCATTCAAGATCGAAATTGAAGCTATTGAATACTCTGACCCCATGATGTTAATAAAAGATTCGTTCTTCTTTACGTAATTTGCTTGCCGCAAACTGATGACACAATATTCAATAATATTATAATTCGATCTACCGTAAATAAAAGAAAAGAATACATCTTAACTTTTCTAATCTATTCATTTCACAATTAATGAGATTTGGTATTTAAGGAAAGTACATGTAAATTCAAGAGACAACGATTTGTCAAAGAAATCAACTTTAGAAACTCATTCCCCAAGATTGTACGATCAAATTTCTAAATGAAATGAAGAAGCAACATGCGACATCCAATTTCAAAGCAAACCAATAGTTGAACTTATTAATAAAAGTACCCTATACTTAACTAATTACTTCGGCAACATTGCCTATGGCAGGACCAATAAAAGCCTCAACGGCACTTTTCTTATAAACTTCCACAATGAATCCATAGACATAGATAATACTAAATACACACGGTGCAAGTAAGGATGATGGCGGCACGCTCACGGTTGCTCGGCTCAGCTCGTCGGACGGGGTGGTTCTTGTCCACCTTACTTTGAACCACCTGCTCAGCACAAAATCTCGTGCCATTGTAATCAAAAAACAAAAAAAAAAGAAGAAGGCAGTTACTCTAAATGCTAGCAAAGCTTGGTCGCCACACTATGCTATCCACATCCGACGTATCGAAGCCATCCAGCGCAGGTTTATCCGTTTCACCCCACGCGGTCTCCCTTTTTCTGACAGATACAACTTGCCTCCCTACTCTGACCGTCTAAAACTCATCAATTTTCAATCTCTTGAAAATCGTCGTAAAATTGCCGACTTACTCTTTCTCCATCACCTAATTACTGGTCACATTGATTGCCCCGCGCTCCATGAACTAGTCTCATTTAATACCGATCCCCGTAACCTAAGGTCCATTCCCCTCTTCCGTCTCACTTATAATCGCACCGATTATGCTTATAACGCACCACTGTAGGCCCATTGTCCTACTCTATTTATTACATAATGCTGGCTACGGCTCGAGTAGATAAAACGATATTCTGTGAAATTTATTTCTTTATTTTCTGGTCTATAGAACAATTCAAGTTCACACTATACTATTCTTCGCAAATTCTTTTCTTACAAGGTCTCTTTCCTCTCAAATCACTTTATCTCCTTTCAATTACTTAATTCACAAATCCAAACTAATTACTTTTTCGTGTTCACTCTCAACTTTCAATTTATCACCAAATTACAACTTCGCCCATTATCACTTTTCCAATCTCTTCGCCACGGTTATAAACAAACTGTTTCTTTTTTGATCGCCATCTGCCCTTATATAGCAGAAGTTTCTGATAGCCAGAAACTTCTAGCAAATTCTTCGACCACTGGAACAAGAGAAATAATTCCTGCAGTTATAATTCCCTTTTATCCCTAATATTATTCGTCTCTTTCGTTGACATGAGCTGTGGAGACTTCGTCCCAGACACGAACCTCGAATGAAAGGACAGTTTGAACCAAAATTCTGCCAGAATGGAAAGTCACTTCGGAATTTGTTGCGTCATATTTTTAGGGGGCGTAGTTATTATTATGCTACACTGCCCCCCTCTTAGACGTGTTCGTCCCGAACAAGTGCATCCTCATTTCGGCCATTGTATCGACTCAGTCGGTCCACATGAACCACTTTCATTTTGGCCCTCGGTCCTCGCTGGATGCGGTAGACAACATCGTTGATGCGGGTTACTATTCTGTAGGGACCTTCCCAGTTCCGCTGCAATTTAGGTGATTTCCCCTTTTGGCGATGGGGATTATACAGCCACACCAGATCTCCTTCCTGGAATCCTGACGTTGTTGCCTTGGCATCATACCTGGTCTTCATGCGGTCGCTCGTCATCTTAATCTGGCTTCTGGTCCTTTGGTGTATGTCCCTAAGTCTTTCCCTAAGGTCCGCCACGAACTCTTCTTCATTTCTGGGCTCATTGGTAGGAGATCCAAATTTCACCTCACTGGGTAAACGAGCTATTCCACCAAATAAGATTTCGAACGGAGTATGTCGAGTAGTGCTATGCACGGCACTTCTATAAGCCATCAAAAACAAGGGAATCTGCCGGTCCCTTCGAGAGATGTTCGTCCAAAGTCCTATTGAAACGCTCCACCATACCGTCCGACTGTGGATGAAGCGGGGTTGTCCTTGTCTTTTTGATTCCGAGTAGTTGACACATCTCTTGGAAGATTCTTGACTCGAAGTTCCGCCCTTGGTCAGAATGCAATTCCAAGGGCACACCGAATCTGCTAACCCAATTGTAGACGATCTGCTCCGCCACGGTTCTGGCTTCCTGGTTAGGGATCGGAAACGCTTCCGGCCACCATCACTACGAGTATATACCGATTACCATTGTCGGTTTCCGGAAAGGGCCCTGCGATGTCAATGGCGATTCGTTCGAAAGGTGCTCCCACGTTGTATTGGTGCATCTTACCTCGAGTTTTGATTCTCGGACCCTTGCTAGCTGCACACACGTCGCATTTTCTGCACCAGTCTTCGATATCTTCCTTCGCTTTTAACCAATAAAAACGTTCTCGTACCTTTTCTAGCGTCTTATTCACTCCCAAGTGGCCTCCGGTCGCCCCGCCATGCATTTCCTGTAACACCTCCTTGACCCTCGTCCGCGGTACGACAAGCTGCATTACAAACGACTTTCCGCCGGAGGATTCCCATTTTCTTCTCAGAACACCTTCTTGGACATGGAGGGAGTCCCACTGCGCAAAATATGCCTTTAAGGTCGGGCTTCTGTGAGAGATGTCCTGATGATCCGGTTTCTCCATGTTCTCCTTCCAGGCCAGAATCGGCTCGATATCCGGGTCTTCCTTCTGAGCGTTCCGGATCTCATCTACGCTCCAGCCGGCGATAGGTTCAGCTCTCATTCTTTGGATGGAAACCAGCTCCCGTTCTTCCTGACGCGCACAATGTTTACAATCCGTTCTGCATGGTCTCCGGGACAGTGCATCCGCATTAGAGTGGAGTTTTCCTTTACGATGCTGTATTTCGTAGTCGTAGATTTGCAGCCTTTCGATCCATCTTGCGACCTGACCCTCAGGACTCTTGAACTGTAATAGCCATTTTAAGGCTGCATGGTCTGTGCGAAGAACGAACTTCCTCCCGTAGAGGTATTTGTGAAAATGCTTCGTAGCCAAGATCAAAGCTAGAAGTTCCCGCCTTGTCACTCAGTAGTTCCTTTCTGGCTTAGAGAGCACCTTGCTGAAGTACGCAACCACCTTCTCTTAGCCGTCATGCACCTGGGAGAGTACGGCTCCTACCCCGACATTACTAGCATCTGCATCCACAACGAACGTTTCCCCGGGAGTGGGGTAAGCCAGTATCGGGGCATCGCATAGCCGTTGTTTAAGTGCCTTGAAGCTCTTCTCGCACTCAATTGACCATTTGAATTGTTTTCCCTTTTCCGTCAACTGGTGCAGGTTCTTTGCGATCCCGGCAAAATCCTTCACGAACCGTCTGTAGTAGGTGGCTAGGCCCAGGAAGCTCCTTAGTTGGTGTTTGTCTTTGGGGACTGGCCAGTTTTTCACCGCTTCGACCTTCTCCGGATCGGTTCTCACTCCTTTCGCTGAAATTATGTGTCCCAGGTACTTGACTTCCGCTCTAAACAGGGCGCACTTCTTGGGGTTGAGCTTCAGGTGGGCACTTCGAAGCCTTTGAAACACATCCCTTAGATTGTCTCGGTGTTGCGCAAACGTTTTTCCTACGACGATGACATCATCCAAGTATACCAAACAGGTTTTCCATGTTAACCCTTGCAGGACACATTCCATCAATCGCTCGAAAGTCGCCGGAGCATTGCACAGCCCGAATGGCATAACCGTGAATTGCCATAGCCCATTTCCTGCGGTGAAGGCGGTTTTCTCCCGGTCTTCTCGATGGATCTGTACCTGCCAGTAGCCACTCTTCAAGTCGAGAGTGGAAAACCATCGGGCTCCTGATAGTGTGTCTAGCGTGTCGTCAATCCGTGGCAGAGGGTAGCTGTCTTTCTTGGTGACGTAATTGAGCTGCCGATAGTCCACGCAGAACCGCGTGCTGCCATCTTTCTTCTTAACCAGTACAACCGGTGATGCCCACGGACTTTTGGAACTTTCAATCAGACCTTCTTTCTCCATTGCCGACACCATCTCTGCAACTTCTGTCTGCTTTGCCAATGGAAGGCGCCTAGCAGGCTGACGAATTGGTCTAGTATCACCAGTGTCTATTCGATGTTGTACCAGGTGTGTTCGGCCGTATTCTCCGTCCTGTGAGGCAAATACATCAGCGTACTCATTGATAAGATTCTCTGCCATAGTTCGCTGCTCCTGATTCAGCTCACTGGACTGGAGAATCGTCTCTCTCGCTTCCGCTGTCCAAGGTGATGGGAGAAGTTTTGGAGCATCACGTTCAGATATTGTTGCGACGGCGGTAATCGGCGTGCATTTTCCAGTCACCTCCCCTTGCCTTAGTTTGACAGTGTGTGGTCTTGCGTTCAAAACCCTCACTGGAACCATGGTGTTCTTTGGTTCGACTAACGTCTTTCCCACGATGTAGTCTTGAGAATTCTTCTCTGGGTCTGGTTCTACTATGTAGAATCGGTGGCTCCCAAGATCACCTTCCAGCTTCGTCAAAATGATTGTCTCTGAAGACGGCGGCAAAACTTCGTCTTTGCTGATGACTGTCCTGAGAGTTACGGCATTCTCATTTCCGTACACCATCGGAATCTCCACATTTCGATACCTCAGTACTTGCATCCCGATGTCCAAGATTACTTCATTTGCTTTCATGAAGTCTACTCCGATGATGCACTCGTCGCATATATCTGCCACCAGAAACGCATGGGAGAACGTCAGTCCTGCCAGAGTAATCGTAAGACGAACTTCTCCAAATACCTTCGCCATTTCCCCTGTTGCAGTCTTCAGGCAGTAGCTGTTGGTGCTGTGCAGCCAGGAGCTTTTGACGATATCTCTTCTTACAATGGAGGCAGTGGCACCTGTGTCGATGGTGGCTACGCACTTCTTCTCGTTGATTAGTGCCTCCACTGTCAGGCTCTTGTTACCCCGTTTGGTTTGCGAAACTTGAATGGTGGTCCTGGGGGCCTCGATTCCAGTAACCAACTTCTGCCCCGCGAAGTTGGTCCTTACGCATTTCCTGACTGCTGGTTTTGGGACGTCTGACTGACAGGATGGATGTTATCACCGCCAGATGCTTCCTCTCTGATTCTCCTACTTCCGCAATGTGAACAATTTCCTCGTCTAGGTGCACTTCTGCACTGCCGTTGTAGGTGTCCGGTATGGTTGCAATTCCAGCAACGGATTTGACTTCCGCGAGCTCTGTCTTCATCCATGACGGCTGTTCTCTGGCATGAACATTCCACGACGGACATTTCCCTGACACGGTGTATTCCCTGGTATGCTTGGCCCGCAGCCTTCATTGACAAAGCGAATGCCAATGCCTTGGGGAGTGTTCGCTTTTCAGCCATCCTTACAGCCATTTGCAGTTGTCTGTCCTCTATGGCCTGAATAAAAGCTTCCACCGCCATTTCGTTGATAAGCTCCTCACCGGCTTTAGGGCATGAAAGATGGGCTAGTCGCTCTATATCCGCTTGCAACTGTTGGAGCGTTTCCCCCCTTTTCTGGACTCGACTACGCAGCTGAACCCTGTACACCTGCTGCATGTGTTCATCCCCAAACCGCATCTCGATAGCCTGAACCAGAGAGTCGTAGTTCTGCTGTTTATCTTCCGGGATGGTCTGCAAGAGCTCCGCAGCTGGACCCCTCAGTGCAAGCGTGAGTGCAATAGACTTCTCTTCATCGTCCCAGCTATTGGTCATTGCGGCCGCTTCGAATTGCCTTTTATAAATTGGCCATGATGTTTGACCATCGAAGATAGGAGGCTGCATCTCCTTTCTTCTCAGACCGTCAGTGGAATATTCCCGTGCTTTCTGTCTCTTCACGTTGCTGAGCTCCTTAGCAAGATTTTCGACTTGCTTTTCTACTTTTTCAAACTGAGTCTCTATCTTCCCGAACTGAGTTTCATGTTTCTCAAAACTTTCATCGAATCTAGTTTCGACTTTTTCGAGTTGCGTCTCGACCTTCTCGATTTTCTCTTCGATCACTTCGAATTTGGATTCCAAGTTCTTGTTTTGCTCATCAAGTTTACTTTCCAGAGCATCTAGAGAATTCTTTTGTTCGTCCATTGCTTTCTTTTGTTCGTCCAGCTTAAGTTCTAGAGAATTCCTCTGGTCGTCCATTGCTTTCTTTTGTTCGTCCATCTTAAGTTCTAGAGAGTTCTTTTGGTCGTCCATTGCTTTCTTTTGGTCGTCCAGCTTAAGTTCTGTAGAATTCCTTTGGTCTTCTATTGCTTTCTTTTGTTCGTCCATGACTAACTTAAGTTGCAGGAGCAGACTTGTTATACCCGGGTCGGCTGCTGTACTTGCTGGTTCCTCTTCCACGTCAAACTCTATGTCGTGCGGATTTTCACCTTCCTGCGTTACTGCTTCTTCCAGACGAATCAGCAGGGCATCTTTTCCCCCAGTTGTGTCGAGGTTCCGCTTACTGAGTTCTGCCTTTAGTTGAGTTATAGTTAGTTTCCCCAATTTGCGACCCATTTTGCGCAACTAATTAACTCAACACAGAAATCGTTTTTTTTTTTTTTTTGTGCAATTTCGCACCACGGAAATAGTTATTCACAGAATAAGTTTTATCTCGCTTCTGACACCAATGTAATATGCGAGCTACGGCTCGAGTAGATAAAACAATTATTCTGTGAAATTATTTCTTTATTTTCTACTCTATAGAACAATTCAAGTTCACACTATACTATTCTTCGCAAATTCTTTTCTTACAAGGTCTCTTTCCTCTCAAATCACTTTATCTCCTTTCAATTACTTAATTCACAAATCCAAACTAATTACTTTTTCTTGTTCACTCTCAACTTTCAATTTATCACCAAATTACCACTTCGCCCATTATCACTTTTCCAATCTCTTCGCCACAGTTCTAAACCAACTGTCTTTTTTTGATCGCCATCTGTCCTTATATAGCAGAAGTTTCTGATAGCCAGAAACTTCTAGCAAATTCTTCGACCACTGGAACAAGAGAAATAATTCTTGCAGTTATAATCCCCTTTTATCCCTAATATTATTCGTCTCTTTCGTTGACATGAGCTGTGGAGACTTCGTCCCAGACACGAACCTCGAATGAAAGGACAGTTTGAACCAAAATTCTGCCAGAATGGAAAGTCACTTCGGAATTTGTTGCGTCATGTTTTTAGGGGGTGTAGTTATTATTATGCTACAATATTAACACTTTCTGGGGTTAATTAATTAGCAGCACTTTCACGGACGTCTACTTTGGTTGCATTCTACTCAAACTGTCTTCTGCTTTAGTTAACGATCTTGTTATGAATGTCACAGGCTTATCTTTGCCCATCTCTCCTTGCGATAGGACGGCTCCAATAAGGTTAGAGGCGTCGGTTGTGAGAATGAATGGCATGTCAAAATTTGGAAAGATTGGAATGTCTGATGACATAAGCATTTCTTTCAAGCTTTTATTGATCATCAAGGATTATCAAAAACAGAAACACTCCCATTCAAGAACGAAATTGAAGCTATTGAATACTCTGACCCCATGATGTTAATAAAAGATTCGTTCTTCTTTACGTAATTTGCTTGCCGCAAACTGATGACACAATATTCAATAATATTATAATTCGATCTACCGTAAATAAAAGAAAAGAATACATCTTAACTTTTCTAATCTATTCATTTCACAATTAATGAGATTTGGTATTTAAGGAAAGTACATGTAAATTCAAGAGACAACGATTTGTCAAAGAAATCAACTTTAGAAACTCATTCCCCAAGATTGTACGATCAAATTTCTAAATGAAATGAAGAAGCAACATGCGACATCCAATTTCAAAGCAAACCAATAGTTGAACTTATTAATAAAAGTACCCTATACATAACTAATTACTTCGGCAACATTGCCTATGGCAGGACCAATAAAAGCCTCAACGGCACTTTTCTTATAAACTTCCACAATGAATCCATAGACATAGATAATGCTAAATACACACGGTGCAAGTAAGGATGATGGCGGCACGCTCACGGTTGCTCGGCTCAGCTCGTCGGACGGGGTGGTTCTTGTCCACCTTACTTTGAACCACCTGCTCAGCACAAAATCTCGTGCCATTGTAATCAAAAAACAAAAAAAAAAGAAGAAGGCAGTTACTCTAAATGCTAGCAAAGCTTGGTCGCCACACTATGCTATCCACATCCGACGTATCGAAGCCATCCAGCGCAGGTTTATCCGTTTCACCCCACGCGGTCTCCCTTTTTCTGACAGATACAACTTGCCTCCCTACTCTGACCGTCTAAAACTCATCAATTTTCAATCTCTTGAAAATCGTCGTAAAATTGCCGACTTACTCTTTCTCCATCACCTAATTACTGGTCACATTGATTGCCCCGCGCTCCATGAACTAGTCTCATTTAATACCGATCCCCGTAACCTAAGGTCCATTCCCCTCTTCCGTCTCACTTATAATCGCACCGATTATGCTTATAACGCACCACTGTAGGCCCATTGTCCTACTCTATTTATTACATAATGCTGGCTACGGCTCGAGTAGATAAAACGATATTCTGTGAAATTTATTTCTTTATTTTCTAGTCTATAGAACAATTCAAGTTCACACTATACTATTCTTCGCAAATTCTTTTCTTACAAGGTCTCTTTCCTCTCAAATCACTTTATCTCCTTTCAATTACTTAATTCACAAATCCAAACTAATTACTTTTTCTTGTTCACTCTCAACTTTCAATTTATCACCAAATTACAACTTCGCCCATTATCACTTTTCCAATCTCTTCGCCACGGTTCTAAACCAACTGTGTCTTTTTTGATCGCCATCAGCCAGAAACTTCTAGCAAATTCTTCGACCACTGGAACAAGAGAAATAATTCCTGCAGTTATAATTCCCTTTTATGCCTGATATTATTCGTCTCTTTCGTTGACATGAGCTGTGGAGACTTCGTCCCAGACACGAACCTCGAATGAAAGGACAGTCCGAACAAAAATTCTGCCAGAATGGAAAGTCACTTCGGAATTTGCTGCATAGACATAGGAGCGTAGTTATTATTATGCTACACTGCCCCCCTCTTAGACGTGTTCGTCCCGAACAAGTGCATCCTCATTTCGGCCATTGTATCGACTCAGTCGGTCCACATGAACCACTTTCATTTTGGCCCTCGGTAGACAACATCGTTGATGCGGGTTACTATTCTGTAGGGACCTTCCCAGTTCCGCTGCAATTTAGGTGATTTCCCCTTTTGGCGATGGGGATTATACAGCCACACCAGATCTCCTTCCTGGAATCCTGACGTTGTTGCCTTGGCATCATACCTGGTCTTCATGCGGTCGCTCGTCATCTTAATCTGGCTTCTGGTCCTTTGGTGTATGTCCCTAAGCCTTTCCCTAAGGTCCGCCACGAACTCTTCTTCATTTCTGGGCTCATTGGTAGGAGATCCAAATTTCACCTCACTGGGTAAACGAGCTATTCCACCAAATAAGATTTCGAACGGCGTATGTCGAGTAGTGCTATGCACGGCACTTCTATAGGCCATCAAAAACAAGGGAATCTGCCGGTCCCAATCCCGTTGGTAGTCACCTACGACCTTCGAGAGATGTTCGTCCAAAGTCCTATTGAAACGCTCCACCATACCGTCCGACTGTGGATGAAGCGGGGTTGTCCTTGTCTTTTTGATTCCGAGTAGTTGACACATCTCTTGGAAGATTCTTGACTCGAAGTTCCGCCCTTGGTCAGAATGCAATTCCAAGGGCACACCGAATCTGCTAACCCAATTGTAGACGATCTGCTCCGCCACGGTTCTGGCTTCCTGGTTAGGGATCGGAAACGCTTCCGGCCACTTACTGAAGTAGTCCATCACTACGAGTATATACCGATTACCATTGTCGGTTTCCGGAAAGGGCCCTGCGATGTCAATGGCGATTCGTTCGAAAGGTGCTCCCACGTTGTATTGGTGCATCTTACCTCGAGTTTTGATTCTCGGACCCTTGCTAGCTACACACACGTCGCATTTTCTGCACCAGTCTTCGATATCTTCCTTCGCTTTTAACTAATAAAAACGTTCTCGTACCTTTTCTAGCGTCTTATTCACTCCCAAGTGGCCTCCGGTCGCCCCGCCATGCATTTCCTGTAACACCTCCTTGACCCTCGTCCGCGGTACGACAAGCTGCATTACAAACGACTTTCCGTCGGAGGATTCCCATTTTCTTCTCAGAACACCTTCTTGGACATGGAGGGAGTCCCACTGCGCAAAATATGCCTTTAAGGTCGGGCTTCTGTGAGAGATGTCCTGATGATCCGGTTTCTCCATGTTCTCCTTCCAGGCCAGAATCGGCTCGATATCCGGGTCTTCCTTCTGAGCGTTCCGGATCTCATCTACGCTCCAGCCGGCGATAGGTTCAGCTCTCATTCTTTGGATGGAAACCAGCTCCCGTTCTTCCTGACGCGCACAATGTTTACAATCCGTTCTGCATGGTCTCCGGGACAGTGCATCCGCATTAGAGTGGAGTTTTCCTTTACGATGCTGTATTTCGTAGTCGTAGATTTGCAGCCTTTCGATCCATCTTGCGACCTGACCCTCAGGACTCTTGAACTGTAATAGCCATTTTAAGGCTGCATGGTCTGTGCGAAGAACGAACTTCCTCCCGTAGAGGTATTTGTGAAAATGCTTCGTAGCCAAGATCAAAGCTAGAAGTTCCCGCCTTGTCACGCAGTAGTTCCTTTCTGGCTTAGAGAGCACCTTGCTGAAGTACGCAACCACCTTCTCTTGGCCGTCATGCACCTGGGAGAGTACGGCTCCTACCCCGACATTACTAGCATCTGCATCCACAACGAACGTTTCCCCGGGAGTGGGGTAAGCCAGTATCGGGGCATCGCATAGCCGTTGTTTAAGTGCCTTGAAGCTCTTCTCGCACTCAATTGACCATTTGAATTGTTTTCCCTTTTCCGTCAACTGGTGCAGGTTCTTTGCGATCCCGGCAAAATCCTTCACGAACCGTCTGTAGTAGGTGGCTAGGCCCAGGAAGCTCCTTAGTTGGTGTTTGTCTTTGGGGACTGGCCAGTTTTTCACCGCTTCGACCTTCTCCGGATCGGTTCTCACTCCTTTCGCTGAAATTATGTGTCCCAGGTACTTGACTTCCGCTCTAAACAGGGCGCACTTCTTGGGGTTGAGCTTCAGGTGGGCACTTCGAAGCCTTTGAAACACATCCCTTAGATTGTCTCGGTGTTGCGCAAACGTTTTTCCTACGACGATGACATCATCCAAGTATACCAAACAGGTTTTCCATGTTAACCCTTGCAGGACACATTCCATCAATCGCTCGAAAGTCGCCGGAGCATTGTACAGCCCGAATGGCATAACCGTGAATTGCCATAGCCCATTTCCTGCGGTGAAGGCGGTTTTCTCCCGGTCTTCTGGATGGATCTGTACCTGCCAGTAGCCACTCTTCAAGTCGAGAGTGGAAAACCATCGGGCTCCTGATAGTGTGTCTAGCGTGTCGTCAATCCGTGGCAGAGGGTAGCTGTCTTTCTTGGTGACGTAATTGAGCTGCCGATAGTCCACGCAGAACCGCGTGCTGCCATCTTTCTTCTTAACCAGTACAACCGGTGATGCCCACGGACTTTTGGAACTTTCAATCAGACCTTCTTTCTCCATTGCCGACACCATCTCTGCAACTTCTGTCTGCTTTGCCAATGGAAGGCGCCTAGCAGGCTGACGAATTGGTCTAGTATCACCAGTGTCTATTCGATGTTGTACCAGGTGTGTTCGGCCGTATTCTCCGTCCTGTGAGGCAAATACATCAGCGTACTCATTGATAAGATTCTCTGCCATAGTTCGCTGCTCCTGATTCAGCTCACTGGACTGGAGAATCGTCTCTCTCGCTTCCGCTGTCCAAGGTGATGGGAGAAGTTTTGGAGCATCACGTTCAGATATTGTTGCGACGGCGGTAATCGGCGTGCATTTTCCAGTCACCTCCCCTCGCCTTAGTTTGACAGTGTGTGGTCTTGCGTTCAAAACCCTCACTGGAACCATGGTGTTCTTTGGTTCGACTAACGTCTTTCCCACGATGTAGTCTTGAGAATTCTTCTCTGGGTCTGGTTCTACTATGTAGAATCGGTGGCTCCCAAGATCACCTTCCAGCTTCGTCCAAATGATTGTCTCTGAAGACGGCGGCAAAACTTCGTCTTTGCTGATGACTGTCCTGAGAGTTACGGCATTCTTATTTCCGTACACCATCGGAATCTCCACATTTCGATACCTCAGTACTTGCATCCCGATGTCCAAGATTACTTCATTTGCTTTCATGAAGTCTACTCCGATGATGCACTCGTCGCATATATCTGCCACCAGAAACGCATGGGAGAACGTCAGTCCTGCCAGAGTAATCGTAAGACGAACTTCTCCAAATACCTTCGCCATTTCCCCTGTTGCAGTCTTCAGGCAGTAGCTGTTGGTGCTGTGCAGCCAGGAGCTTTTGACGATATCTCTTCTTACAATGGAGGCAGTGGCACCTGTGTCGATGGTGGCTACGCACTTCTTCTCGTTGATTAGTGCCTCCACTGTCAGGCTCTTGTTACCCCGTTTGGTTTGCGAAACTTGAATGGTGGTCCTGGGGGCCTCGATTCCAGTAACCAACTTCTGCCCCGCGAAGTTGGTCCTTACGCATTTCCTGACTGCTGGTTTTGGGACGTCTGACTGACAGGATGGATGTTATCACCGCCAGATGCTTCCTCTCTGATTCTCCTACTTCCGCAATGTGAACAATTTCCTCGTCTAGGTGCACTTCTGCACTGCCGTTGTAGGTGTCCGGTATGGTTGCAATTCCAGCAACGGATTTGACTTCCGCGAGCTCTGTCTTCATCCATGACGGCTGTTCTCTGGCATGAGCATTCCACGACGGACATTTCCCTGACACGGTGTATTCCCTGGTATGCTTGGTCCGCAGCCTTCATTGACAAAGCGAATGCCAATGCCTTGGGGAGTGTTCGCTTTTCAGCCATCCTTACAGCCATTTGCAGTTGTCTGTCCTCTATGGCCTGAATAAAAGCTTCCACCGCCATTTCGTTGATAAGCTCCTCACCGGCTTTAGGGCATGAAAGATGGGCTAGTCGCTCTATATCCGCTTGCAACTGTTGGAGCGTTTCCCCCCTTTTCTGGACTCGACTACGCAGCTGAACCCTGTACACCTGCTGCATGTGTTCATCCCCAAACCGCATCTCGATAGCCTGAACCAGAGAGTCGTAGTTCTGCTGTTTATCTTCCGGGATGGTCTGCAAGAGCTCCGCAGCTGGACCCCTCAGTGCAAGCGTGAGTGCAATAGACTTCTCTTCATCGTCCCAGCTATTGGTCATTGCGGCCGCTTCGAATTGCCTTTTATAAATTGGCCATGATGTTTGACCATCGAAGATAGGAGGCTGCATCTCCTTTCTTCTCAGACCGTCAGTGGAATATTCCCGTGCTTTCTGTCTCTTCACGTTGCTGAGCTCCTTAGCAAGATTTTCGACTTGCTTTTCTACTTTTTCAAACTGAGTCTCTATCTTCCCGAACTGAGTTTCATGTTTCTCAAAACTTTCATCGAATCTAGTTTCGACTTTTTCGAGTTGCGTCTCGACCTTCTCGATTTTCTCTTCGATCACTTCGAATTTGGATTCCAAGTTCTTGTTTTGCTCATCAAGTTTACTTTCCAGAGCATCTAGAGAATTCTTTTGTTCGTCCATTGCTTTCTTTTGTTCGTCCAGCTTAAGTTCTAGAGAATTCCTCTGGTCGTCCATTGCTTTCTTTTGTTCGTCCATCTTAAGTTCTAGAGAGTTCTTTTGGTCGTCCATTGCTTTCTTTTGGTCGTCCAGCTTAAGTTCTGTAGAATTCCTTTGGTCTTCTATTGCTTTCTTTTGTTCGTCCATGACTAACTTAAGTTGCAGGAGCAGACTTGTTATACCCGGGTCGGCTGCTGTACTTGCTGGTTCCTCTTCCACGTCAAACTCTATGTCGTGCGGATTTTCACCTTCCTGCGTTACTGCTTCTTCCAGACGAATCAGCAGGGCATCTTTTCCCCCAGTTGTGTCGAGGTTCCGCTTACTGAGTTCTGCCTTTAGTTGAGTTATAGTTAGTTTTCCCAATTTGCGACCCATTTTGCGCAACTAATTAACTCAACACAGAAATCGTTTTTTTTTTTTTTTTGTGCAATTTCGCACCACGGAAATAGTTATTCACAGAATAAGTTTTATCTCGCTTCTGACACCAATGTAATATGCGAGCTACGGCTCGAGTAGATAAAACAATTATTCTGTGAAATTATTTCTTTATTTTCTACTCTATAGAACAATTCAAGTTCACACTATACTATTCTTCGCAAATTCTTTTCTTACAAGGTCTCTTTCCTCTCAAATCACTTTATCTCCTTTCAATTACTTAATTCACAAATCCAAACTAATTACTTTTTCTTGTTCACTCTCAACTTTCAATTTATCACCAAATTACCACTTCGCCCATTATCACTTTTCCAATCTCTTCGCCACAGTTCTAAACCAACTGTCTTTTTTTGATCGCCATCTGTCCTTATATAGCAGAAGTTTCTGATAGCCAGAAACTTCTAGCAAATTCTTCGACCACTGGAACAAGAGAAATAATTCTTGCAGTTATAATCCCCTTTTATCCCTAATATTATTCGTCTCTTTCGTTGACATGAGCTGTGGAGACTTCGTCCCAGACACGAACCTCGAATGAAAGGACAGTTTGAACCAAAATTCTGCCAGAATGGAAAGTCACTTCGAAATTTGTTGCGTCATATTTTTAGGGGGCGTAGTTATTATTATGCTACAATATTAACACTTTCTGGGGTTAATTAATTAGCAGCACTTTCACGGACGTCTACTTTGGTTGCATTCTACTCAAACTGTCTTCTGCTTTAGTTAACGATCTTGTTATGAATGTCACAGGCTTATCTTTGCCCATCTCTCCTTGCGATAGGACGGCTCCAATAAGGTTAGAGGCGTCGGTTGTGAGAATGAATGGCATGTCAAAATTTGGAAAGATTGGAATGTCTGATGACATAAGCATTTCTTTCAAGCTTTTATTGATCATCAAGGATTATCAAAAACAGAAACACTCCCATTCAAGAACGAAATTGAAGCTATTGAATACTCTGACCCCATGATGTTAATAAAAGATTCGTTCTTCTTTACGTAATTTGCTTGCAGCAAACTGATGACACAATATTCAATAATATTATAATTCGATCTACCGTAAATAAAAGAAAAGAATACATCTTAACTTTTCTAATCTATTCATTTCACAATTAATGAGATTTGGTATTTAAGGAAAGTACATGTAAATTCAAGAGACAACGATTTGTCAAAGAAATCAACTTTAGAAACTCATTCCCCAAGATTGTACGATCAAATTTCTAAATGAAATGAAGAAGCAACATGCGACATCCAATTTCAAAGCAAACCAATAGTTGAACTTATTAATAAAAGTACCCTATACTTAACTAATTACTTCGGCAACATTGCCTATGGCAGGACCAATAAAAGCCTCAACGGCACTTTTCTTATAAACTTCCACAATGAATCCATAGACATAGATAATACTAAATACACACGGTGCAAGTAAGGATGATGGCGGCACGCTCACGGTTGCTCGGCTCAGCTCGTCGGACGGGGTGGTTCTTGTCCACCTTACTTTGAACCACCTGCTCAGCACAAAATCTCGTGCCATTGTAATCAAAAAACAAAAAAAAAAGAAGAAGGCAGTTACTCTAAATGCTAGCAAAGCTTGGTCGCCACACTATGCTATCCACATCCGACGTATCGAAGCCATCCAGCGCAGGTTTATCCGTTTCACCCCACGCGGTCTCCCTTTTTCTGACAGATACAACTTGCCTCCCTACTCTGACCGTCTAAAACTCATCAATTTTCAATCTCTTGAAAATCGTCGTAAAATTGCCGACTTACTCTTTCTCCATCACCTAATTACGGGTCACATTGATTGCCCCGCGCTCCATGAACTAGTCTCATTTAATACCGATCCCCGTAACCTAAGGTCCATTCCCCTCTTCCGTCTCACTTATAATCGCACCGATTATGCTTATAACGCACCACTGTAGGCCCATTGTCCTACTCTATTTATTACATAATGCTGGCTACGGCTCGAGTAGATAAAACGATATTCTGTGAAATTTATTTCTTTATTTTCTGGTCTATAGAACAATTCAAGTTCGCACTATACTATTCTTCGCAAATTCTTTTCTTACAAGGTCTCTTTCCTCTCAAATCACTTTATCTCCTTTCAATTACTTAATTCACAAATCCAAACTAATTACTTTTTCTTGTTCACTCTCAACTTTCAATTTATCACCAAATTACAACTTCGCCCATTATCACTTTTCCAATCTCTTCGCCACGGTTCTAAACCAACTGTGTCTTTTTTGATCGCCATCTGCCCTTATATAGCAGAAGTTTCTGATAGCCAGAAACTTCTAGCAAATTCTTCGACCACTGGAACAAGAGAAATAATTCCTGCAGTTATAATTCCCTTTTATCCCTGATATTATTCGTCTCTTTCGTTGACATGAGCTGTGGAGACTTCGTCCCAGACACGAACCTCGAATGAAAGGACACTGCCCCCTTCTTAGACGTGTTCGTCCCGAACAAGTGCATCCTCATTTCGGCCATTGTATCGACTCAGTCGGTCCACATGAACCACTTTCATTTTGGCCCTCGGTAGACAACATCGTTGATGCGGGTTACTATTCTGTAGGGACCTTCCCAGTTCCGCTGCAATTTAGGTGATTTCCCCTTTTGGCGATGGGGATTATACAGCCACACCAGATCTCCTTCCTGGAATCCTGACGTTGTTGCCTTGGCATCATACCTGGTCTTCATGCGGTCGCTCGTCATCTTAATCTGGCTTCTGGTCCTTTGGTGTATGTCCCTAAGCCTTTCCCTAAGGTCCGCCACGAACTCTTCTTCATTTCTGGGCTCATTGGTAGGAGATCCAAATTTCACCTCACTGGGTAAACGAGCTATTCCACCAAATAAGATTTCGAACGGCGTATGTCGAGTAGTGCTATGCACGGCACTTCTATAGGCCATCAAAAACAAGGGAATCTGCCGGTCCCAATCCCGTTGGTAGTCACCTACGACCTTCGAGAGATGTTCGTCCAAAGTCCTATTGAAACGCTCCACCATACCGTCCGACTGTGGATGAAGCGGGGTTGTCCTTGTCTTTTTGATTCCGAGTAGTTGACACATCTCTTGGAAGATTCTTGACTCGAAGTTCCGCCCTTGGTCAGAATGCAATTCCAAGGGCACACCGAATCTGCTAACCCAATTGTAGACGATCTGCTCCGCCACGGTTCTGGCTTCCTGGTTAGGGATCGGAAACGCTTCCGGCCACTTACTGAAGTAGTCCATCACTACGAGTATATACCGATTACCATTGTCGGTTTCCGGAAAGGGCCCTGCGATGTCAATGGCGATTCGTTCGAAAGGTGCTCCCACGTTGTATTGGTGCATCTTACCTCGAGTTTTGATTCTCGGACCCTTGCTAGCTGCACACACGTCGCATTTTCTGCACCAGTCTTCGATATCTTCCTTCGCTTTTAACCAATAAAAACGTTCTCGTACCTTTTCTAGCGTCTTATTCACTCCCAAGTGGCCTCCGGTCGCCCCGCCATGCATTTCCTGTAACACCTCCTTGACCCTCGTCCGCGGTACGACAAGCTGCATTACAAACGACTTTCCGTCGGAGGATTCCCATTTTCTTCTCAGAACACCTTCTTGGACATGGAGGGAGTCCCACTGCGCAAAATATGCCTTTAAGGTCGGGCTTCTGTGAGAGATGTCCTGATGATCCGGTTTCTCCATGTTCTCCTTCCAGGCCAGAATCGGCTCGATATCCGGGTCTTCCTTCTGAGCGTTCCGGATCTCATCTACGCTCCAGCCGGCGATAGGTTCAGCTCTCATTCTTTGGATGGAAACCAGCTCCCGTTCTTCCTGACGCGCACAATGTTTACAATCCGTTCTGCATGGTCTCCGGGACAGTGCATCCGCATTAGAGTGGAGTTTTCCTTTACGATGCTGTATTTCGTAGTCGTAGATTTGCAGCCTTTCGATCCATCTTGCGACCTGACCCTCAGGACTCTTGAACTGTAATAGCCATTTTAAGGTTGCATGGTGTGTGCGAAGAACAAACTTCCTCCCGTAGAGGTATTTGTGAAAATGCTTCGTAGCCAAGATCAAAGCTAGAAGTTCTCTCCTTGTCACGCAGTAGTTCCTTTCTGGCTTAGAGAGCACCTTGCTGAAGTACGCAACCACCTTCTCTTGGCCGTCATGCACCTGGGAGAGTACGGCTCCTACCCCGACATTACTAGCATCTGCATCCACAATGAACGTTTCCCCGTGAGTGGGGTAAGCCAGTATAGGGGCATCGCATAGCCGTTGTTTAATTGCCTTGAAGCTCTTCTCACACTCAATTGACCATTTGAATTGTTTTCCCTTTTCCGTCAACTGGTGCAGGCTCTTTGCGATCCCGGCAAAATCCTTCACGAACCGTCTGTAGTAGGTGGCTAGGCCCAGGAAGCTCCTTAGTTGGTGTTTATCCTTGGGGGCTGGCCAGTTTTTCACCGCTTCGACCTTCTCTGGATCGGTTCTCACTCCTTTCGCTGAAATTGTGTGCCCCAAGTACTTGACTTCTGCTCTAAACAGGGCGCACTTCTTGCGGTTGAGCTTCAGGTTGGCACTTCGAAACCTTTGAAACACATCCCTTAGATTGTCTCGGTGTTGCGCAAACGTTTTTCCTACGACGATGACATCATCCAAGTATACCAAACAGGTTTTCCATGTTAACCCTTGCAGGACACATTCCATCAATCGCTCGAAAGTCGCCGGAGCATTGCACAGCCCGAATGGCATTACCGTGAATTGCCATAGCCCATTTCCTGCGGTGAAGGCGGTTTTCTCCCGGTCTTCTGGATGGATCTGTACCTGCCAGTAGCCACTCTTCAAGTCGAGAGTGGAAAACCATCGGGCTCCTGATAGTGTGTCTAGCGTGTCGTCAATCCGTGGCAGAGGGTAGCTGTCTTTCTTGGTGACGTAATTGAGCTGCCGATAGTCCACGCAGAACCGCGTGCTGCCATCTTTCTTCTTAACCTGTACAACCGGTGATGCCCACGGACTTTTGGAACTTTCAATCAGACCTTCTTTCTCCATTGCCGACACCATCTCTGCAACTTCTGTCTGCTTTGCCAATGGAAGGCGCCTAGCAGGCTGACGAATTGGTCTAGTATCACCAGTGTCTATTCGATGTTGTACCAGGTGTGTTCGGCCGTATTCTCCGTCCTGTGAGGCAAATACATCAGCGTACTCATTGATAAGATTCTCTGCCATAGTTCGCTGCTCCTGATTCAGCTCACTGGACTGGAGAATCGTCTCTCTCGTTTCCGCTGTACAAGGTGATGGGAGAGGTTTTGGAGCATCACGTTCAGATATTGTTGCGATGGCGGTAATCGGCGTGCATTTTCCAGTCACCTCCCCTTGCCTTAGTTTGACAGTGTGTGGTCTTGCGTTCAAAACTCTCACTGGAACCATGATGTTCTTTGGTTCGACTAACGTCTTTCCCACGATGTAGTCTTGAGAATTCTTCTCTGGGTCTGGTTCTACTATGTAGAATCGGTGGCTACCAAGATCACCTTCCAGCTTCGTCCAAATGATTGTCTCTGAAGACATTTGCTTTCATGAAGTCTACTCCGATGATGCACTCGTCGCATATATCTGCCACCAGAAAAGCATGGGAGAACGTCAGTCCTGCCAGAGTAATCGTAAGACGAACTTCTCCAAATACCTTCGCCATTTCCCCTGTTGCAGTCTTCAGGCAGTAGCTGTTGGTGTTGTGCAGCCAGGAGCTTCTGACGATATCTCTTCTTACAAAGGAGGCAGTGGCACCTGTGTCGATGGTGGCTACGTACTTCTTCTTGTTGATTAGTGCCTCCACTGTCAGGCTCTTGTTATCCCGTTTGGTTTGCGAAACTTGAATGGTGGTCCTGGGAGCCTCGATTCCAGTAACCAACTTCTGCCCCGCGAAGTTGGTCCTTACGCATTTCCCGACTGCTGGTTTTGGGAAGTCTGACTGACAGGATGGATGTTATCACCTCCAGACGCTTCCTCTCTGCTTCTCCTACTTCCGCAATGTGGACAATTTCCACGTCTAGGTGCACTTCTGCAATGCCGTTGTAGGTGTCCGGTTTGGTTGCAATTCCAGCAACGGATTTGACTTCCGCGAGCTCTGTCTTCATCCATGACGGCTGTTCTCTGGCATGAGCATTCCACGACGGACATTTCCCTGACACGGTGTATTCCCTGG
The DNA here is from genome assembly GCA_963082735.1 of Pocota personata. NCBI lineage: Eukaryota > Metazoa > Arthropoda > Insecta > Diptera > Syrphidae > Pocota > Pocota personata. The sequence continues at coordinate 74,563,684 of OY720431.1, forward strand.
TATGCTTGGTCCGCAGCCTTCATTGACAAAGCGAATGCCAATGCCTTGGGGAGTGTTCGCTTTTCAGCCATCCTTACGGCCATTTGCAGTTGTCTGTCCTCTATGGCCTGAATAAAAGCTTCCACCGCCATTTCGTTGATAAGTTCCTCACCGGCTTTAGGATATGAAAGATGGGCTAGTCGCTCTATATCCGCTTGCAACTGTTGGAGCGTTTCCCCCCTTTTCTGGACTCGACTACGTTCGATAGCCTGAACCAGAGAGTCGTAGTTCTGCTGTTTATCTTCCGGGATGGTCTGCAAGAGCTCCGCAGCTGGACCCCTCAGTGCAAGCGTGAGTGCAATAGACTTCTCTTCATCGTCCCAGCTATTGGTCATTGCGGCCGCTTCGAATTGCCTTTTATAAATTGGCCATGATGTTTGACCATCGAAGATAGGAGGCTGCATCTCCTTTCTTCTCAGACCGTCAGTGGAATACTCCCGTGCTTTCTGTCTCTTCACGTTGCTGAGCTCCTTAGCAAGATTTTCGACTTGCTTTCCTACTATCTCGTATTGCGTATCCACTTTTCCAAACTGAGTCTCTATCTTCCCGAACTGAGTTTCATGTTTCTCAAAATTTTCATCGAATCTAGTTTCGACTTTTTCGAGTTGCGTCTCAACCTTCTCGATTTTCTCTTCGATCACTTCGAATTTGGATTCCAAGTTCTTGTTTTGCTCATCTAGTTTACTTTCCAGAGCATCTAGAGAATTCTTTTGTTCGTCCATCTTAAGTTCTAGAGAATTCTTTTGTTCGTCCATTGCTTTCTTTTGTTCGTCCATTGCTTTCTTTTGTTCGTCCATTGCTTTCTTTTGTTCGTCCAGCTTAAGTTCTAGAGAATTTCTTTGGTCGCCCATTGCTTTCTTTTGTTCGTCCATTGCTTTCTTTTGTTCGTCCAGCTTAAGTTCTATGGAATTCCTTTGGTCTTCTATTGCTTTCTTTTGTTCGTCCATGACTAACTTAAGTTGCAGGAGAAGACTCGTTATACCCGGGTCGGCTGCTGTACTTGCTGGTTCCTCTTCCACGTCAAACTCTACGTCGTGCGGATTTTCACCTTCCTGCGTTACTGCTTCTTCCAGACGAATCAGCAGGGCATCTTTTCCCCCAGTTGTGTCGAGGTTCCGCTTACTGAGTTCTGCCTTTAGTTGAATTATAGTTAGTTTTCCCAATTTGCGACCCATTTTGCGCAACTAATTAACTCAACACGGAAATGGTTTTTTTTTTCTTTTTTTTTTTTTTTCAATTTCACACCACGGAAATAGTTATTCACAGAATAAGTTTTATCCCGCTTCTGACACCAATGTACTATGCTGGCTACGGCTCGAGTAGATAAAACGATATTCGGTGAAATTTATTTCTTTATTTTCTAGTCTATAGAACAATTCAAGTTCACACTATACTATTCTTCACAAATTCTTTTCTTACAAGGTCTCTTTCCTCTCAAATCACTTTATCTCCTTTCAATTACTTAATTCACAAATCCAAACTAATTACTTTTTCTTGTTCACTCTCAACTTTCAATTTATCACCAAATTACAACTTCGCCCATTATCACTTTTCCAATCTCTTCGCCACAGTTCTAAACCAACTGTCTTTTTTTGATCGCCATCTGTCCTTATATAGCAGAAGTTTCTGATAGCCAGAAACTTCTAGCAAATTCTTCGACCACTGGAACAAGAGAAATAATTCTTGCAGTTATAATTCCCTTTCATCCCTGATATTATTCGTCTCTTTCGTAGACATGAGCTGTGGAGACTTCGTCCCAGACACGAACCTCGAATGAAAGGACAGTTCGAACAAAAATTCTGCCAGAATGGAAAGTCACTTCGGAATTTGCTGCATAGACATAGGAGCGTAGTTATTATTATGCTACAATAAATTAAACTTAAAATTATAGCTACAATTAACAACTAACTATTCCTAATTTGTTCTGCCAAGAATATAAAAAAATGTTCCTTTACAAAAAAAATAAAATAGAGAGGTACTCACGGTTATTATTAAATAATTCTTTAGGGCTGCTGTACTTGCTGGTTCCTCTTCCACGTCAAACTCTACGTCGTGCGGATTTTCACCTTCCTGCGTTACTGCTTCTTCCAGACGAATCAGCAGGGCATCTTTTCCCCCAGTTGTGTCGAGGTTCCGCTTACTGAGTTCTGCCTTTAGTTGAATTATAGTTAGTTTTCCCAATTTGCGACCCATTTTGCGCAACTAATTAACTCAACACGGAAATGGTTTTTTTTTTCTTTTTTTTTTTTTTTTCAATTTCACACCACGGAAATAGTTATTCACAGAATAAGTTTTATCCCGCTTCTGACACCAATGTACTATGCTGGCTACGGCTCGAGTAGATAAAACGATATTCGGTGAAATTTATTTCTTTATTTTCTAGTCTATAGAACAATTCAAGTTCACACTATACTATTCTTCACAAATTCTTTTCTTACAAGGTCTCTTTCCTCTCAAATCACTTTATCTCCTTTCAATTACTTAATTCACAAATCCAAACTAATTACTTTTTCTTGTTCACTCTCAACTTTCAATTTATCACCAAATTACAACTTCGCCCATTATCACTTTTCCAATCTCTTCGCCACAGTTCTAAACCAACTGTCTTTTTTTGATCGCCATCTGTCCTTATATAGCAGAAGTTTCTGATAGCCAGAAACTTCTAGCAAATTCTTCGACCACTGGAACAAGAGAAATAATTCTTGCAGTTATAATTCCCTTTCATCCCTGATATTATTCGTCTCTTTCGTTGACATGAGCTGTGGAGACTTCGTCCCAGACACGAACCTCGAATGAAAGGACAGTTCGAACAAAAATTCTGCCAGAATGGAAAGTCACTTCGGAATTTGCTGCATAGACATAGGAGCGTAGTTATTATTATGCTACAATAAATTAAACTTAAAATTATAGCTACAATTAACAACTAACTATTCCTAATTTGTTCTGCCAAGAATATAAAAAAATGTTCCTTTACAAAAAAAATAAAATAGAGAGGTACTCACGGTTATTATTAAATAATTCTTTAGGGAAATTCCACACAAACGTTGGGTCCCGCGAAGAACCTAACAGGAAGCGTTGAATTTTTGTTAGCCATTCGCCGCTCTTTTATTGCATACACCGGTATGTTCCTCGGAACGGTCTCAGGCAGGAACAACAAGCGGCAGAAAATGTCCGCAGAGGCCTGAGCCACTTTTTGGTTTCCTATGCCTATTGGGCAAAGGGAATCAAATTTCTGCTTCACCGGGGCTCCCAAACTCATCCTACGTACCTTGGTGCTTCTTTAAAGTTCCTACGCACCTCTTTCTGTACAAGGGCTTCCTAGGTCTCTTCTACTATGTGCCCACAGATTTATCTAATTTGAAATTTTTTTATTTTTTTATTATCTTATTATATACATATACCCTGTGCCAAACTCACCTCCTTTACCAAAAAACTATAATTTTCACGGTGCGTAACAAAAAACTCTTCTTCTATAAAGGCAGCAACCAGCTGTTCGAAGCAGAAGTTTGATAGTGGAAACTTGGGGTCGATGATCTAACCCGTTGTTATCAATCTGGGTTATCTGTTTCCCATTATCCTACTTTTTCGTCTCCTTTGTTCGATATTGTCCTCTCTTTGTTAGTCCTCTTCTCCTTTTCTGTGCCATTTGTTGTCTTTGTCAGCTATGAGTAGTGTATTCCCTTTTTCCAGAAATGGAAAATTTCCCTTTCCAATGTCCTACGTCTCGTTATTGTCTGTTACAAAAATCGTCCGTTTGAAAAAAAAATCCCTGAATGATAACATACCTATGTAAATACACCAGCGATGACATGCAATATAACTAATTCATTTACGTAGCACTCATAACATGACTTAAAAGACACTTATTCACACAACTTAAAACAAAAAACAATGAAAACCAAAAAAAAAAAATACCTCATGTACAACAAACAAACTTAATATTCTCTATCTATATCCTGAACCACAAATAATTTTCCGATCGCCATCGTTAATTTTGCGAGAGAGGAATGGGGCTTGTGCAAATGAGGGAGACGCACCTAATTCCCTCCACAATGTCAACACAATTGTTCACATTTCTATTTTCCATGCGAGGCAAATCGCTGTTTTTTTTTTATGTTGGATTTTTTTTTTTTTTTTTTTTTTTTTCGTTTTTCATTAATTGGAATTTAATTTCCGAAATAAACCAAAAAAACCCACCCTTGGAATGGGGTGTGTGTGTGCGAGGACGCACAGGATCATAACATGGTTGGATTTGTGGTCAGGATTTCCAGTAACCATTCCGTTGATTTAAATGTCTGCCCGTAATCGTTAGGGTAGGGTAGTGTCAGTAACTGGTGTCTCGAATACTTGAAGAGGTGTTAGAGTCGATCCTGTCCCTCCTTACCACTATTTGTTATCAGATAATACCCAATAGAAGGCTGGCGAGGATTTCCCCGACCAACTCCAACACGGACAAGGCTTCGGGGCTTATGCTCACGCCTCACAAAGAATATGACTAAAGGTCACAATTCTAGGGCAGCAGCTAGCATTCGGCCTTTCTACCATGACCCGCTCTTTGCTTATTCACAAACCTCCAAATACCTCACAGGATCCACTACCTAAAAGCGTGAAGATTGGATAGTTGTCTTCAGTGTGTGACTAAGCAAGAAGCATTTACAGCCCTTGAATCTAAAATACAGAAAAGTAAAAAAAAAATAATCTAAAAATAAAAAACTAAACGCAAATGAGGCTGATTGATCTGAGTCCAAGGTTTCGACATTCGAAAATGGAAAATCATCCCCATGTAGTCGCAATCGTGCCTCTAATAGCCGGTTTTTGTAAAAATACTGTTGGGCGCAATTGTTGACCTTAATTCGCCATACTTTTAATCGGAGGAGTACGACGAATTAAGGAAGACAATAAACGAAAACAAAGACCGACTACCAGACGTTTGCGTTTCCGACGGCGACGACTGGTGACGCGGTACAAGAAGACATAGCGTGGAAACTCTGGATTCGAAAGGAGTTGCGTGAAAGTCTAGCGGAAGCTGCACACAATTCACCATCTGCAGGTCACGAGGGTATCCAGAAGACTCTGTCGAAATTGGGGCTGATGTTCTTTTAGCCAGGCATGGCTACCGATGCGCAGAACTTGGTCAAAGCATGTGCAAACCCCTCAACATCATTTCTCGGCCGACGATGGGACAACAGACTATTACGCAGCGGCCTTTCCAAAGACTGTACATTGACTTTTTAGGACCATACCCACGCACTAAGAACAGACACACATATCTTTAGCGGCCTAGATCATTTTTCGAAATTTGTATTTTTAAAACCCATTACGAACCCAACGGCTGCTGAGTTAGTGAAATAACTTGAAGAGAGCGTGTTCCATATCTTTGGCGTACCGGAGTTTATCCATTCGGACAATGATAAACAGTTAATTTCAAAACTGTCTGCCAGCTTCTTAGGAAAGTGCGTGGTCAAACATATTCGCACCGCGATATACTCTCCTCAAGCCAATGCGTCAGAATGGGTTAAACGCTCAGTGCTGACGAAGATAAGGTCATACCTAAGCTGTGATCAAAAATCTTGGGACCTTCACGTCAGCGACGCGGCTTTCTCACTGAGGAACCCTACTACGCAGTATTTGGTACCCATATAATACAACACGCGGGTGCGTACTATCGTACTCCGCAAACAAGATACTGTCAAAGATATGAGCACGGAAGTTGTGAACAATAAGGACAAATTAAAGCTAATTAGGAGTAAAATATTTGACAATCTAAGGCTAGCACATTCATGCTATGATTCTGTGCGTTCTCGGTCGCACACCCCATTCGAAGGGTGGGTTTTTTGGTTTATTTCGGAAATTAAATTCCAATTAATGAAAAACGAAAAAAAAAAAAAAATCCAACATACCTGTTTCGCTGTGAGGGCCACCCACAGACAATATTCCCCTGCTGCTTGTCTTTCCTGTTGTTGCCCGTAGGCCGTATTTTGTCTTCGTGCGTCCTCGCACACATACCCACGATTCAGGGGTGGGTTTTGTTTAATATTTTTGTATTAAAATACAAAAAAATAAAAAAAAAAATTTAATTTTGGGATTTTTTTTTTAAAGGACGATTTTAGTAACAGACGGTAATGAGACGTTGGACATTAGAAATGGAAATTTTGCATTTCCATGTTCCGAAATTTCCATGTATTCCCTATACACTACTCATAGCTGACAACAAATGACAAAGAAAATTTGGGATAATGTCGAACAAAGAAAAGAAGGAGACGAAAAGTAGGACAATTGGAAACAGATAACTCAGATTGATAACAACGGGTTAGGGCATCGACCCCAAGTTTCCACTATCAAACTTCTGCTTCGGAAGCTGGTCGCTGCCTTTATAGAAGAAGTTTTTTTTGTTACGCACATACAGTGAGGTGTAAAATACAAAGTGGAAATTATAGTTTTTTGGTAAAGGAGGTGAGTTTGGCACAGGGTATATATATATGATAAGATAATAAAAAAATTAAAAAAATTTCAAATTAGATAAATCTGTGGGCACATAGCAGAAGAGAACTAGGAAGCCCTTGTACAGAAAGATGGGTGCGTAGAAACTTTAAAGAAGCCCAAAGGTACGTAGGATGAGTTTGGGAGCCCCGGTGAAGCAGAAATTGGATTCCCTTTGCCCAATAGGCATAGGAAACCAAAAAGTGGCTCAGGCCTCTATGGACATTTTCCGAAGCTTGCTGTTCCTGGCTGATAGCTGTTGCGGTTGTCCGCAATAAATGAGCGGCGAACTGCTAACAAAAATTCAACGCTTCCTGGGATACTCTCCGCGGGACCCAACGTTTGCACGGAATCTCCCTAAAGAACATTTTTTTTTGCGAAGTGCCAAGAATTTTCTCTGCCCCCCGATCAAATTAAATTCAAACCGTGTCCTGAGAAGTTCCCAGCGAAACAAGAAAAAAAATATATTTTTCTTTTGAACTGAATCTGCCCTGAGGCAATTTCCTAATTCTTTAGTGAATTTTTTTTATGACTTGAATTCCTATAGTATATTTAGCTTTAACTTTTTTTTTATTACGAATTACAAATTAGCTTAAGTCGTTAGGATATTTAAGGTTTTAGGTTGGCACAAGTCATTGGATTTTAACTTTTTCTCTTTTCTATCTTTATTTGAAGTCAAGTCCGAAGTCAAATTAGAGTAACTTCCTTCTTCTTTTTTTTGTTTTTTTATTACAATAGCACGAGATTATATGTTCTGAGCAGGTGGTGCAAAGTTAGTTGGACAAGAACCACCTAGTCCGTTGAGCTGAGCCGAGCAACCGCGAGTGTGCCGCCATCCTCCTTACTCGCACCGAAAACGCCTCCGTGGCCATCTCAAGTGATTTTGTGTGCTGAGCAGGTGGTGCAAAGTAAGGTGGACACAAAAACCACCCCATCCGACGAGCCGAGTCGAGCAACCGCGAGCGTGCCGCCGACCACCTTACTCGCACCGAAGATGCCTCCGTGGCCAACCCCTCACACTCACAACAGAATTTCATCTATTGTAGTACTCGACTACTGATAAGTTCAGATATAACTATCTGGCTAATCAGTATAACCTTTAATTTGATATTACTCCTTTGTATAAAACGCAAAACTCAAGCAAAGGTCATTAAGACTACATCTCATATCCCTTCCTTTGACCTAATCAAAATTAATTTTTAATCTGCGGGACGCAGGTACTTAAGAACGGGGGAGTTTACATATCATTTCTATACTCCCTCATACACACCTATCCCATAACCATTTCGCTTCCCAAAGAATTGCTTAGGTAAGAACCATCTGTATATGCAGATCCAGGAAATTAAGCGTAACTTTAAAAATTATTAATTTCAATTTCATTCTGCTGATTGTTAACGTTTCTAGTTTTAAGAACATGCAAATCGTAGTAATTACTGATTATTAATAAAATATATTCAATACATGGAATATTGTAAACCCTAATTTTGCTAATTATCAATAAATTGTACTTAGTCTTAAGAATATTGTGAAATCCAAAAGTAAATATAAAAGAATATGTGGAGCAAATAAAGTTGTTCAGTTGTTATCCAAATCGGAGATTAGTTTTCTTTTTCTTTCGCCCGCAACACTACGCGATAACTTGGATTACGCAATAAACCCGGTGAGTAGACTTAGTTTTCATTAATTTCGATTGCAATTAAATATATACGTATATTTATATGTGTGGCATCTTTTAAGAGGAAAATTAAAAGAGCCTGTGACGATTCCAAATGAGACGTTTTTTTTTTTTTTTTTTGGATTGCGCCAGGGATGTGTAATCTTCATAGATACTAGTAGCCCGAGTGCTACTAGCATGCACGATTCGCAAACCTGAGTGCCAGGAATACGCCTACGTACTAAACACACACCCTACACACTTCAACCACTCTCCCCGCGGGACTGCCGTTAGGTATTACTTCGCGGGGCTGGTTAGCAATTCATGCTATGCTTCTTGTATTGCTGCTTCTGATGCTTCTGTTGCTTCTGCTGCTCTTCTTAGCTTTTCTATTCTCCGCAACTCTTTTTGTAGAGTTGTTACGAAAGAACATATTGCCATCATTTTCTTCCAACCGTAACATATGGTCGAGGAGTAATGACGGACTTGGCAGAGTAATTCTCCATGCCGTGAAACGTGTGCAGTAAAACACTGCGTGCTCCGTATCCTCATCTTCACCTGGGCATTCCGGGCAGGATGGTGAGTTGTCGTGTCCGAATCGGTGTAGATATTTGCGGTAGCCACCGTGGCCAGACAGGAACTGCGTTAGATGGTAGTTGCAGTCTCCATGCTTTCGACTTATCCAATCTTGGATTGTCGGTATAAGTTTGTATGTCCATCTGTCTTTTGTTGTATTAGCCCAACGAGCTTGCCACATAGCTGCTGACGCTGCCCTTTCTTCAATTTTTATCACCTTGATACCAGTGGCGTCGTGATGACTCAATGCTCTTCTGTTATATATCCTCAGCATTTCATCTGCGAGAATATCGATGGGGACCATTCCAGCTATGACAAATGCAGCTTCGTCAGAGATGGTTCGAAAGCCGCTGATTGTCCGTAGCGCACAGAGTCTGTATGATGACGATAGTTTCCTTTTGGTCTCCTTCGTCCTCAGTGCCTCCACCCAGACTGGGGCGGCATTTAACAGAACTGAGGTGATAACTCTAGAGAGTAGAATCCTTCTAGCGTATCCAGGTCCACCGATGTTAGGCATGATACGCGAGAGAGCTCCCTGCATTTGCGATGCTTTTTTGGTAACAAAATCAACATGCGTTTTAAACCGTAGCCTGTTGTCCAGCATTACTCCAAGGTATTTAACTGCCTCTTTCGACCTGATGGTTTGGTTACCAACCTGAAAGTTGGCAAATTCGACAGTTTTCCGGCTGGTTATAAGAACAGCTTCTGTTTTATGGTCAGCTAGTTCTAGTCCGGCGGATACTAGCCAATCTTTTATCCGGGCAATTGCCTCATTTGTAGCTGATTCTACTGCACGGATCTGTTTAGCTACTGTCACGACTGCAATGTCATCGGCGAATCCAATTATCGTTACTCCCCCAGGTAACGCTAACCTTAGTACTCCGTCGTACATGATGTTCCACAATAGTGGCCCTAAAACCGATCCCTGTGGAACTCCCGCAGTTACGTTGTAATATTTTACGCCTTCATCGGTATTGTACCTCAGCTTTCTGTTGTTGAAGTAGTTCGTCACTATCCGTAGCAGGTAATATGGCGTATCCATCCTGGCAAGTGACCTTCTAATAAACGACCAGTTCGCAGAGTTAAATGCGTTTTTAATGTCCAGCGTTACTACTGCACAATACTCCTTTGTGCCGTAGAGCCATCTTTCTCCTTCGATGGCACCTTTGGCGATATCGACTACCGCTCTTATGGCATCAACAGTAGATCGTGCTCTTCTGAAGCCAAACTGGTGATCTGAGAGGGCTCCTTTCTCTTCTACTACTGCGAGTAATCTATTATAGATTATCTTCTCGAGGATCTTTCCCATGGTGTCTAATAGGCATATTGGGCGATAGGATGATGGTTCTCCTAGGGGCTTCTTTCCTTTTGGCAGTAGGACCAAATGCTGCGTTTTCCATTTTTCGGGAAAGGTTCCTTCTTCAAGGCACTGCTTCATTGTTGTTATGAAGAGGTCTGGTCTTTTTGTTACAGCTGCCTTTACTGCCTTGTTCGGGATGCCGTTGGGTCCCGGAGCCTAGTTGTCACCTATCTTGCTGCATGCCCTTAGCAGTTCCTCGTGAGTAATTAAAGGAATATCTTCTGGATTGACTTCTCGTATAATATTGCACATAACAGCAGGCCTTTGAGGGAAGAGGTACTCTACTATGGATCTCAGCATTATCGGACATGTTATTTGAGGAGTCCTATAGCCCTTTAATTTTGTCATCACCATTCTGTATGCCGAGCCCCATGGGTTGATGTCGGCTTCTTGACAGAGACGTTTAAAGCATGCAGTTTTGCTTTCCTTAATGGCTCTATTTAAGCTACGTCTCGCCAGTCTAAGGGTGTCCAGGCATTGTTGGAAATCCGCCCTCCTTCTTGATCGTTGGACTTTACGCCGGGCTTGCAGACATTTTGCCCGGAGTTCGAATATTTCCTCGTTCCACCAGTAACACGGTGATGTGTTCCTGGTGTTTGCTCTCCTAGGCATTGATGCGTCGCACGCTGTGGTGATGGTGCCTGTGAGGTGGTGAGCGAGGGTCTCCGCTGTTCCGCTTGGAGCTTGATCACCGTTCAACATCTCTTCGAATGCATCCTTATCGAAAGATCTGTCATTCCATTTTGGGCCAGTAAGTTTTGGGAGCTGGACTGGTTTTTTCCCTTTTATTTCCAGTATTATCACCTGATGGTCGCTGTGTGAATATTCCTCACTGACCCTCCACTTTATGGTTTTCAGGATGGAGTTGCTCGCAAAGGTGATGTCAATAATGGACCCTACTCCAGCTTTCCGGTAAGTATTTGTCCGGCCCTTATTAGCAATGCCTATCGCTAGGGGAGCGAATGTCTCCAATAAGACCTGTCCTCTGGTGTTAGTGAGCCTGCTGCCCCATTCTGTTGCCCACGCGTTGAAGTCTCCTCCTATAACCACTGGGGCTCTCTGGAGCGCATCCGTGGTTAGATTATCCAGCATTAGTTGGTACTCGCTGGCCGTCAAACTGGGTCGGGCATAGCAGCTATAAAAATGGATCCCATTTATTTTCGCCCGCACGAAGCCGACTGCTTGGTCGTTTGTTTCTTGAAAGGCATAGCGTCCACACATCCATATCGCCGCCTGTTTTGCCTTATCGCAGATCCAATTGTTGTTCCCTTCGGGACATTTATATGGTTCACTGATCATAATAACGTCAGCGCTTTCGTCCTTGGCCGTTTGTGCTAGGATGTCCTGTGCTATTCTACAGTGATTAAGATTTATCTGTAGAATCTTCATGGTATTTTGCTTGTAATAGCTCTCCGAAATACTGGGCATTTGCTACTGCCGGCTACATGCTGCGCGGCGTCCGGGTGGTCTTTCTTGCAGAACATGCAGGATGGATCCTTGTTGCAATTCTTCGCTATGTGGCCTTCTCCTCCACATCTCCTACATAGCTTGGAGCGGTCTTCCTCGCTTTTGCATTGCCAGGCAAGATGACCAAACTCTAAACATTTGAAGCACTTTTTAAGGAGGGTCTCGTTCGCGCATGCGACAGTTAACCCAGCCGATTTTAATCCTTCCTGCTTCTAACAGCTTTCTTACGTCTACTGCGGGAAAGCTGATCGTTGCTGTTTGTGTTCCTCCGTACGCCCTCCGCAGGGACAAAATATCTGCCGGTGAAACTTTCACTCCAAACTGGGCTTCGATTGCATTGATTACGTCGTCTATAGTCGTGACCTCATCGATGTCTTTGATCTCAAGGGTAGTGCGATGCGTAATCGAACTTACATTCGCTTGCTCTGCTAGAGCTTCACTAATGACGCCTTTAAATTCGTTTGTCTTATTTCCCGTCTCCTTGAATTGTATAAGGAGGTCTCCCTTCTGTGTCCTCCTGATTTTAGTTACCGCCTTTCCCACTGTTTCCAGTTTGGGGTCTGCCTTCACCTTGCGTAGTATCTCCGCGTATGAGAGGGACCCCGTCGCTTTAATGACGATAGCGTCAGGTCTAGGTCTTTTGACCTCTTGTTGCTTCTTTTTGGCGATCTTCTTTTTGGTGGTATTTACCCATTCTTCTTCTCCTGCCGCTTGCTTCTTGTTTGTGGCTGTAACTTTTTTCTTAGGTCTGACCACTGGGGTCTCTACGCCGGTGGTCTCATCCTTCTCCTTGGTGTTTATCAATGCAGTTTGTTTTTGTTTACGCTTTGGCTCCGAGCGCTTTTTGCCTGCAACATCGTTTGATGTATTTTTCTGCGTCTGTTTTGGCTTCGGTGGTTCGTTGTCTGCCGCGCCACTCGGTGGCTGTTGCTGTTTTCGTTTTGGCTCCGGGGGTTCGTCGTCTGCAACTTGCCTTCTCTTGGGTTCGGATGTTGTTTTTAGCCATGGCGAAGTTTGCGACGAGTTGTTCCGGCGAATCACTTGCTTTGCTTCCTCATCGTGTAGCTGAATCGCCGAGAGCTCGTAGAGAGCTCTGATGCTTTCAATAGCATCTCGCATCGCTTGGTGGATTGAACGCCTTTTGCCATCTTCCAGCATTTCTACCAGACCTCTAATTTGCTCACCTAACTTGTGGAAATCAATTTTATGGGTTGGTGGTTCGACCGTCACCTTTCGTATTGCGGGTGACTCGCGTCGTTCCGCACTTCTTTGTGATGCTGCTACTTGGTCAATTGGTGACCTCAGCATCCTTGATCCCCTCTGGAAGGGGTTCTCCTCATTCTCCTCTACTTCAATTTCTCCGGTGTTTTTGTTTGTTTTTGTTGTAATCATTTCTAGTGGATCCCCACTCAAAGACGCTATCAATGTTCGAATGTGTAGTCACCTAAGGATCCCATGGTTGTCTTTGCAAGCAGTGAGGCCATGCGAGGGTTGACACAAGCCCTTATGGGGTTTTGTGCCAGAGCCGGATCGGTGCTAACCAGGAATGTTACATCTTGACCTACACCACCAACTTAATGGTGACGAAACATTGAACGTACTTTTAGGCCTGCCAAGGTTTTAACGGGATGGAGACGTGTTTACATGTGTTTGTGTGTGTGTGTGTGTGTGTGTGTGGTAATTTCGGGACTATTGAGTGATGTAGAGTGTTGGTATAGCAGGTTCAGAGATTTGACGTGTTCCTTGTGTAGTGTAGGTGTTGAGTGATTTGAATTGTTTTACATTGTGTAAAGTTAATTGTATAATGGAAGTGTGAATAATTCATAGAGAGCCGGAATTCTAATATTTCGATTAATGTGGACAATATGTGTATGTATATAGATAGAGTTTTTTAATATGAAAATTAAGTGAAAAATATGTGCTCTACAATATTTCTTGATATAGCACAAGCTTTCGATAAAGTCTGGCACAAAGGATTGATCCACAAATTACAGAAGCAACTGCCGAAGCAGTATTCGAAATTTCTGGACTCATATATGTATATCAAATCGTTTCTTAAACAAGAAACAGAGTACTCAAAATTAAGAGAAATTAAAGCGAGCGTACCACAAGGCAGTGTATTAGGTCCTGTGATTTACCTTTTATTCACTAGCTATCTGCCTGAAAGTGAAGAAACCACTATAGCTACTTTTGCAGATGACGCTGCTGTACTTGCTGTGGAAGCAACTGTCGAAATAGCAACTAAAAAGTTTCAAATGGAAACAAACAGTATTTCAGAATGGACTAATAAATGGCAAATTAGATTAAATGACCTAAAGTCAGTTCATATTAATTCTACATATAAAAACGTACCACGCATTCCAGTATACATAAACAACAATGTAGTGGAATACTCAAATTCAGAAATACCCTAGACGCTAAACTGCTTGGAAAGCACATGTAAAGAAAAAGAGAGATGAGTTGAACATGTGATACAGCAAAATGTATTTGCTTTTGGGAGATACTCATCCTGGTCCAACTATAATAAGCTGTTGCTATACAAGCAGGTTCTGAAACCGGTATTTACCTATGTTCTCCAGTTGTGGGCATATACATGCCTAACAAATTTACAAAAAATCCAAGAATTCCAAAATAAGGTACTAAGGAATATAGTTAATGCACCTTGGTACATACGCAACGCTGACCTTCATAGAAATAACAGAACTATTAAACACTGACAATGTAATCAGGAGACTAAGAGAGGTAAAACCTCTTGATCCGTAAGCGTTAGCTATGGCCAAGAAATTAAGTAATATTTTGAAATAAAAAAGTCTTGAAATCCGACAAACGGCGGATTTTTGTTTTCTATCTTTAAAATAATTCAAAAATGAATTGCTGATTATTGGAACGACTAGGTGCAATCCCATTCGGGATGACGAAAGTCAGTCTCCCAGGGAGGTTTTTTTTAGATCGGGTTAAAGTCCCTAAATATTGCAGAAGCATCCCTCGCGTACTAGCTCTGCAACAAAAAAAAAAAAAAAATATGTGAATGAAAGTGTGCATGCTATTATTGTCGGAATCGATTCGCGGGGTGCAGATCTGGCATCTCGGGGAGCCCTACCCTCAGCCCTGGAAGGAAATAAACCCTGGTGGAATGGTCCCGAGTTTCTGCACACCATTTGGAGTTTCAAGTCCCCGCATCACCCGCCCGACATAAAAACCGATGAGGAGCAACGATCAATTTGATCAAACTGTCTGACAGGTGAGGAGAATTTTGTGAGTAACCTCTACCATAAATACTCTAAATTGGGTAAACTTTTACGATTGATTGCATTTTGTAAGAGGTTTGTGTCCAACACTAAGTAGGTACTTGAAATGAGGAATTTTGACACACTATCGCCTTCTGAAATTTGTGCAGCTACATTACTGGTATTAATAACAGCACAGGAAGAAATGTTTTCAGAAGAAATAAGAAGGATTAAGGCTGGGTCAGGGCCTAAAGCATTGAAGTTACTCAACCTATTTATCAATCTTGAGGGCATCTTAAGGGTTTGTGGCAGGTTGCAGAAATACGATTTATCCTACGATCAGCAACATCTAATCATCCTCACCGCGAATCAGCACTTCACACAACTTCTGCTCCAAGATTCTCACGAAAGGACGTTACATGGAGGAATCCAGAAAATGATTGCATACGAGTAAAAGGTTTCGTAAAGAAATATATTCACGGCTGTAATATTTGCTTTCGGTTCAGAGCACGAACCACGCAGCAGGTAATAGGCAGCTTGCCAGTATCAAGAGTTCTTATTTCGCCACCATTTTGAAACCCCGGTATTGATTACGCCGTGCCAATTGATGTCAAAACCTGGAAGGGAAGAGGAGCTAAGAAGATCAAGGGTTACTTCGCTATTTTCATCTGCTTAGTTACCAAGGCAATACACATAGAGCTAGTGAGCGCTCTAACTACTTCATAGCAGCTGAAAGAAACGTACGGAGCGTTTTCCGTTCGCCAACCTAGAACCTCTACGTTGAGCGGTAGGAAGATTCCGGTTGAGAGTTAGGGTACCGGCTTTTGCTGTATATTGACAATGTTAGTAACGAAAACCAGCTAGTAACTGTCAGCTGGTAACCGTCGATGCGAACCGTATTGACAACTACTTTTGAGTCGAGAAAGAAGACGAGCAGAGTTTTACAACAAGATGATTTACAATGAAATGCTTCAAGTTTTTATTTTCTCTTGGCTTAAAGATTGTATCTTTTGTAAACGGTTTATTCAAAATTCAAAAGCTTACAAATATTGGTGAATTTAATTTATCTAGTTTTGGTGAATTTAATTTACAAAAATTATAGCAAAGTTGGCGCGAAATTTGAATGGTTGATGACCTTGTCCCAACAGCAGCATTAAGAAGATTCACAGCGTGGAGAGGTATTTGTATAC
Source organism: Pocota personata (assembly GCA_963082735.1). Lineage (NCBI taxonomy): Eukaryota > Metazoa > Arthropoda > Insecta > Diptera > Syrphidae > Pocota > Pocota personata. The sequence goes on from OY720431.1 coordinate 74,579,677, forward strand.
AATTATTTAGCGACTGCGGTAGGAGCCAATACAGAGCTGCAAAAATTGTTACGGGCAACAAGGATCGACTGGAAGGAAGTCGCTGAAAGACTGGCGAATGATGGTATCAATTGGAATTTTATTCCCCCTCTTCCCCGCATTTCGGCGGATTATGAGAAGCACATTCCCTTTGAGACGGATTGTTTGCAACGAGTTTTTCACATTTGAAGAGCTCGCCACCTTTCTGACGCAAGTGGAAGCGTGTTTACTTTGCACCTCGATTGGTGGCAATGGATCCAGAAACTTCATCAAACATTCTGGAAACAGTGGACTTCCGAATATTTGCGGCGACCCAAATGGCTCAAGGTCGAACATCAGCCACAGATTGGTAATCTCGTCCTAGTGAAGGATGAAAGATTGCCGTCATCGAAATGGAACTTAGCCCGCACGATTAAAACTCTTTGTTTTAATCTTTTGTTGTTGGACTCGCTTCTCAAGAACTTTGACAAGAGCACTCTCCTCGAATTCGCTCTACCCACCGTCCAATGGGAATCTGTCAAACGAGGAGATTGACTGGTACCTAAAACAAATGGACGAGACAATTAAACGAACAATGGACAATACGATACCTCGGTAGCAACATACTGACAACGCAGACATATTCAGCAATGCAACAATTGACGTACTACACCAACACAAAAGTAGATTGCTGTCGAGACTAAAAACCTTGTACAGACAGTTTACTGACAGACAACTCGGAGGTTAGGACGCTGAAGTCGTTGATTAAAAACCTCCAGAAATTAATTAGAGAAAATTACAGACTTTCTGTATTGGAACAACAAAATTCGGGCTGTAAAATCCAACAACCCGAGTATGTTCCCGCAAATAAATAAAATATTTCGGAGGAATAATCAAAACGACCTTCCGTGTCTTAAGATCCCCCGAACGACGAACAATGGACGAATACTTATAATAGCAGGTATAGATCCAGATAACGCAGTAGAGGATGACAACTTCTTTGTGATCGAAGATCCGCAGGAGAAGGTAGAGGCTATTGGAGCGACTTTCCAGGAAGTGTACAAGGTGAATGATACCATTTGCCCGAACCACGACCTGGAAAATCGCTTCCTTGTGCACAACTTCTGTCTTCGAAATGATATAGAGCACTGGCGATCCGAGAACATAGCTTTTACCGAGTTCAATGACGATAACATGGCAAACAATGTCATCGCCGATGAAAGGGTACATCCTCCGTATATATCGAAGGTAGAGCTCCAAGCAATATTCGACTCATTAAGGAGGAAGAAATGTGCAGGAATCGATGGAGTATCGAACATTGTCCTTCGACATCTCCCTCTAGAAGCGGTGAACATTTACACCACTATGTTTAACAAAGCGCTGAATAATGCACATTATCCAGCGCATTGGAAAACAGTGATACAACCCATCCCCAAAAGGGGTAAGGACACTTCCAATCCGGCAAATCTCCGGTCGATAAGTCTCCTTCCGAACATCAGCAAGGTATTCGAGAAAGTGATCAATAGAGCCCTGCTTAAGTGGACTGAAAACAGTAATACAATTCCGGATATCCAATTCGGTTTTAAGGCGGGGCATGATACAATACATGCCGCGTCTAAACTGGTATCGGATATCCAATGGAACAAAAGCAAGAAACAGTGCACGGGTGCCTGCCTGATTAACTTGGAGAAGGCCTTCGACACCGTATGGTTAGAGGGACTCTTCTACAAGCTAAGCAGGCTGGGCATAAGCAAACCACTGCTGTACATACTTCATAACATGCTCACCAGTAGACAGTTCATTGTCAAAAATGGCAATGTGACTTCTGCTGGAACATTTCTAATTAAAAACGGTCTGCAACAAGGTGCGGTTAATTCAGGATCACTTCACCATGCCATAGCGTATGCAGACGACTTGATCGCGTACAGATCAGGACCAAAAATCAAGGTCATTGCAATTCTCTTGCAACGTGACTTCGATAAGATTCAGCGATATTGCGATGACTGGAAGTTGAAGATCAACTTCCAGAAATCGGAATCCATTCTTTTTAGGACGCCGTTGTCTGGGGCCTCTAGGGATACCAGAAAGAATTGGCGAAAGTTCTCAATCGTGGGACCGCACGGACAGCCACTTGTGAGTCGAAGTGTAGTCAGATACCTGGGGCTCTGGTTAGACCAATATCTATATTTTAACAAACATATAGCTGCTGCTCTGGCCAGAGTCAAAGGTGCTTTTGTCCTTACAAAGAGACTTTTTTATAGCAAGCAACTCGATGCAAGGGTAAAGGTAATCTGCTACATGGCCCTCATTAGGCCCATGCTCGTATATGGATGCCCCGTGTGGTTCAACGTGGCAGCAAGCTTGTTGGAAAAGATTCGGGTGTTTGAGAGGGCTTACCTTCGGGATTGCCTTCATTTGTACAGAACACCAGAGTCCCAGTATATAAAATTCTATCCCAATGAGGTCCTATACAACAGGGCTAAACTAATAAGAGTGGATAATTTCGTTATCAAGCTGATTCGAAGGCACATTGCAAGAGCAATGAGCTCGACGAACAACCTGATCTCCGGGGCTTATTACCCCAATTACGAGTATCACGAGAGAGTGCGCCTTAACGGCTTTATTCCCCCAGAGGCGTTCCTCTATTTTGATAAGAAAGGTCTGATCCAGGACAGATTGGCTGTACCGCTAATCTTCCACGTTGCTCGGACAGATGTGGATAGGCGACTCAACTACGACAGAGACGTTGCACACGGCAGTGTGGAGCGTCTCCGGTTTAGTAGGGCAGTATCCTGTCGCGATATTTATGACGTACAACGTCAGTACGGTCATTTTTGGTGGCCAGCCGATAGAGAGGAAACTCCTTCGTCGTTTCCTCCTAATCCAGGGTGGCCTGTTGCATATTTGAGGTTGGCTGTTTGTTTTCCATGGCCGACTTACATAGTTTAAGGTTTAGGTAGTGTAAATAAGTGTAAGTAATATTTTAATAAAAAAAAAAAAAAATAAAAATTAAAAATTAAATTAATTAAATTAAATCCACAGCACTTGGACGCAAAAATACAAAAAAAAAACACAAAAAACATAAAAAAAAACAGCACTCGAAAAAAAAAATAAAAAAAAAATAAAAAAAAAATTACGTAGAATAAGATAGGCTAATTTAGAATAAGATAGTTTAAGATTTATTTTAAGGTAGATTGTAAGTTAAATATAAGAACATTAAAAAAAAAGTTGATATACTAAGTTTTTTCATCCGATTAAACATTTTTCGTAGTAGTAATAGCCAATAGAATAATAAAATAAATAAATAAAGAAACTTAAGTTAGTTTCGTCGAAAGACATAGTTTTAAGTATTAGGTTTAACTTAGAGCGCCCGCATAGGGCCAGTAAGTTAGAATAAGAATAGTTAAGTTAGTTAAGCTAGTTTTAAGCGTTTTTTTGTCTAGCTATAAGTTTATTGAATTACATAATAAAAATGCAGTAAAAATGAAAATGAAAATGACAAATTCTGTTAAGTTTGTTGTAGTTGACCTTCCCTTTAGGAAACCGTGCTGGTAAGGCGAAAAGATGGACTTGCAGTGGAAAGACATTATATCGTATGTAATGCTTTCGGAGAGTTTAGGTATGCAGGAGAGTTTAGCGATCGGTCGGTAATTTGAAATTTCGTTTTTAGGACCTTTTTTGTGAAGAGGTATTATATAAGAGCTCTTCCAGAGTGTTGGAAAAAAAATTCTCTGTGATGGAAAGTTGGAAGAGGGTGGTAAGGGGTTGGGCCAAATGCTCTATGCATTTTTTCAGAACTATTGAGGGTATACCATCAGGACCAGCTGAGTATTCGCATTTGAGTCTTTTTATCTTTTCTTCGACAAGTGCTATACATATATTAACTGAAACTAATGACGTTTGGGAACAGTTTCTTATGTAGGAGAAGTAATCATAATCAGGTTCCAAGACATGGTTGGAGAATGATTGCCTGAAGAAATGAGCGAATCCGAGACAGTTGGGGTATTCTTTGGGTGTGAAGTCGAATGATACTCGGTTGTATTTAGACAGTTTTGCAGCAGTTTTATGTTGAAGGTATCATGACCTTGAAGCAATTAGAGTTGTGACGCTGTGAAGTGGTGAACCTTCGGCATCTTGCTCCCGTGATGCAGTAATTCTGTTTGAAGAAGTTACAGACCCAGGATGCAGTGGCTTGTCTTGGGGCATCCTGTAGAAGGTAGGTGGTAAATTCGGTGGGGATGGTGTTAAAATGGTTCTTGGAATTATTTGTAGGCGTATTTCCTTGAAGCTTGAAGATTCGGGCATTCCATTCGGATAGTGTCCAAATCGTTCCGAATTTTCAAACTACTACTACTAGGTGTTGCATTAAACAACTCGTCAAGAAGCGATTTGTTGTTGGGTAACGGATTATCACTAGAGATGTGGTCTAGCTTGCCAGATACGAATCTTAATTCTTCTAGAATTTCAATAATAGCAAGCCTGGTAAAAGCGGATTCATCCCTCAGAGAATTAAGGTTCTGGTGGATAACCTCGACGTGTTCCATTTGAGCAGCTATATTTATTCCCAGAGACTCCATCGTAAGTGAATGGGTCGAAATCGACTCGTTGACTAAATTTATATCCCCATGTATAGCATTGAGTATAGCATTCAATTCCTCGATTAAGCTGCGAAGATCAGAAATGGAATTCAAGGTTTTTGATGTTTCAGCCATGAGAGAAGGTTAAGTTGCTAAATCACGGGATTTTTTGGAAGTTAATTCCTTTAAACCACTAATTTATTCTTTAAATTATTGAGCTTTGACTTGCTCAGATCGTTTGAGGATGGTAATATATTACTCGAGTCCTCAATGCATTTTGTTAAAATAATAAACATGTAATAGAGCGTGACGATGGTTTGGGTTCCTTAAACTGATCAATTGCAAAATTCCTGATTCGTATTCTGAACGCGTCCATTTTTAAGCGCGAAAATGATGTAGGAATACAGTCATGAGAGAAAAGTAAACACGTTTTGGAGGAGCCGACGATGAAACCCAAGCCACCGCCACCGCCATGGAGATAAAAGAAAAACTAAAGAATAAACCACACCACACCACACATGACAATAAACACCAGAAATAATTGTTATTAATTGTTAAATCTTTAGCCAAAAAATAATAAAAAATTTACATTGCCGCCAACGTTTTTTGAGGACATTTTTGTTCCTTTTGCCAAGTTAATTTTATTGTCAGCGATACATAAAGTCTACATTGCCGCCAACGTTTTTTGTGGATATTTTGTTCCTCTTTGCCAAGTCACAGCCAGCCATAGAAATTTGATCGTTGTCAACGCGATTGAGGACAAAAGAACAATTGAAATGCATTTGTCCCGCCAGTCAGTCGTAACATTTTCACGTCGCAGCCAGCGACACATGGAGAAGAAGCCACGTCTACTTATTCCAATTGCCAGCCATACGATTGCAGCTGTTATTCATGCCGAGCCATTCACAGGTCAAGCTGATGTCCCTGCAAGAAGAGCGAGAACACTCCGACACGGATGAAAATGACCCCGATATGAACGCCACCATTAGAGAACATACCAGCCAGCCAAATAACCCGTCGCCCTCGACAGTTTTAGAGGAGATTCAGAAACAGATGGAGGAGCTTCGTGAGCAGTTGGGAGCAGCTACAGCCAGTGTTGCAGCCGAAAAAGCGGAACGCCTCCGCATTGAGCAACTGCTCATCAGCAATGAGCCAACCAACTCTTCTCGTTCTCTCAATGAAGCCTGTTCACCCGCCACCATGTATTCAACGAACCAGGCTTTGGGAACTCGATTTTCAGCAACAGGAACAACAGAAACCATGAGCATGGGTACTGGAACAGCACAGTACGCACAACATTTTCATCACTAGCAGAGCTACTGCATATGCCGATAGCCACAACAACAGTCATGTGTACTAGTGCTGGAACATCTCAGTATGCACCCGTGTCATGGCAACCGCCTTCGCAACCCGCACAGCCAACCACAAATCCTCACACAGATGGTGCAGCAAGGCAACTTGGGTTACAGTCCTTCCCGTCACAAAACTTTGCGGCAGTGCCGAGAGTACCAACGTTCATGCCACCTTTAAGCACCTTCCAGCCCAGCTGTCAGCAAGTGATTCAACCGCCTTCGCAACTCTTTACGCAGCCGATGTATGTTGCTAACCAGCCATTAACGCAGTCAAGTTCCCAGGTGAGCGGACGAAAACTACATGACCTACCTGCCTTCACCGTTCGACCTGAGGAGTGGCCGATGTTCTGCACTGCCTATTTGGAGTCCACCGCTATGAGTGGGTACTCCAACGTGGAAAACCTATTCCGCTTGCAGAAAAGCATCAAAGGGGATGCAAAATCGGTTGTGGAAGCTCTTCTAATCCACCCAGACAACGTAAACCGAGTAATGTCAGCTCTGGAGTTTCGATTTGGTCGCCCGGAGTGCTTATTATACAGCCAATTATCGAAGGTGAGAGAAATCATTCCGATTTCAGAAAGCAGATTGGAAATGCTTATTCCATTTGCCACAAAGTTTCAAAATCTCTCCACATTCCTTGAGTCTACTGGAATGCATCAGCATCTAGCTAACCCTACTCTAATCGAAGAACTTGTAAGCAAGCTTCCAATGAGCAAGCGTTTGGAATGGGCCGAACGAAGCATTTACATCAAGCCGTATGCCACAATAAAGCATTTCGACGAATGGTTAAGCGAAATTGCCCGACTTGTGTTCCTCGTTACTACTTCTTCGCTCCAACCGCCGGCCAAAAATAGAAATCTGCTGTTAACATCGGAGTCTGCTGGAGACCGACACCACCAGTGCAAAAATGATCAACCGGCATTAAAAGCCCTGCACGCAGCCGAACAGTCTTCATCAGCCATCAGCAAGAAGGGTGTATGCCGCCACTGCAAGGGAAAGTCACATCCCTTAGATAACTGCCGAAGCTTCGTCAACTTGGGAATCGCAGCCAAATGGAACTTTGTTAAGAAAAATCGACTGTGCTTTTCTTGCTTAAATTACGGACACAACGTCAGTGCCTGTAGACAACGGAAGTCCTGTGGGATTGATGACTGCTCCAGAGTTCACCACCAGTCACTGCACGAGCCTAAGGCGACGCAGATGTCATCATCGCCATCAGATACAAACGAGCAAGCACCCTGGATGAAGGATCATCCGTGACAATTATGGATTCGGATTTAGCGGCGCAACTCCATTTGAGCGGTCAAAAGAGGTGTCTAAATTTACAGTGGTCCAACAAGGAAACATCAATCAAGGACTCAGTAGCTGTTAACTTTCAAATCAGCGCAGACCAAGAGAATGCACAGAAGTTTTCGTTGAACGGAGTTCAAATTATCAGTGGGCTAAGTCTACCAATTCAAACGCTTACTACGTAAGCGTATTGTCACTTAGGAGCGCCAATACGCATCGTTAAGTCTACAGAAAATCAGCCACTTGCCACGGAAACGAAACTGGGATGGGTCGTCTATGGCAGATCGTCTGGAGAAAACGTAAGCAACCCCAGTGGTGAATTTAGTCTTCTTGGCAGACCAATTAAAGATAAGGAGCAAGTACATCTGGACCAATTAGTCAGTGAGTTTATTGACTTGGATAGCTTTGGTATACAAAACTCAATCGAACAGTCAGTTTCACCAGTTGATAAGAGAGCATTGCAGATCCTTTGTCAAACAACAAAGAGAGTTGGAACTCGCTATGAGACGGGACTCCTGTGGAAGAGTGACACGTTTACAGTTCCATCAAGTTTCGAAATGGCCAAGCAAAGACTACGAAGCCTAGAGTCAAAAATGGCAAGGAATCCCAAGTTCGGTGCAACTTATCAAGAAGTTATTAGAAGGTACATAAAGAGCGGATATGCTAGGAAGCTCACAGTTGCAGAGGCAAGTGCAAGTACTTCAAGGACCTGGTACCTTCCTCATTTCGGTGTCCAGAATCCGAACAAGCCAGGAAAAGATCGGTTGGTCTTCGACGCGGCTGCCAAGGTGAGTGACACGTCATTAAATGATTTTCTACTCAAGGGCCCACGAACTTAAGCCATTGGTGGCAATCCTCTTCAACTTCCGTATGCGTTCAGTACCAGTCATTGGAGACATTAAGGAAATGTTCCTTAAAATTTTAATCCGACGAGAGGACCAAGATTCACAACGTTCTTTGTGGAGGGATCAAAAGGATCAGCCAATCGATGTTTACGTCATGAGATCCATGACATTTGGTGCCAGTTGTTCTCCATGTTAGGCGAATTTCGTAAAGAACCTCAACGCCATGGGATTCGTAAATGAACATCCGCGGGCCGTTCAAGCTATACTTGACCACCACTACGTGGACGACTACATAGAGAGCTTTGACAGTGAAGAAGAAGCATCGGAGGTCACCAAGATCGTCATCCACAAAAGCGGGGGGTTTGAACTGCGTAATTTCGCTTCAAGTTCAAACAAGGTGTTGGAAGACGTATCCGGCATTAAAGATAAAGCTGAACAGATGCGTGAGGTCAACATGAACATCGAAGGCGCAGTAGAAAAGGTTCTGGGGATGTGCTGGAAGCCATCTGAAAACATCTTTACTTTCAAAATCATGTTTGATAGAGTAAGTGAAGACATCATCATGGGAGAAAGATGCCCAACCAAACGTGAGTTCCTTAGTGTGGCAATGTCCATATTTGATCCTGTCGGAATGATTGCCAACTTTGTCATCCACCTCAAATTGCTGCTCCGGGAAATATGGATCTGAGGTGTTGCCTGGGACGAACGAATTCCCGCTGAGATCTTCCGCAAATGGACAACGTGGAAAGCGGAGCTTCCAACGGTAGTCAACTGCAAGATTCCCAGATGCTATAGTCCTTACCTTTCTTCAGCGAGCAGCACAATTCTTCACATTTTCGTCGATGCCAGGGAAGAGGCTTTCAGTGCGGTTGCGTATCTACGTATCGAAAGAGGTGGAGTGATAAATGTGTCATTTATATGTGGCAAGACGAGGACTGCACCGAGAAAGCTCATGTCCATCCCACGTCTAGAGCTATCAGCCGCAGTCTTGGGTATACGACTTTGCAGCATGATATGCGAGCTTCATACGTTGTCATTGGAAAATCGGGTGTATTGGAGCGACTCTAAGACGGTGTTAAGTTGGCTTCGGTCGGACCCTCGCCGTCACAAGCCATTTGTCGCATTCCGCGTCGCGGAAATACTTGAAGGCAGCCAATGCAGCGAATGGCGTTGGATACCAACTAAACTTAACCCGGCGGATGATGCGACCCGAGCTTACTTCCCGCCCAGGTATAAGGTGGACAACAAGTGGTTATCAGGACCTACCTTTCTCCAACTAACCGAGGACGCCTGGCCTGCCCAATTGAATGACGTCACCAGCAACATCTGTGAGGAGGAGATTCGCCCCAAATATCTCTTACAGGCCAACTTGGTGAGTAGCCCTGTTTTCGACTTGTCAAGGTTCTCGAAATATTTAAAGCTGCAAAGGACAACAGCTTGGGTAATAAGATTTATTAAAGCATGCCAACGTAAGAACAAAGATGAAGGAGAGCTTTTAGCCACCGAGCTCGACGATGCCGAACGAGTACTCTGTTCAGAAGCCCAATCTGAAATTTTCGCCGATGAAATCGCCCAACTTAGTCGCCAACAGTACGTAGAAAAGACTAGCAGTATCTACAAGCTCACTCCGTACTTGGACGATTTCAGTCTATTACGGGTCTACGGACGTATAGATGTGGCCACAACCATACCATTCGCAGCCAGACGCCCCATCATATTGCCGAAACCCTACGGTCTAACAACGCTGATCGTGGATCACTTTCACCGCAAGCTCCATTACCAGAATGATGAAACGATAGCTAATGAGATCCGACAGAAGTTTTGGGTGCCGAACCTCCGCACCATAGTACGACGAACAAAATATCGTTGCCAATTTCGCCAAATCCGCTCAGCCTTACCATTGCCGCCGCTGATGGGACAACTTCCCGAGGATCGTCTTACGCCATTTGTGAGGCCTTTTACTTATATGGGGTTGGACTACTTTGGCCCAATCTTAATAACTAACGGACGTCACAAGGAGAAGCGCTGGATCGCCCTCTTTACGTGCATGACAGTCAGAGCCGTGCACCTCGAAATCGCAGCCGACCTGTCAACAGATGCCTTTATCTTGTGCCTCCGCAATTTTGTCAACAGGCGGGGGGTACCGGTGCGCATTAGGAGCGACAACGGTACTAATTTCCTTGGTGCTAAAAATGAACTGCTGACCAATACCATTTTTGACAACGAGACTACCAAAGCCGAGCTCTCTACTAAGCGCATTGAGTGGACCTTTAACTGTCCCTCTAACCCACATGCTGGTGGATGTTGGGAAAGTCTTGTTAGATCCGTGAAGAGAGTTCTAGCATACACTCTTAATGAGCTAGCGCCAAAGGTTGAAACTCTAACAAGTGCTCTTATCGAAGCTGAAAACGTCATCAACAGTAGACCACTCACGTATTTGCCAATATCAGTACAAGATGAGGAACCATTGACTCCAAATCACTTCCTGTTAGGAACACCGAACTCGACCCAAACACCAGGTCCAATTAATGACAAAGCCTTGTGTGTCCGAAAGCAGTGGCGCATTAGCCAGCAGATCAAAGACCGGTTCTGGAGGAGATGGATACGGGAGTATTTACCGGTGCTTACGAGGCGCTGCAAATGGTTTAAGCAAGTGCCACCTATCGCAGTAGGAGACCTGGTACTTGTGTGCGACGTGGATCTACCAAGGAGCCAATGGAAATGAGGGAGAGTCGTCAGGGTGTTCCCGGGTCACGACAATCAAGTTCGCTCAGCCGAGATCAAAACTGTGTCGGGGATTCTCAGAAGACCGTCAGTGAAGCTGGCAGTACTGGATGTTAGTGAGGCTTTGGTGGGACCAGAGCGCCTCACGGGGGGTGGGATGTTAAAATAATAAACATGTAATAGAGCGTGACGATGGTTTGGGTTCCTTAAACTGATCAATTGCAAAATTCCTGATTCGTATTCTGAACGCGTCCATTTTTAAGCGTGAAAATGATGTAGGTATACAGTCATATGACACTTGAAAGAAAAGTTAATGAGAGAAAAGTAAAAACGTTTTGGAGGAGCCGACGATGAAACCCAAGCCACCGCCACCGCCACGGAGATAAAAGAAAAACTAAAGAATAAACCACACCACACCACACATGACAATAAATACCAGAAATAATTGTTATTAATTGTTAAATCTTTAGCCAAAAAATTGGGCTTCGTCGACACATTTAATAACCTCATCGAATTTTTTTTTGTTGGTTCAACACTTTTAGAAAGGAGTTTGAACTCCGAATGCATTGCGTTTGACGATTCTTTATGGCACTTAATAGCAAGCATAACATGCGTGAGCGAAATTTCCTTACACTCATCGCAGAAAAAAAAATTATTATTCGACAGTTCTTTTAGACAATTAGTCGATCTTCTGCTGACGCCAGTGCAAATGGGGTGGAATAATTTACCACAGAGGCCCCTGCATGTTACCCATTCCGAGTTGGTATTGTCTAGTACACAATTATTGTTACCGCACTTTTCCATTTTTTGTTTTATTTATTTTTCTTATGACAAAGCAGGTCAGTTATGTTTATAAGCACTTTTATATGTAAAAGGGGCACAAGGGTGGACGCACTAGACACGACGAAAAAAAAAAAAACGATGAGTAGGTAGTTGATGGTGATCGCATATTATTCGAAGTTTGCTTGGTCAGCGGCAGGTGGCAAATTAATAATTAAATGACTTGCGAGGCAAGAGAAAATGAAAAACACGTCCGAACTGTACGACGATCAAATTTGAATAAATAAGCCAATACATTTTGCTGTATCACAGTAACGCAGTTTAGCGTCTAGGGTATTTCTGAATTTGAGTATTCCACTACATTGTTGTTTATGTATACTGGAATGCGTGGTACTTTTTTATATGTAAAATTAATATGGACTGACTTTAGGTCATTTAATCTAATTTGCCATTTATTAGTCCATTCTGAAATACTGTTTGTTTCCATTTGAAACTTTTTAGTTGCTATTTCGACAGTTGCTCCTACAACAAGTACAGCAGTGTCATGTGCAAAAGTTGCTATAGTGGTTTCTTCACTTTCAGGCAGATCGCTAGTGAATAAGAGGTAAATCACAGGACCTAATACACTGCCTTGTGGTACGCCCGCTTTAATTTCTCTTAATTTTGAGTACTCTGTTTCTTGTTTAAGAAACGATCTGATATACATATATGAGTCCAGAATTTTCGAATACTGCTTCGGCAGTTGCTTTTGTAATTTGTGGATTAATCCTTTGTGCCAGACTTTATCGAAAGCTTGTGCTATATCAAGAAATATTGTAGAGCACACATTTTTCACTTAATTTTCATATTAAAAACTCTATCTATATACATACACATATTGTGACATTAATCGAAATATTAGAATTCCGGCTCTCTATGAAATATTAACACTTCCATTATAAAGGGTGGTTAAATTTTAAGGGCCGATGTTGAATGTGAACCACACCTAAACGTCAAGTTTTTTTCTGCATTTCATTTGACATTTCTCAATTTCAGACTAACTCAATTTGAACCATGGAAAGATACACAATCGAGCAACGCGTTAAAGTTATTCAGGCTTATTATGAAAATGGGCGTTCAAATCAAAATGCATATCGTGCATTTCGTGATTCTTTCGGTCAATTTAATCGTCCAAATGTGCGTACAATCGGAAAAATCGTGCAAAAATTTGTGCAAACCGGATCTGTAGGAGATGTCAAAACACCAGTGCATGCTCGTACAGCTCGTACTGCAGAAAATATTGCTGCTGTTCGCGATAGTGTGGCTGAAGAGCCGTCCAGCTCAACTCGTCGTCGTGCCCAACAATTGCACCTCTCACGCTCGTCGTTGATGAACATTATGCATAAAGACTTGCATTTACGCGCTTACAAGGTGCAATTGACTCAAGAACTAAAGCCTCTTGACCATTTCAAGCGTCGTCAATGGTCACAATGGTGGCAAGAAATGGCAACAGTGGATGATCAATTTTCGAAGAAAATCATTTTCAGTGATGAGGCACATTTTCACCTCAGTGGATTCGTCAATAAGCAGAATTGCCGCATTTGGGCGAATGATAATCCAAGAGTGATTGTCGAAAAACCAATGCACCCACAAAGAGTGACTGTTTGGTGCGGTTTATGGGCTGGCGGCATCATCGGGCCGTATTTTTTCCAAAATGAGGCCGGTCAGGCAGTTACTGTGAATGGTGTTCGCTATCGTGAGATGATAACGAACTTTTTATGGCCCGAATTGGAAGATATGGATGTGGATGATATGTGGTTTCAACAGGATGGTGCCACTTGCCACACAGCTAACGAAACAATGGCTCTTTTGCGCGACAAATTCAATGGCCGTGTTATCTCACGTGGTGGCGATGTCAATTGGCCGCCAAGATCATGTGATTTGACACCGTTGGACTTCTTTCTTTGGGGTTATTTGAAAGAAAAGGTGTACGTCGATAAGCCAGCAACAATTGAAGAGCTAAAGGACTAGATAATTTGGCACATTAACGGCATAGAACCTCAATTATGCCTCAGCGTCATCGAAAATTTGGACCATCGGATGGAGGTGTGCCGCCGAGGTTGCGGCGGCCATTTGGCCGATATTTTGTTCCATACATAATCGAACCATACCAATATTATCATAATAAAAAGAAATGACAGTAATTTCCTAAATAATTTGTGTTTTATTCAAAATCAACATCGGCCCTTAAAACTTAACCACCCTTTACAATTAACTTTACACAATGTAAAACAATTCAAATCACTCAACGCCTACACTACACAAGGAACACGTCAAATCTCTTAACCTACTACAACAACACTCTACATCACTCAATAGTCCCGAAATTACCACACATACACACACACAAACACAAGTAAACACGTCTCATTTGGAATCGTCACAGGCTCTTTTAATTTTCCTCTTAAATGTTGCCACACATATAAATATACGTATATATTTAATTGCAATCGGAATTAATGAAAATTAAGTCTACTCACCGGGTTTATTGCGTAATCCAAGTTATCGCGTAGTGTTGGGGGCGAAAGAAAAAAAAAATAACTAATCTCCGATTTGGATAACAACTGAACAACTTTATTTGCTCCACATATTCTTTTATACTTTTGGATTTCACAATATTCTTAAGACTAAGTACAATTTATTGATAATTAGCAAAATTAGGGTTTACAATATTCCAGGTATTTAATATATTTTATTAATAATCAGTAATTACTACGATTTGCATGTTCTTAAAACTAGAAACGTTAACAATCAGCAGAATGAAATTGAAATTAATAATTTTTAAAGTTACGCTTAATTTCCTGGAACTGCAAATACAGATCGTTCTTATCTAAGTAATTCTTTGGGTAGTGAAATGGGTATGGGATAGGTTTGTATGAGGGAGTATAGAAATGATGTGTAAACTCCCCCGTTCTTAAGTACCTGCGTCCCGCTAATTAAAAATTAATTTTGATGAGTTCAAAGGAAGGGATTTGAGATGTAGCGTTAATGACGTTTGATTGTGTTTTGCGTTTTATACAAAGGAGTAATATCAAATTAAAGGTTATACTGATTAGCCAGATAGTTATATCTGAACTTATCAGTAGTCGAGTACTAGATGAAATCCAGTTGTGAGTGTGAGGGGTTGGCCACGGAAGCATCTTCGGTGCGAGTAAGCAGGACAGCAGCATGCTCGCGGTTGCTCGTCTCAGCTCGTCGGGGTGGTTTTTGTGTCCATCTTACTTTGCACCACCTGCTCAGCACACAAAATCTCTTGCCATTGTAATCAAAAAAAAAAAGAAGAAGGAAGTTACTCTACTTTTGACTTCGTTGAAGTCCGTAAAAAGGAAAAAAAGGAAAAATCCAATGAGTTGTGCCAATGATCCAATGATTTTGGCCAGGAGAAAGGACGGGAAGGATTACGCTAATTTACTCGAACTATTTTAAACTAAACCTTAACTATCTTAACGACTGAGGCTAATCCGTAATCTAAAAATAACTAACTTAACCTAGCCAATTCTACTCCCTATCATGCAAATTATCCTTCCCCTAAGTCTCTCCTCGCTAGACGGGTTCACAAGTACCAGAAGTATGCCTGGTGGAAGTGGCAAAAGCTGGCCTGCCCAACCTGCGTGTCTTGTGACACAACCAATTGCCATCCCTCTGGCCAAGGTTTGTGAGGGATAGCCCCTAAAAGTGCTTTCCAGTCACGTTAGTTGTCACGTCATGTCGTCGTCGTTAGTAATCGTCCTGTCCTGTCATCGTTCATCCACAGGAGGACGGAACGACCGGCCATCCACACAACAAATAGAAAAAAATCTATCTCCACATCATTATATGTAAATCACAAGATTGAATTGAATGGATAGTAGGCCCATTGTCCGACTCTGTTTATTATATAAATTAAACTTAAAACTATTGCTACAATTAAGCCCTAACTATTCTAAATTAAATGCTACCTGAGCATTCATAGCAGAATTTCGCAATGGAATATTTTCTATTATTATTTTTTTTTTAATTCAAGTTTAACTACTGCACTATAATACACTATGAAACAACTAATTTAATTGCATTAACTTCCATTTATAGTTTATCAAAAAAAATTAAAGTTAAATATACTACAGGAACTCCGCGCAAACGTTGGGTCGCGCGGAGAACATCCCAGGAAACGTCGAATTTTTGTTAGCCGTTCGCCGCTCATTTATTGCGGACCACCGCCACAGCTAACAGCCAGGAACAGCAAGCGGCAGAAAATGTCCATAGAGGTCTGAGCCGCTTTTTGGTTTCCTCTATTGGGCAAAAGGGAATCAAATTTCTGCTTCACCGGGACTTCCTAACCCATTAAAAATCCTGCGCACCCCTTTTTCTGTACAAGCGCTTCCTAGTTCTCTTCTACTATGTGCCCACAGATTTATCTAATTTGAAATTTTTTTTATTTTTTTATTATCTTATCATATACATATACTCTGTGCCAAACTCACCTCCTTTACCAAAAAACTATAATTTCCACGGTATATCTTACACCTCACTGTATGTGCGTAACAAAAATCTCTTCTTCTATAAAGGCAGCGACCACCTGTTCGAAGCAGAAGTTTGATAGTGGAAACTTGTGGTCGATAATCTAACCCATTGTTATCAATCTGGGTTATCTGTTTCCCATTGTCCTACTTTTTCGTCTCCTTCTTTTTCTTTGTACGACATTCTCTATGAGTAGTATATTCTCTTTTTTCGAAACATGGAAATAGAAAATTTCCCTTTCCAATGTCCAACGTATTATTACTGTCTGTTACAAAAATCGTCCTTTAAAAAAAAATTCCCAGAATTTTTTTTTTTCTTTTTTTTTTTGTTATTTTTTTGTATTTTAATATTAAACAAAACTCACCCCTGAAACGTGGGTTTGTGTGCGAGGACGCACGAAGACAAAATACCGCCTACGGGCAACAACAGGAAAGACAAGCAGCAGGGGAATATTGTCTGTTACAAGGTAGAAAGGCCGAATGCTAGCTGCTGCCCTAGAATGGTGACCTTTAGTCATATTCTTTGTGAGGCGTGAGCATAAGCCCCGAAGCTTTGTCCATGTTGGAGTTGGTCTGGGAAATCCTGGCCAGCCTTCTATTGGGTATTACCTGATAACAAATAGTGGTAAGGAGGGAAAGGATCGATTCTAACATTTCGTCAAGAATCCGAGACATTAGTCACTACCCGAAGATACTGACACTACTCTAACGATTACGGGCAGACATTTAAATCAACAGAATGGTTACTGGAAATCCTGACCACAAATCCAATCATGTTATAATCCTGTGCGTCCTCGCACACACACACCCCATTCCAAGGGTGGGTTTTTTTGGTTTATTTGGGAAATTTAATTCCAATTAATGAAGAAAAAAAAAAAAAAAATACCTGTTTCGCTGTGAGGGCCACCCACAGACAATATTGCTCTGCTGCTTTTCCTTCCTGTTGTTGCCTGTAGGCCGTATTTTGTCTTCATGTGCCTCGCACATACACCCACATTTCAGGGGTGGGTTTTGTTTAATATTTTTGTATTAAAACACAAAAAATTAATAAAAAAAGAAAAACAGCGATTTGCCCCGCATGGAAAATAGGAATGTCAACAATTGTGTTGACATTGTGGAGGGAATTAAGTGCATCTCCCTCATTTGCACAAGCCCCCTCCCTCTCTCGCAAAATTAATGATGGCGATCGGGAAATTATTTGTGGTTCAGGTTATAGATAGAGAATATTGTTCGTTTGTTGTACATGAGGTATTTTTGTTGGTTTTAATTTTTTTGTTTTAAGTTGTGCGAATAAGTGTCTTTTAAGTCATGTTATGAGTGTTACGTAAATGAATTAGTTATATTGCATGTCATCGCTGGTGTATTTAGGTATATTATCATTCAGGGATTTTTTTTAAACGGACGATTTTTGTAACAGATAATAACGAGACGTAGGACATTGGAGAGGGAAATTTTCCATTTCCATGTTCCGGAAAAAGGGAACACTACACACTTTGTCAGCTATGACAAAGACTACACATGACACAGAAAAGGAGAAGAGGACTAACAAAGAGAGGACAATATCGAACAAAGAAGAAGACGAAAAAGTAGGACAATGGGAAACAAATAACCCAGATTGATAACAACGAGTTAGATCATCGACCCCAAGTTGCACTATCAAACTTCTGCTTCGAACAGCTGGTTGCTGCCTTTATAGAAGAAGAGGTTTTTGTTACGCACCGTGAAAATTATAGTTTTTTGGTAAAGGAGGTGAGTTTGGCACAGAGTATATGTATATAATAAGATAATAAAAAAATAAAAAAATTTCAAATTAGATAAATCTGTGGGCACATAGTAGAAGAGACCTAGGAAGCCCTTGTACCGAAAGAGGGGTGCGTAGGAACTTTATACAAACACAAAGGTACGTAGGATGAATTTGGGATCCCCGATGAAGCAGAAATTTGACTCTCTTTGCCCAATAGGCATAGGAAACGAAAAAGCGGCTCAGGCCTCTGCGGACATTTTCTGCCGCTTGTTGTTCCAGCCTGAGACCGTTCCGAGGAACATACCGGTGTATGGAATAAAAGAGCGGCGAACAAAAATTCAACGCTTCCTTGGGAAGTACTCCGGAGGACCCAACATTTGTGTGGGATCTTCCTAAAGAATTTTTTTTTGTGAAGTGCCAAGAATTTTCCTTGCTCCCCGATAAAATTAAATTTAAACAGTGTCCTGAGAAGTTCCCAGTGAAACAAGAAAACAATTTTTTTTTTTTTTATCTGAATCTGACCTAAGGCAATTTCCTAATTTTATTGATTTTTTTTATGAATTGAATTCCTATAGTTTATTTAGTTTTAATTTATTTTTTGATAAACGATAAATGCAAGTTAGTGCAATTAAATTATAAAATAATAATAATAAAAAATATTCCATTGCAAAATTCTGCTTCGAATGCTCAGGTAGCATTCAACTCCGCAAATAGGAGAACATCATCCTTCAATGTGCTGCGGGCAGAACAACGGGGGACCTAAGAAAAACCGTGAGTACCGTCCTGTTTTATTTTTTTGTAAAGGAACATTTTTTTACATTCTTGGCAGAATAAATTAAGAATAGTTAGGGCTTAATTGTAGCTATAATTTTAAGTTTAATTTATGTAATAAATAGAGTAGGACTATGGGCCTACTATCCATTTAATTCAGTGTTGTGGTTTACATATATGATGTGGAGATAGATTTTTTAATTTTTTTTTTATGTGTAGATGGCCGGTCGGGCCGTCCTTCTATGGACGAACGATGATAGGACAGGACGATTCTAACGATGACGACATGACGTGACCACTAACGTGACTAGGAAGCACTTTTAGGGGCTATCTCTCGCAAACCTTGGCCAGAGAAATGGCAATTGGTTGTGTCACAAGACACGCAGGGTGGGCAGGCTAGCTTTTCCACCAGGCAAACCTCTGGTACTTGATAAACCCGTTTGGCGAGGAGAGACTTAGCAGAAGGATAATTTGCGTGGTAGGGAGTAGAATAGGTTATTGCATTTAGTCGTTTGAAATCAATGACAAGTCTATATTGCTTTTCGCCTGCTACGTTTGCTTTCTTTGGAACTATCCAAAGCGGCGAATTATAGGGACTATTGGATGGTCTGATAACTCCATCTGCAAGCATTTTACCTATTTGCGTTTCGACTTCTGCCTTTAAGTTGCCAGGATAAGGGTATTATTTGGTGTAAATTGGTTCAGAAGATGTGGTTCTGATTTCTGCGTGGACACTTGTGCCTATACTTCCACTATCAGAAATGGTTCCAAACAGTTTCTGTGTTTAATAAGAATTTTTTGTATTTCGAGATCTATATCAGAATTAACATGAATATTAATTACTTGTTTTGATTCTTTTCGCATAAGTTCTATTTTAATGTTAAGGTTTATAATTAGGATGTTATTCTTCCTATCGATGACAGCTTCCAACTCATTAAAAGTGTCATCACCTATGATTCCGTTGAATGATGTTAACCCTGGTAAAACAAAAAAATCAATAAAGGTGTTATTTCCTATGCTTTTAAAGAATGGACCAGTGATTTTATGAGTTATTTCGAGTTGTCCTCCTGTGGATTTTATTTTAAATGGTGTAATTACTGGTTTATTGTTAGTCGCAGTTCTATCGGACACGAAATTTTTATTAGCTCCAGTATCTATCAAGAATTTTAATGGTTCTACAACTCTTTTAACATACTCTAGGTATGGTAATCTAGAGAGGCTTCCGTTATAAAATTTAACTCAGCACAATCCGCAGCTTTTTTTTCCTCGTTGCTTGCATCTTCGTAGGCGTGGAAATATTCTTGATTTAATTGCTCTTCTTGACTCTCTCCTGGTTTTTCTACGATATCGGTTGCAAACAGACGTTGTTGTTTCCGCGGCAAATTTCCTGAATCGTTATACCTTCGCGACAAAAGGTTATTTGCCGGGCCTTGGCTGGGTATAACGAGGGATATTATATACTTGATTTCGCTCTTGCGGCGTAATTTGCTTGTGTGGTGCTACTGCTCCTTTTTGGTACTTCGAAGAAAACATTTGATTTATTGGTGCGGTAACCGTGTTATTTATATCTCTCCTATGAATAGAGAAATTTCTGAAGTTAAAATTTTGAAGCTCCAAACATGGGGTGTAGGCCCAGGAAGGGTTTGGGGTTTCTGTATTACTAGCATTCTAGAGACGTCTCCGTTGAGAACTCTTATGAAAATATCTACTGCCCCGTTTCTGTAATTTTCCGTTAAGGCGTTTATTGTTTCCTGAGAATATTCCTCAGTTTTAATTTTATTGATAAGAAGGGACAGTTTGTGATTAATTTTTGCATAGAATTCATAAATGTGTTGATTATCTTGAATCATATTATTGAGTTCATGCTCTAAAGTACGGACCCCACGTTTATCCGCATAGTGTAGCGATAAGCATTTTTTTTATTGCCGAGCAGTCTTCGTCAAAAAGATTGTAAGATACGAGGGCGGCATCAGCCAGGCCTCTTACATTTTGGCGAATATGCTGCAATATAGCCCTATAAATAGGCTTGTTTTTCACAATCTGGTAATCCTTCAATATGGACTCCAAATTGTGGATCCACGAAAGGTACTTTGCCGCTTTAACATCAAATACTTGTAGATCTCTGACGCAGTCAAGTAGTTTCCTGATATCAGCTAGATCTTGTTCGTTTCTTGGAGTTACAACAGTATGTGTTACGGTTTGGGGGGGGGGACTAACCCTGCATTCTAATTGTTGTAGGCGGTTATTAATGAGCTTAATTTACTCCGTTGGTCATTAACTACACTTGTTAATTGTTTGACTATTTCCTGAATTTGTTCCCTTGTAAAGAATGAATTATTTAAAAAAGGTATTTGTGATTTTCACAGTTTGGTTTTAAAAGTTAAGTAAAAAATTACACAATTGATTTCAACTTAAAATTTATTAGTCTTATAATTTTTATATTGAATTGATTTAATAACTAATTTCCTAGCTTGTTTAACTTAACCTATAATGTTATCTTTTTGCTGATCAATTTTCTTGTTTGATAGAGATAAAATCAAATTTTTAATAAATTTCCTCGTTTGATAGAGGTATAATAAAAAAATTTTAACAAATTTTTTCGTTTGATAAAGATGAAATATAAATTTTTTTTCAAAACAATTTGCCCGTTTGATATAGATAAAATCAAATTTTTAATAAATTTTATCGTTTTATAGAGATAAAGTAACATTTCAAAGCTTACAGTATAAGTACAGCTGCCAGCATTTTAACGAGTCCTGTCTGGTGGTCCATGTTGTCCTTTTTTGCGTCTGCTTACTTAGGCACGGATTACGCCACTGTTGGATGCTCCTGGTTACAGTTAAATCGTATTTAAGTTGTACTTTTATTTTGTTCTTAAGTGAACGATAAGTATAGTCAAGCACTGGGTTAAGGTACTTTTCAATGTAAGGTATGAATGTTTTTTTTTTATCTTCAAGTGCTCTTTATTTAGATTTAGTAGGGTATTTTGCTCAATGATGGTCGTGTTCTTATGTGGACGACTTATGTTATTGGCAACCACTTCACACTTTATAACTATTTTAAACAAGAGATGAGATTATTAGAGTATTTTGATCAATGATGGTCGTGTTCTTATGTAGACGATTTGTATTGGCAGCCACTTCGTGTTAAGTTTTTTAGGTAACGATAATTAAAAAGCTACTGGTCTAATCCAATATACATTTACTTCATGAAAATTACAAAACAAAAGATAACCTTAATGGTGGAACTCAGGAATCGAAGTGACAGGTTAACCACGAGGAGAAAATCGCCAAGTGGTTTTTCTTATTTCAGCGGCAATCCAAAATGTCATTAATTGATAAATAATTAGAGTTGCCAATGCGCTCGAATATTTGTAGGTACAAAAGATTTGCTGATGCAACAGCTCCCTCGCATCTAATTTAAGGAACAAATCTAACTTCCTTAGTGCATAGACGCTCAGATCTTCGCGGTATAACTATGTTTTCAACTGCATTCCGCCTGGTTCTGGTCACTCAATGAGAGAAGGCTGCATAGAAGACAAATCAACAAGTTCCACAGCAGCAGAGCTCTCCAAAACCACAGAGTCATTAGTGGAAGTCGAGCAGGGTGATTGTTGAGGTCTCCCTTCTTCAATTTGATTCGGAAAATGGTTATAGAAAGAAAAAAAGTTACCATTGACTGCTCCATATTCCAACTCACGCGATGACAGGTTTTCCTGTCCGTTTCGAAGTTGGTTCTGGTGTCTCCTACAACTGCCACTTTCTGACTGTAAGAGGTACATATTTTTACCCAGTTTCCTCAGGACTGCACTGTCCTACGGTTTTGTGTATCTGCTCATCGATACCGGGCCACCAGCAATATCGCCTAGTAATCTGCTTCATCTTCGTCATACCCCAATGACCTTGATGAATCATCTGTAGTATTCTTTGTTGCAATGTCTTCGGAATTACTACTCTGCAGAAATTCTCCCTCTGAAAAAGAAGAACATCAGTACATACACACGAACAAAACTTTCTACGGAAAAGCGGAAGTAACTGGGTTTCAGCATGAGGTAGAGAATTTGGCCAGCCGACCTGAACATACCACATGACCTTCTGTACTATTTCATCACGCTTCGACTTAGCAGCTATGTCTACCTCGCTTACTGGAAAATTCTCCAAAACGTTGTCCAAAAGATAAACCGTGACCTCCTCTGAATTGTCGAACTCCTCGTCTGGTCCAAGGGGCAAATGTGACAAACAGTCTGCGTTCCCATTTGACTTCGTAGATCTTTTTTTTTCGCTGGGAGGTGGTAACCTTCAAAAGACGAAACTGAGCATACTCAGCAACAGTGTGGGATTTTTACCCAATAACCCCTTCTCCCTTCTTCCCTTATCCCTACGGTACCGCTACATAGTTGTCATCTAGATTCGTTAGTTCCTTTGACTCTTTTCTCTCACGGCCCAGCATTCTAATTAACTCAGAATGATGATTACGCTTTCGCGTGCCATTGTGACCGCATGTATATGCTTATGTCCGCCTGTCTTTGCGTCTGCGTAAGAAGCCCTCTGGTTTCTACTCTGTTGCTTCTTGCGTTTTCTTCGCTCTCTTTTCTTTCTCGCTCTAGTCTCCTTAGCTCTTGGCATACATCCTTGGCCTAAGAGCTCACTGCGTTCCACTTGTTTTCAGATTCTAGCATATGATTAACTAAATTCTCCAGAGTTGGTGTTTCTCCCAGTGCTGCTTGTAGTGCTTCTCTTTGCAGAAGGAAACGTCGGCAGTGAAAGAATACATGCTCCACGTTTTCGAGAGTATCACTGCATGATGGATAAGCGGGGGTGTCATCGTTCCTATACTGATATAGGTATGCCCGGAAGCAACCATGTCCCGTAAGCAGTTGTGTTAAATAGAAGTTAACTTCACCATGTCTGCGGTTTATCCAAGTCTCTAAGGTCGGGATAAGGCGGTATGACCATCGGCCCTTGGAAGAAAGACTCCAGCGTTGCTGCCACTCTATCAAACTAGTACTTCTTCCTATAGTGTCTGGTTCCTCGTGAGTTAGTCGCCCCTCATATCTGTACTCTAAAAACTTTCTCTGCAGTTCTTCCGCCAATAATCAATTGGGAACATTCCTGCGATAACTCAGGCTGCGTGGTCCGAGGTTGTGCGAAAGCGCTACTCACTTTTAGTGCACATAGTCGGTTTACTGCTATGATTCTTCTTTTGTATGAAGTCACTTTCATAACTCCGGCCCAAACTGGTGATCCTGATCTGGAGTAGTCTTCGGCTGTATCTTGGCCCTCCTATATTCGGCATAATCCGCGCAGTGGTGGCACCCACACGCGAGGATTTGTTGCTTACGTACTCTAGATGGTTTTTAAAAGTAAGTCTTGAGTCAATCATAACGCCAAGATACTTGATAGCTGGTTTCGAAACTATCTCATACCCACCTACTGTGAGCGTGATAGTTTCCAGTTGCTTTCTACTGGTAATAAGTACCGCCTCTGTTTTGTGTTCTGCTAGCATGAGGCCGACTGATGTTAACCACCGACGGACAATTGATATGGTTTCGTTGCTAATTTGAACAACTTCTTCCAGTTGTTTCGCAGTTACAACTATAGCGATGTCGTCCGCAAATCCCACTATTTTTGTTTCGGCTGGTATTTCAAGACGAAGGACTCCATCGTACATGAGGTTTCATAATGTTGGTCCCAGGACCGAGTCCTAAGGGACTCCTCCAGAGACTGCGTATTCCTTCACACCATCCTCTGTTTCATAGAGCAGCACTCTTTGCTGGAAATAGTTTTTTAAAATATCCCTGATGCTAGTTGGTATGCGCATACTTCGAAGTGCTTGAAAGATTTGTATCCAGCTCGCTGTGTTGAACGCGTTCTTAACGTCCAGTGTTATGGCGCAACAGTACTATTTTGCGCCTCTTCTCCATCGTCTTCCTTCTATGGCCCTTTTCGCCTCTTTCAAGGCTACATTTGGGATCCCATCCGGTCCAGGGGATTTTTTATTCCCAAACCTGTTGCAAGCCTCTAGAATTTCTTCTGTAGTTATCCTAGGAATTTGTCGAGCTGGTGTAGGCGACTCGTCCTCCAGTGGAATCTCCGGCTGCCTTGGAAACAGACCTTCGACTATATGCTTCAATACATCTGGACATGTGGGGGATGAGGCTCGAAAAACTTTCAACTTTTTCATCACCACTTGGTATGCTCTGGTATTTATTGCCATTTTTAGCTCTTTTCGCGCTACCTTATACCGGTGGTGGAGTTCGGTGAAATCGTCTCTTCCTCTGCTGCGCTGGTACTGTCTTTTTGCGCGGTGACATTTAGCGCGTAGCAGTGCGATATCTTCATTCCACCAATAAACTGGTGAGTAGCGTGTATTCGTACTTCTTCGTACCATTGATGCTTCGCACGCCGATGTAATGTGGGTAATCAGCTGCACGCACTTCTCGTTGGCCGAACCAGTCAACGTAGCATCTGCGATCATAAGAGCAAAAGCCTCTTCGTCGAATGTGTTTTTGTTTTCCACCCTAATCTATTGAGTATTCTCCTTGAAGTAATTTGGCTCCGCCTTTCTTCGTTCGTCGTTTCACACAGTATAGTTTGGTGGTCGCTGTGAGTATAGTGTAGGCTAACCTTCCATGTTGTTTTCTAAGCAAGGCAGTTGCTTATAAAATTAAGATCGTTTATCGAGCCCGTCCCATTTCTGCTAAAAGCGTGCTCATTACCGATATTTAAGAGAACTACGTCAAGGACCGTTAAGGCCTCCAGAAGTTTGATTCCCCTCCTATTTACCCTTCGGCAGCCCCATTCTGTGGCCCAAGCGTTAAAGTCTCCGGCTATGAAAACCGCACTTCGACCCCTAGCATCTGTTGTCAACCTGTTTAGGAAGCTATCATATTCCTAGATAGTAAGACTCTTTGGAGCATAACAGCTGAATATATGATAGCGATCGATTTTGGCCCTAACGAAGAATGTGTCAGGGTTCACCTCTGTTTCTTGGAAGGGTCTTTTGCCGGAAGTCCATATTGCGGCTGTGCCTGTTGCGTCCGCTGTCCATACAGTGTTATCATAATTCCGATACGGTTCGCTTAGGATTGCGACGTCTACACCTAGTTCACGAATTGATTGTGTTAAGAGGGCTTGAGCCGCCTCACAATGGTTTAAATTTAGCTGTAATAATTTCATTACCTCAGCAGCAGCTCTCTCTATGCACGTTGGTACGATGGACATCTACGGCTTCCCGTAAGGTGGTTGTTATCGATACCCTCCTTGCCTTGGCAGAGTAGACATTTTGCTCCTCGTTGCATAGCTTCGCTATGTGGCCACTTTTACCACACCGTAAGCAATGTTTGGACCAGTAACTTGAGCTTTTGCAAGTTTTGGCTTTGTGCCCGAGTTCCATGCATTTGTAGCATTTGGTTGGGTTTATTTTCTCGCGTATTCGGCATACAGCCCACCCTACGCGTACCTTGCCTATTTCGAAGAGATGCTTCTGCAGGTAAACTCACGGTTGCCGTCTGGGTACCACTGTAGGCTTTCCTAAGTGACTTAATTGTCAGTGCTTTCATGACACTGGTATTCGCCAGGTTCTCTGCTAGTGCGTTAAACACGTCTTCTTTCGTGGTGACCTCATTAAGATCTTTTACCTCTATCAGTGTCTCGTGTGTTAGAATTTTCACCTCCGCTTGTTCTACTAGGATACTTTTAATTTTTCGAATTTCGTGGCCTGCAAGCTGGTAGATCTTTTGAGGTCAATGAGAAGGTCTCCCTTCAGCGTTTTTTTAATGCGGTTCACATTTTCGCCAAGTTCTTTAAGTTCAAGGTTGTTCTTGACTTTTCGCAGCATATCTACGTACGTCAGATTGCCCTTTGTTCTTAGAACTAACGCGTCGAGGCGAGTTGGTTTTATCCGAACTTTTATTCGTGGCTTATGTTTGATCAACTCAGGCTCAATTTGTTTGGCTTCCGTCAGCGACTGGATGGATATTTCGTCCGCCTTCTGGGGTTTTTCTTCTGTGGCACCTTTTTCCACAGACGCCTTTATCTTTTTTGATGGTGGGAGCTGTTTGACCAACATATTCGCACGGGGCGCATTCTTAGGTGTTGTGTCCTTCTTTCTTTTAGGTGTGTCCCATATTTCCCAGTGATGGCTTATGGAGCGTTCTGTTGTCGCAGTATTGGTCAGGCAAAATACTCGATTACCCAACTCCCCTGCTGTTTGGGTTGTCATTGTTGCAGTCATGGGAGTACGCCCACTTTCCTCCCGTGTAGGTCTTGGATAGCCTGCGTCAACTATCTTATTATACGCTGAACGTATCAGACTTGTCAGTCTCCTGATCTCATCATGAACATTGTTTTTGGCCTTATAAAAATTCATCGGGTCTTCAGTTCTTTTGCCGAGGATATTCATGGCATCGCTCTCAGCTTTTTCTTCGTTGGGATCTGCTGCTTTTCTTTCTTCCCCACTGGGTGTACGTTCAATTCTCATATGAAATCACCATTAGTGGCGATCTCAAAAGTACAGAGATCCTCCGGAATGGATTTTGCAGGGTTGATAAATCGCACTCCGCTCCGTTTTCTTCAGTGTTACTATTTTTTTTTGGTTTTTTTTTCAGGTGTATCACCTGCATTTGTTTTGTTTTGCTTGTTTTGATTGTTTGTATTTGGTTTTGTATTCATTTCTCGTGGGTCCCGACTCAAAGCCGCTATCTCCGTCCGGATGTGTATTCACCTCCCCGATCCCATGGTTATCAATGTAGGCAGGGAGGCCATGCGAGGGTTGACACAGGACCTTATGGGTGCCTATGCCAGAGCCAGGTCGGTGCTAATCAGGAATGCTACATCTGAACATACACCACCAACTTAACGGCGACGTGACGGAGAACGTACTTTGAGGCCTGCCAAGGTTTTAACGGGACGGAGGCGGTTGCAGCATTAGCCTGAGAGCCGTTTCAATCATATTTCACTCTAACTTACTAAGGTAACAATATACTACAACCGTCAGCTCACAGCAATCAAATCCACTCGGTGGTCCGGTATACCGTAATTAAGACCTTACCGGGCTCGGTCTTAATGCCTAGCGTATAAGCTTAATATTCAGTGCTTCACATGTTGTTATCGTGTTTGAATCGTTCCCCCGTTGCCACTCTTTAAAGTGGGGGGACCTATTTGTGGACGGCATCGACTCATCCTGTCACAGGGAGTTGATAGGGTTTCTAAAACGTTCTCAGCCTCACCCTCCCTTCTCTGCCGCTTTTGGTCGGGGGCTGCTTATTTGTTATTCACAGCTAACCTGTACCTCACAGGCCGTTCAGCGATCCGCCACCTGCTGACCCCCACAGTAGCCTAAGCTCAGCCCTGTGACTTCGTAGATCTGTAACGAATAGTGTACGTGTAATATAATAATGGCCCATCTCTGCAAACGGTGAATGGGCATCACAGGTAGTCTTTTATTAGGGCTGAATATGGTCACCAAAGGTTGATGGTCTGTAATTAACTCGAACTGCCGACCGTAAAGATATTGGTGAAATTTTTTTACACCATAAATAATCGACAGCGCTTCTTTCTCTACCTGGCAATACCCTTTTTGAGCTTCAATAAGCGTTTTCGAAGCAAACGCAATGAGCTTTTCTACCCCGTCAGGGTTTGTATGGGAAATCACCGCTCCAATGCTATGCGATGAGGCGTCCGTAGCTAGAGAAAGCGGCAAATCATTTTGAAAGTGAACTATCCGAGAAACAGCCATAATTCTCTCTTTAAAATCATCAAACGATTTCTGCTGCTGCTGACCCCAAACGAAAGGTTCTTCTTTCGATCTAAGCTTAATCGAAAGAAGCTTAGATGGCAAGTTGTTTATGGCTTTCACTCTTATTTCCAATGGTCTTACTCCTTTCCCATAAATTATATGTCCCAAGTACTCAATTTCAGGCTCAGCGCACTTGCATTTTACTAAACGATACTTCAGTCCATGATATTGGAAGCGTTGGTATAGTGTCTTAAGATTTTTTAGGTGTTCAGCGTTGCTTCGGCCCGACACGATGATGTCATCTAAATACGAGACACAAAAATCCAGATCAGATGTCAATTGCTCCATGTAGCGTTGAAAAACACCAGACAAACTTGCTGTCCCAAAAGGGAGTCGCTGATATTGGAACAACCCAAGCTCCGTATTGATGACACACAGCCGCTTTGATTACTCATCAAGTGGGATCTGAAAATATGCATCGGAGAGGTCCACTTTCATAAAGAAACGGCCACCGTGAAGTCGACAAAACAACTCTTAGGATCGGGCAACAGGATGTCTATCCTTCAATTCAATTGAGGATTTATGGTGACTTTGAAATCACCACAAAGTCGAAGATTTTCATCCTGTTTCTTTACCACTACGATGGGGGTTGCCCACTGCCTGGTCTCAATAGCTCGCAAAATTCCCAAATGTGTCGATCGCTCAATCTCTTTTCCAACAGCATCTTTTTGAGCAAAAGGGACTTGTCGGTACTTAAAATACCGCGGACGGTAGCCGGACTTCAGCGTAAGATGTGCAACGAAATGTCTACTACACACAAGTCGGGAACTGAAAACAGTCTTATATTCTTCACCAAGGACGTATGCTGGTATGGCGAGCTGATCCCGAGATCCATCAAACAACCGCAAAACTTTCTCATCCTCTGGATACATAACTTCAAAGTTGAACGCTTCGAACCAATCCAGCCCATGATGTTGGAAGCACTGGTACTGTCAACTATCAGTAATGACAGCTGTCGCTACTCTTCACAACAACGCACTGTCACCACTGCTTCACCTTTTCTGGGCACTGACACATTGCCATACGCCTTAAGAGTACGCATCGTGGGGTGTAACTTTGGGTTACTAAGCTCTCGATAGCCATCAAGCCCAATCAGCGATGATGTTGCTCCTGTGTCCACTTGAAAAGTAATTGGAGTTTGGTTTACAACTAACCTTATAAACATTTTGCGTCCTCTCCGCTCCATTTCCCAAGTTGACGAAACTTCATCTAGAATTGAAAGCAGAACCCAATATAATGATTTTGATCGTCTGTATCGTTGTTTTTTCTTTCTCAAGAGAGTTCCAATTTCCTATCGCAGTGCTGACAAACATAAGCTTTTGATGTAACCTTTCTTACTGCAAAGATCACATACTGACTCCAGATGACGACAATCATTTCGATCGTGGTGTACGTTGTACCCCGGGCAAGACCGGCTTCCTTGGCTCTCATTCGTCCACTTTTGCTTACGCCCGGGATGAACCAAGTTAACCTCAGCTGATAAAGTGTGCTTCCCTGTGCCTTTTAAAATGTCGGTCGCAGGTTGGGTGGACCCGTAAGCCGTGGCAATTTCCTCAATATCGTCCAGTGTGGGATTTTTCAGTTGAGTAGCTGTACTGCGGACGGCATCACGTGGAGTGTGAAACACTAGCATGTTTCGGATCATCATATCTGTGTATAACTGACCGCAAACTGCAAATAATCTTAATGGTGGAACTCAGGTATCGAAGTGGCAGGTTAACCACGAGGAGAAAATCGTCATGCAGTTTTTCTTACTTCGGCGGCAAACCAAAATGTCATTAATTGATAACTAATTAGAGTTGCCAATGCGCTCGAATATTTGTAGATACAAACGAGTTACTGAAGCAACACTTCGCATTTTATCACTGTTTATATAATTTTAAACACTTAACAGTTTATGATTTCACACCGTCTTATTAACTTTTATTTGCTCGTGTCTTTTACTTCAGAGTTAGGTTATGCTTACACTTTAATTGGCAAAAACGGGGTTAATAAACCGGAATGTATTAAAGAACAGTTTACTAAATTCGGAAAGGCAAAGAAAATTATTTGCGACAACGAATTCAATTCAGAAAACGTAAACAAGTTTTTTCTAGAGAAAAAGAAGTTGAACTTCACTTTACTAAGCCGAAGTCCCATAGAGGGAACTCTGACATTCAATTCAATTTCAATTTATTTCTCTATTATTTCATGACATTTTTGAGGCTTAAATAAAAATAACTAACATTAGTAATATAATAAAAAATAATAAAGTATCTGCAATCTATAGTTCATAAGGAACTAGAGGCGAAAGCAGCGAGAAACACTTTACGATAACAAAAATAAAAATAAATCGGAATATAATGAGATGAGGTCACGACAAATGTTCTATATATAAATATTATCCATTAATTCAATATATAAAATAGTAATACAATACCATTTAATAAAGATACAAAATAAAAAATTAAAAAAAAAATATACAAGCAGTAGTAATTAGAGCAAGATAGTTATACAGTTACAGACAACAAATCATAAATATCATTATAATTGATGTTTAAAAGCCATTGTTTTACTTTCTTGAGGAAAATAGATTCAGTTCTAATATTTCTAATATTATAAGGTAAGCTATTAAATAATCTCAATAAATAGCCAGATCTAGCAAAAAATATCTTTAAAACTTTATAGCAATACAAATGTTTTAGAGGGAGAACTTTAAGGCTCCTAAAAAGTATTAGACTATTATATGAGCGACTTTTATTACAAATAAGACGAATAATGTGTTTTTGAGAAATCAGAAGAGGGTATATTTTGTAATGTGTACCACCCCCGGAGACAATGCCATATTCAAACTTCGAATGCACTAAACCATAATAAACACACTTAAGAAGGTCCCGAGAGCAATAGGATTTTAAATAGTAAATTTGCCTTGTGGCCGCGTAAAGATACTTCTTAAGTGCATCGGTGAGAGCAGTCCAACTCATTTCCAATCAAGCAAAACTCCAAGATACTTAAATGAATTGACATGTTCAATAGTAAAACATTTATTGGTGCACGTACGTGACTCAAAAAATGTCTGCGAGTCATTTTGCGACTCACATATAACTTTACTGTGTTTGTATATGTTGCAGTTAGCACAATGAAAAACGAATGGTCCATAGTCCACTACGTTGCCACACACATTAAAAAATATAATTTTGGTTTTTTCACTAATTTCCAATTTATGAATTTGGAACCAATGACTTAAAACTTACAGATCAGCAGAAAGATTTAGAGCGGAGTCACTGTGAAAAGCACATGCCATATCATCAGCAAATGCATTTAATTTGCTACGATATTCCTTTAAGAAGAGTGAATTAATGAAAATCAAAAATAAAATAGGTCCAAGTACAGAACCTTGAGGAACTCCTATGGAGATAGTCATATTGGAACTGAGTTGATCATTGATTTTAACCCTTTGCCCTCTGCCAGATAAGTAGGAATAGAACCAACTATGCAAAGCACCCCTAAAACCACATTTATACAGCTTGTCTAAAAGTATTTGGTGATCAACGGTATCAAAAGCCTTAGTGATATCAACAAAGAGAGCTGCAGTTAAGTTTTTGTTATTAAAATAAAATAAATAAATATTTGAGCAGAAATTTAACAGTGCTCCTTCAGTAGAAAGACCAGTGCGAAAGCCAAATTGACACGCACTAAAGAAATTCGATTTTTCTAAAAACTTAATCATTCTGTTCTTTATAGCTTTTTCAAAAATCTTCGAAAAAACCGAAAGCAAGGAAATTGGCCTATAATTCTTTAATGACGTTTTATCACCTTTCTTAAATAATAGTATTACTTCGGCTTGTTTTAAGTCATCTGGGAAAATATCTTTGAAAACGCTCATGTTAAAAATGTGACATAAAATGCCACAAATATTCTAAGCTATTTTCTTTAAGAAATTATTAGAGGGGGAATTAATCGTTTTAGAGTAGGAATTTTTGAGCGAGATAATTATACTGTACAACTCAGAAGATGTCATTGGGTCAAAGAAGAAGCTCTGAGAGGATGAAATATCATTGGTTAAGCAATTACATTTAGCGAACTCAGCACAACTATCTGACTCCACTATTTTACCGACAGTGGCAAAATAAAAAAGTCCTTAGGATTAGTTATGACAGCCTCTTCAATATTTAAGGTTCGAATTTGTTCGGTATGAGTTGATTTGTTCAGTATTTCTTTAACCAGGTTCCATTCTTTTTTTGAATTACCCTTAAACTCTCAAAACTTGTTTAGATAAAAATTATTTTTACATAGCAAGACATCTTTAGAAATCTCTTTGCATATCTTTTTATAGGCATTACAAAAACTAGTATTACTCCGATATTTAGACTTCTCCTTATACAATTTGTTCTTCACTTAAATTTTTTTTGATTAACTCAGAAGTTATCCAAGGTTTTAGCTTTTTGGATTTGCATAGATTTGCATACTTATTTACAGTCTCAATAAATATGGAATATGCTTTAGAACGGTCACACTCAATAAATATGTTATCCCAGAATTCAAAACGCAGTAGATTGCTAAGTGCCACAAAATCAGTTCTAATGAAGGAAGAACAAGAATGCAGGTTTTTTAAATACGTATCAGAAGCATATTTCAGGCTTAAGCATGTCATACAATGGTCGGTTAAATGAAAATCCAATACAGAGCTGCTAAGTAGGAAATGTCTGGAGTTAGATAGACGTGCCATAATATGGTCAATGCAAGTCATAGCAGAGTCTGAAAAACGAGTTGGCTTGTTTATACATGACTCTAGGCCATAAGATGACAGTAAGAATAAATAATTGTCAACTTGAATAGAATTCTGAAGGATATCTATGTTGAAGTCACCCAATAATATTATATCATTAGATGACTCGTTTGATAACAGTTTTTCTATTTCCTCATAAGAAGACTCATTAAATCTATAGACACAGAAAAAAGTTAGTTTTTTGTCAATTACCTTTACTCTTAGAACATCACAACTCCGCAAATTATAACTAAAAGCTTCCACATTATTAATATTTTTAGTAAAACCGGCAACACCGCCAGAAGCATGTTCATTATTGCAGCATGATAAAAAATCATACCCTTCAATATCAAAAAGCGACTTTTCTACATCGTAAATCCACGTTTCCGAAAAAAATAATATCAGGCTTATTTACAAAAGAATTCAAATGCACAATAAAGTTGTCAACATTCTTACGCATACTTCTAATGTTTTGGTGTATAATTAGAAAGTTATTCAAGTATTTCTGGTTAAAAAAGAAGATCATGAGAATCAACGTCTACGCAGTTGACAGACGGAATGCTTAAAATATTTTTAAAGGATCTTGTATATTAATTAAGTGCTATAAGGTCTTCTTCTGACTTAACAACAATGTAATTATCGTTATCGCTGTTGCGCATTAGTACTCGACCGTTTTTAACCCAAACATACTTGTATAACTTTTGTTTTTTAAGTTTCTGTGCTCCTTGCAGAAGATATCTTGTCGCACTATTTATGGACTCATTTATAAAAATCTTTCTATTTTCTTTAGACCCAAAAATCTTTGAAGTTAAGTTATTTGTGTTACTATATTTTTTCTTCATTATAATATTTTTCTTTAATTTAGAAATAAATTTAACCACTAAAATATTTGAATCACTCTTATCTGAATTATGTGACTTTACATTTTTTATAAATATAACAATTGTCAATATCAGCTTCAGAAACATCTGCACAAACACCCTTTGAAAGAACTTGTAGAGCACAATTAAGAGCATTGTTATTATTAACATTTGGCGCTCATACTATTTTAACACAATTTTCTCTTCAAGAATCATCTGCAAAGGGAACTTTGCAGATGATTCTCTGTTGGTAAGAGTTCATTTTTCAGATCTAAGAGCAACAATTTCATTGTACACTGATTCTAACGTTATCTCTTTGTTGTTGTGACTGAGAGTAGCACTATGTTGAAGCTGTTGTTGTTGCTGAATTAAAACCGAATTTTGAATTAAATGGTGTTGTTGTTGTTGATGCTTTTGCTGTTGACTCCGTTCAGCGTTGGATGGTGAAACGAGCGAACTGTGGAACTGACGAAGAGTTTTTTTTGGCAATTCAGCTGATAAAGAGAGGCAAACTGTTGGCATAAGTTTGTTGCTGAGATGGAACTTCTCTTTGGGGTTTAGTAGGATTCGCCGGAGGGGGTGAGTGAAGGAAGTCCCTACGCGCCGCGGAGCAATTTTTACAGCGAAATTGAACATTGAACGTTTCCATTCAACTTTACTTGAAATTCTTTTAGCTATGCAAAACAAAGATCAGAACAAATAGGAAAATTTATAAAACAGTTAGAACTTATAATAACAGGTTTTATAAGAAATTATAAACATTTCCGGAATAAGAATGAGCCTTACTACATAAAACAAAAATTATTGAAAATCCAACAACAGTTAAAAGGCCTGGTAAATTTGTAGGTTTTAACGTGGCTAATGCTATGGACACTGATGATGGCAGTCATGATGACAGCAACGATAGCGGAACCAGCTCTCCTAATCACCCAAATTTAAACCGACCAGGGGTCTACAATTTTAAACTGCGGTAGAGGGGAACTCATCAATAATTCGCAAACAATTGTCCACACCATAGATACCGAAGAAATTGTAATGGCAGTCGAAGCGATTGAACATAATTTGCAAAAACTGAAAATAGAAAATAGATTCGCAATAGGCAACGAAATATTAAATATTAAAGTAAAAGTAAGAGTCATAACATCAACCTTCCGACAAAAGAGAGGTTTTATAAACTTTATTGGATCCGGTCAGAAGTGGTTATTCGGAACCATAGACGACTATGATAGAAAATACATTTTAGAACATTTTAAAGTTTTAGATATTAAAAGCCACAACGCAACAGAAAATCTACATAAACAAATTGATATTAATAAAGAAATTATGAGTAATATTAACAACTTTAAGGTGACTATCGAAGAGGATAGGAAGCATTAAAAAATTAAAAATTCTAGAAGACAAAATTGACAACATTCTTAACAATATAGCATCCGCCAAATAAGGTATTTTTCACCGAAGTATACTTACAGGAGAAGAAATAGTATCAAAAAACTACATTGCCAAACAAACATTTTAAAGAAGTAGATATCAAAGCTATAGAATTTATAGAGATAAACGAAACCAAATACAATTTTAATAAATACAATATTTATATCAAAGAATTAAAGAAAAAGGGATAATTGTTTAATAGACGGTGTTATATTTTCTTAAATATTGTAGCATAATAATAACTACGCTCCTATGACTATGTAGCAAATTCCGAAGTGACTTTTCATTCTGGCAGAATTTTGGTTCGAACTGTCCTTTCATTCGAGGTTCGTGTCTGGGACGAAGTCTCCACAGCTCATGTCAACGAAAGAGACGAATAATATCAGGGAGAAAAGGGAATTATAACTGCAAGAATTATTTCTCTTGTTCCAGTGGTCGAAGAATTTGCTAGAAGTTTCTGGCTATCAGAAACTTCTGCTATATAAGGACAGATGGCGATCAAAAAAAAGAGACAGTTGGTTTAGAACCGTGGCGAAGAGATTGGAAAAGTGATAATGGGCGAAGTTGTAATCTGGTGATAAATTGAAAGTTGAGTGTGAACAAGAAAAAGTAATTAGTTTGGATTTGTGAATTAAGTAATTGAATGGAGATAAAGTGATTTAAGAATTTGCGAAGAATAGTATAGTGTGAACTTGAATTGTTCTATAGACTAGAAAATAAAGAAATAAATTTCACAGAATATCGTTTTATCTACTCGAGCCGTAGCTTGCATATTACATTGGTGTCAGAAGCGGGATAAAACTTATTCTGTGAATAACTATTTCCGCGGTGTGAAATTGCACGATAAAAAAAAAAAAAAAAAAAAAAAAAAAAACGATTTCTGTGTGAGTTAATTAGTTGCGCAAAATGGGTCGCAAATTGGGAAAACTAACTATAACTCAACTAAAGGCAGAACTCAGTAAGCGGAACCTCGACACAACTGGGGGAAAAGATGCCCTACTGATTCGTTTGGAAGAAGCAGTAACGCAGGAAGGTGAAAATCCGCATGACGTAGAGTTTGACGTGGGAGAGGAACCAGCAAGTACAGTAGCCGACCCGGATATAACAAGTCTGCTCCTGCAACTTAAGTCAGTCATGGACGAACAAAGGAAAACAATGGAAGACCAGAAGAAGTCTCTGGAACTTAAGCTCGATGACCAAAAGAAAGCAATAGACGACCAAAAGAACTCTCTAGAACTTAAGATGGACGAACAAAAGAAAGCAATGGACGACCAGAGGAATTCTCTAGAACTTAAGCTGGACGAACAAAAGAAAGCAATGGACGAACAAAAGAATTCTCTAGAACTTAAGATGGACGAACAAAAGAAAGCAATGGACGAACAAAAGAATTCTCTAGAACTTAAGATGGACGAACAAAAGAAAGCAATGGACGAACAAAAGAATTCTCTAGATGCTCTGGAAAGCAAACTTGATGAGCAAAACAAGAACTTGGAATCCAAATTCGAAGCGATCGAAGAGAAAATCGAGAAGGTCGAGACGCAACTCGAAAAAGTCGAAACTAGATTCGATGAAAACTTTGAGAAGCATGAAACTCAGTTCGGGAAGATAGAGACTCAGTTCGAAAAAGTAGAAAAGCAAGTCGAAAATCTTACTAAGGAACTCAGCAACGTGAAGAGACAGAAAGCACGGGAATATTCCACTGACGGTCTGAGAAGAAAGGAGATGCAGCCTTCTATCTTCGATGGTCAAACATCATGGCCAATTTATAAAAGGCAATTCGAAGCAGCCGCAATGACCAATAGCTGGGACGATGAAGAGAAGTCCATTGCACTCACACTTGCACTGAGGGGTCCAGCTGCGGAGCTCTTGCAGACCATCCCGGAAGATAAACAGCAGAACTACGACTCTCTGGTTCAGGCTATCGAGATGCGGTTTGGGGATGAACACATGCAGCAGGTGTACAGGGTTCAGCTGCGTAGTCGAGTCCAGAAAAGGGGGGAAACGCTCCGACAGTTGCAGGCGGATATAGAGCGACTAGCCCATCTTTCATACCCTAAAGCCGGTGAGGAGCTTATCAACGAAATGGCGGTGGAAGCTTTTATTCAGGCCATAGAGGACAGACAACTGCAAATGGCTGTAAGGATGGCTGAAAAGCGAACACTCCCCGAGGCATTGGCATTCGCTTTGTCAATGAAGGCTGCGGACCAAGCATACCAGGGAATACACCGTGTCAGGGAAATGTCCGTCGTGGAATGCTCATGCCAGAGAACAGCCGTCATGGATGAAGACAAAGCTCGCGGAAGTCAAATCTGTTGCTGGAATTGCAACCAAACCGGACACCTACAACGGCAGTGCAGAAGTGCACCTAGACGAGGAAATTGTCCACGTTGCAGAAGTAGGAGAAGCAGAGAGGAAGCATCTGGCGGTGATAACATCCATCCTGTCAGTCAGACTTCCCAAAACCAGCAGTCGGGAAATGTGTAAGGACCAACTTCGCGGGGCAGAAGTTGGTTACTGGAATCGAGGCCCCCAGGACCACCATTCAAGTTTCGCAAACCAAACGGGGTAACAAGAGCCTGACAGTGGAGGCATTAATCAACAAGAAGAAGTGCGTAGCCACCATCGACACAGGTGCCACTGCCTCCATTGTAAGAAGAGATATCGTCAGAAGCTCATGGCTGCACAACATCAACAGCTACTGTCTGAAGACTGCAACAGGGGAAATGGCGAAGGTGTTTGGAGAAGTTCGTCTTACGATTACTCTGGCAGGACTGACGTTCTCCCATGCGTTTCTGGTGGCAGATATATGCGACGAGTGCATTATCGGAATAGACTTCATGAAAGCAAATGAAGTAATCTTGGACATCGGGATGCAAGTACTGAGGTATCGAAATGTGGAAATTCCGATGGTGTACGGAAACGAGAATGCCGTAACTCTCAGGACAGTCATCAGCAAAGACGAAGTTTTGCCGCCGTCTTCAGAGACAATCATTTGGACGAAGCTGGAAGGTGATCTTGGGAGCCACCGATTCTACATAGCAGAACCAGACCCAGAGAAGAAGTCTCAAGACTACATCGTGGGAAAGACGTTAGTCGAACCAAAGAACACCATGGTTCCAGTGAGAGTTTTGAACGCAAGACCACACACTGTCAAACTAAGGCGAGGGGAGGTGACTGGAAAATGCACGCCGATTACCGCCGTCGCAACAATATCTGAACGTGATGCTCCAAAACCTCTCCCATCACCTTGGACAGCGGAAACGAGAGAGACGATTCTCCAGTCCAGTGAGCTGAATCAGGAGCAGCGAACTATGGCAGAGAATCTTATCAATGAGTACGCTGATGTATTTGCCTCACAGGACGGAGAATACGGCCGAACACACCTGGTACAACATCGAATAGACACTGGTGATACTAGACCAATTCGTCAGCCTGCTAGGCGTCTTCCATTGGCAAAGCAGACAGAAGTTGCAGAGATGGTGTCGGCAATGGAGAAAGAAGGTCTGATTGAAAGTTCCAAAAGTCCGTGGGCATCACCGGTTGTACTGGTTAAGAAGAAAGATGGCAGCACGCGGTTCTGCGTGGACTATCGGCAGCTCAATTACGTCACCAAGAAAGACAGCTACCCTCTGCCACGGATTGACGACACGCTAGACACACTATCAGGAGCCCGATGGTTTTCCACTCTCGACTTGAAGAGTGGCTACTGGCAGGTACAGATCCATCCAGAAGACCGGGAGAAAACCGCCTTCACCGCAGGAAATGGGCTATGGCAATTCACGGTAATGCCATTCGGGCTGTGCAATGCTCCGGCGACTTTCGAGCGATTGATGGAATGTGTCCTGCAAGGGTTAACATGGAAAACCTGTTTGGTATACTTGGATGATGTCATCGTCGTAGGAAAAACGTTTGCGCAACACCGAGACAATCTAAGGGATGTGTTTCAAAGGCTTCGAAGTGCCCACCTGAAGCTCAACCCCAAGAAGTGCGCCCTGTTTAGAGCGGAAGTCAAGTACCTGGGACACATAATTTCAGCGAAAGGAGTGAGAACCGATCCGGAGAAGGTCGAAGCGGTGAAAAACTGGCCAGTCCCCAAAGACAAACACCAACTAAGGAGTTTCCTGGGCCTAGCCACCTACTACAGACGGTTCGTGAAGGATTTTGCCGGGATCGCAAAGAACCTGCACCAGTTGACGGAAAAGGGAAAACAATTCAAATGGTCAATTGAGTGCGAGAAGAGCTTCAAGGCACTTAAACAACGGCTATGCGATGCCCCGATACTGGCTTACCCCACTCCCGGGGAAACGTTCGTGGTGGATGCAGATGCTAGTAATGTCGGGGTAGGAGCCGTACTCTCCCAGGTGCATGACGGCCAAGAGAAGGTGGTTGCGTACTTCAGCAAGGTGCTCTCTAAGCCAGAAAGGAACTACTGCGTGACAAGGCGGGAACTTCTAGCTTTGATCTTGGCTACGAAGCATTTTCACAAATACCTCTACGGGAGGAAGTTCGTTCTTCGCACAGACCATGCAGCCTTAAAATGGCTATTACAGTTCAAGAGTCCTGAGGGTCAGGTCGCAAGATGGATCGAAAGGCTGCAAATCTACGACTACGAAATACAGCATCGTAAAGGAAAACTCCACTCTAATGCGGATGCACTGTCCCGGAGACCATGCAGAACGGATTGTAAACATTGTGCGCGTCAGGAAGAATGGGAGCTGGTTTCCATCCAAAGAATGAGAGCCGAACCTATCGCCGGCTGGAGCGTAGATGAGATCCGGAACGCTCAGAAGGAAGACCCGGATATCGAGCCGATTCTGGCCTGGAAGGAGAACATGGAGAAACCGGATCATCAGGACATCTCTCACAGAAGCCCGACCTTAAAGGCATATTTTGCGCAGTGGGACTCCCTCCATGTCCAAGAAGGTGTTCTGAGAAGAAAATGGGAATCCTCCGACGGAAAGTCGTTTGTAATGCAGCTTGTCGTACCGCGGACGAGGGTCAAGGAGGTGTTACAGGAAATGCATGGCGGGGCGACCGGAGGCCACTTGGGAGTGAATAAGACGCTAGAAAAGGTACGAGAACGTTTTTATTGGTTAAAAGCGAAGGAAGATATCGAAGACTGGTGCAGAAAATGCGACGTGTGTGCAGCTAGCAAGGGTCCGAGAATCAAAACTCGAGGTAAGATGCACCAATACAACGTGGGAGCACCTTTCGAACGAATCGCCATTGACATCGCAGGGCCCTTTCCGGAAACCGACAATGGTAATCGGTATATACTCGTAGTGATGGACTACTTCAGTAAGTGGCCGGAAGCGTTTCCGATCCCTAACCAGGAAGCCAGAACCGTGGCGGAGCAGATCGTCTACAATTGGGTTAGCAGATTCGGTGTGCCCTTGGAATTGCATTCTGACCAAGGGCGGAACTTCGAGTCAAGAATCTTCCAAGAGATGTGTCAACTACTCGGAATCAAAAAGACAAGGACAACCCCGCTTCATCCACAGTCGGACGGTATGGTGGAGCGTTTCAATAGGACTTTGGACGAACATCTCTCGAAGGTCGTAGGTGACTACCAACGGGATTGGGACCGGCAGATTCCCTTATTTTTGATGGCCTATAGAAGTGCCGTGCATAGCACTACTCGACATACGCCGTTCGAAATCTTATTTGGTGGAATAGCTCGTTTACCCAGTGAGGTGAAATTTGGATCTCCTACCAATGAGCCCAGAAATGAAGAAGAGTACGTGGCGGACCTTAGGGAAAGGCTTAGGGACATACACCAAAGGACCAGAAGCCAGATTAAGATGACGAGCGACCGCATGAAGACCAGGTATGATGCCAAGGCAACAACGTCAGGATTCCAGGAAGGAGATCTGGTGTGGCTGTATAATCCCCATCGCCAAAAGGGGAAATCACCTAAATTGCAGCGGAACTGGGAAGGTCCCTACAGAATAGTAACCCGCATCAACGATGTTGTCTACCGCATCCAGCGAGGACCGAGGGCCAAAATGAAAGTGGTTCATGTGGACCGACTGAGTCGATACAATGGCCGAAATGAGGATGCACTTGTTCGGGACGAACACGTCTAAGAGGGGGGCAGTGTAGCATAATAATAACTACGCTCCTATGACTATGTAGCAAATTCCGAAGTGACTTTTCATTCTGGCAGAATTTTGGTTCGAACTGTCCTTTCATTCGAGGTTCGTGTCTGGGACGAAGTCTCCACAGCTCATGTCAACGAAAGAGACGAATAATATCAGGGAGAAAAGGGAATTATAACTGCAAGAATTATTTCTCTTTTTCCAGTGGTCGAAGAATTTGCTAGAAGTTTCTGGCTATCAGAAACTTCTGCTATATAAGGACAGATGGCGATCAAAAAAAAGAGACAGTTGGTTTAGAACCGTGGCGAAGAGATTGGAAAAGTGATAATGGGCGAAGTTGTAATCTGGTGATAAATTGAAAGTTGAGTGTGAACAAGAAAAAGTAATTAGTTTGGATTTGTGAATTAAGTAATTGAATGGAGATAAAGTGATTTAAGAATTTGCGAAGAATAGTATAGTGTGAACTTGAATTGTTCTATAGACTAGAAAATAAAGAAATAAATTTCACAGAATATCGTTTTATCTACTCGAGCCGTAGCTTGCATATTACAATATTAAAACTATCTGCTTTAATCTTCATTAAATGACTTTATCTTAAAATGAGTTCTTAAGGCTATATTAATTAGTACAACGTCTATCTTCTAATCCGGCTTAAACTGAAGTGGAAACCTGTCCTTTTCAAAATCACAGTAAGCTATTATGTACAATATGTGTCAACATATATCGCGTGATTCTGTTATACGTTATTCTTGTATATAATACACAGCATTCACCACCACTTAAATTTAAGACAACCCTAACATAACACTGACATGAATTTATTTTTAATAGCGTTGCTTAAGACTAACTTCTGGAGTTACCTTATGGTTTTCCTTTCTTATATGTATATATTACGAGTATATAGGTAAATTATTATCGCTTGCCGAA
The DNA here is from genome assembly GCA_963082735.1 of Pocota personata. Lineage (NCBI taxonomy): Eukaryota > Metazoa > Arthropoda > Insecta > Diptera > Syrphidae > Pocota > Pocota personata. Next base: position 74,622,150 of record OY720431.1, read on the forward strand.
AATTTAGAATTTAAATCGCTATGAAAACGCTTCATTTCAAGATCATCTGCACCAAGACTATCACTACTTAAGGTCATTTTGTTTTCTTTTTCATAAAAGTTATCATCATGTCGAGCCTGAAATTTTTCACAAGAACGTTTCCTTAGTTGATTTTGGGGTACATAACATAATTTTAGAATTTAATTCAACAAGATATGTTAACAAATTTTCTGTGGGGGAGAGAGTATTATATAGGAGTGAGTTGAGAAATATTATTAAATGGATTATAGCATTCATTTAATAAAATTTTTCAACTCAGTTCTATATAATACTCTCTCCCCCACAGAAAAATTTTTAAATTGGGTAGTACTCCATTTAGTTACTCGTATTAGCCCATTTTTCGAAACACTTTTTCTTTTCTCAAAATTATTTGGACTTGACTAAACATATTCCTTCAATCTTACATCAACATTAACTTTAGGATTAATATAATCAAAATTTTGTAAAGGCTTAAATGAAAGTATGAGTTCTGAAGGTGATTTACCAGTGACGGTACACGCAGTGTTATAATAGTCCATTAAAAAATCAAAAATATTATTTTCTAAATTTTAACTACCTTGCTTTGCTAGTACAAGTTTTGCCAAATTTGACTTCGCAGTTTGAACACCTCGTTCAGCTGAACCACTACTTTGGCTATAGAAAGGCGGAGTTTGTTTGTACTTAATTTTCTTAGTGACGCAATATTGTTTAAAAATAGAAGCACTAAATGGGGGACCGTTATCTGTAACTATGCATTTTGGGTATCCAAATACAGCGAATATTTCCCTTAGCTTATCTAAAAGTGATGACAATTTTTACCACAAAATATGTGCTGTAAGCATCAACCATAATCAAGCAGGTCTTACCTGCAAAATGGAAGAAATATAAATGGATCCTATTAAACGGATGGTTTGCACTAGGCCACTTAGTGTCACACTTTTCCCTCGGAACCCTTTCAGTACTCTCGCAAATATGACATTCTCTTACATACATTTCAATGTCTTTATCAATCCTAGGCCATCAAACATACGTGTATGAACTAGCAGCCATCTTCATCCGGACAATGACGACATGACCTTCGTGTAAGACCCCCAAGACTAAACTTTTTACTTTACGAGGGATTACTATTCTGCGGTTGTAGAAAACACATTGATCTTCTAAACAGAGCGAATTCCTTTTTTAGAAAAATAAATGAGAATCATCTTTTATTATATTCGGCCACCCAACTCCTAGAAATTTTGTTGCTGACGACAAAACCTTATCCTCAGCAGTTCCCCTCTGTATCATCTGAGTTAAAATAATAAATCGGCACTTGTTCAACTCGGGAGCCAACACTCAATGGGTGCCTCGAAAGAAATCCACAAGACTCATCTTTGAGCCCTTTCTATATACAATTTTGTATTGGTACTTAAGCAAAAGTACTGAAGCTACAGCAGAATTATGTGTACTTGGACTAAATATTTCTTTGATAGCCATGTTATCCGTAACTAGAACAAAATCATGGTTATAAATATAGGTGTGGAATTTTTTTTACCTCGAAAATTACAGCTAAACCCTCTCTATGCAATTAAGAGTAATTACGCTCGGATGTATTTAAAGTGCAAGATGCAAAAAAACTGTTTTTTCCACCCCTTTTACTAAATGAGCTAAAATGGCTCCAACTCCTACTGGACTAGCATCCGTAGAACCACAATTTCCGTACTAGGGTCGCAGAGTTCCAAAAGACTGTTATTCAGTAAAGACTCTTTGCATTTCCTGAATGCGTTCTCGCATTCCGGTAACCATATGAACTTCTGACTCTTACGCCTTAAACAGCTTAGTGGATAACTAACCGAAGAAAAGTTGGGTAAACATTTTTTGTAGGAATTTAGTAACCCCAAGAACGATTCAAGCTGTTGTAAATTACTCAGAGCAGGTGCGTCGACTATGGCCTTAACCTTTTCTTCGTTTGACCTAAGCCCTTCACTAGAAAGCGTTTGTCCCAAAAACTCAATCGACGTTTTTAAGGACTTACACTTAGATAAATTTATTCTGACATTGTGTTTATTTAAGCGTCGCATAACTTCAAATAACAATGCAAGGCATTCATCATTTGATGCCTCATTTACAGGAACTTGTAGGTATGCACCCGAAAGACCTAGGACGGAAAACACACAACATCCCGACAACATAGCAAACATTTCTTGTATCTTCGGAATCGGATAATACATTGTATAAATGAATTTGTTTACCTTAACTCTACAGTCGACACATATTCTTATTGAGCCATCTTTTTTAGGCACTATGACTATTGGGCTTGCCCACCAGCTGACGTCCAACCGCTTACTAACCGGTCAAGTTCTAATTCCACCTTATCTCGTAATTTAAATGGCAAACTATAAGCTACGTGAAAAATTGAAACTGAGTCTGCTTTTAAAACAATATCTGGCTCAAACCCAATTATTGGTGTCTTCAAATTGGGATAGACAACATTGGAAAATTTAGCTTTAATCTCTTTGATTACATTTACCTCATCCGTGACTTGACCGATAAAATACTTTCAAACTCATTCCTCCAGTTTTACGGGGCATTAAACTTAATTTTGGTGTATCACTTTTGACAACAACTATAGGCAAAGTAAACTTCTGGTCAGAAAATATCACCTCCGAGCTCATAACTCCCAACTCCTCAATTTTGCTACCTGCAACTGATACAAGAATAAAATTATTGCTCACTAAAGTACAGAGAGAAAAACTTAAATTATAAAGTTCCTCGTTCATAATAGGTTTAGTTGCTCCAGTATCTATTTCCATTATTAAAATTTCCCCATTGATGATTACATGGAATATTTGAGGCTGGCTGTTAGCATTCGTACTGCTGACGACTTTAATACCACTCGACGACGACTCTTTTTTTGCTCGGCACATCGTAAAAATGTGACCCTTTTTATTCCACCTAAAGTATTTCCAATCGACCGCGGGACAATCGCTGCGTTGGAGATTTGGTGCCGAAACAGTTGGCTGACACTGCTTGGAATTATGATGCTTTGATTGCCTCTTAACAAAACTTTTCTTGTTTGACTTGTTGTTGTTAGGCATACAGACGGCGTGCGTGTGAACTGGAAGTGGGACTGATGATACGGCTTTTTCAGAAGCTTCAATAGACAAAGCTCTGTCACAATTCTGCTCGAAGGTAAGATTATCCTGCTCCAGCAAAGCCTGTTGAATTTTTTTGTGCCTCAGGCCGACGATAAAACTATTTGAGAGCTGATCATCTAAAATCTTTAACCTATATACTCCTATTTTAACATACGAGGCGGTGGAATAGGAATGCTGTCCAAAAAATCGCCAATATAGCACTCCTGTGATGCTGCTTTAAGTCTCACGATATACTTACTAATGGACTCCCCCTGTTGCTGGACGACAGTATGAAATCTAAACTGCTCCCCTCTTTTATTGGGTTTTGGGGCAAATTGACTGCACAGCAAAGAAATGTTCTCAGCAAATTTTTTGTCGGTGAGTTCTGCCGGGTACGCAAGCTTTGCGAACAGCTCGTACATACATAGACTTCCCCATAATTCCAATAAAACATGTGTTTTTATCCCCACCTTTCATCGCGTTTAGTTTTAAAAATTAATTAAACGATTTTCGTAGTCCTTAAAATTGTCCCTAATTTCGTATGCTTCGACGTAACCAATGATTTTTGACACTTGGTTACTCACACTCTTATTAAAACTACCCGCTTTAATCTTCATTAAATGAATTTATTTCAAAATGGGTTCTTGGGCTATATTAATTATGATAACGTCTATCTTCTAAGCTAACTTATACTGGACTGGCGGAAATCTGTTCTTGTCAAAATCGCAAATGTATCAAATTGAAAACCTGAAACATATTAACGAACTAAAGTACCATAAGAATAATGACTACATTATAAGCTCGAGTATAAATTTTATTGTATGCATAGCTATAATTGTAATAGGAGTTGTAATTTTTATAATACGAAGTATTATAAACAAATCAAAAGTAGTTGTAAAAAACAGAGCACAAAATAGATACAAAAGAAAACAAAATTCATGAGAATTCTGAATTAAAGGGGGGTGGAGTTACGCAAATGCACGTCTGCAAATTTGCTGACGGTACATTTGTGTTACTTTGCAGCCAACAATAAAGTGACAACATAATATTCCGGTGTCGATGGGAACTTTCTAATACCCGAAAACTGAATGCGTTAAACTTTTATTTATCAAATCAATGAGAATAAATATTTCGAATTTGCCAGGCATTAAGTCGTTATTGAGATCGGAAGCAATAAAGCTCGCAATACATACAAACACGGTATTTTAATTGAAAATGAAAAATTACAATTTAACTCGGGCGGCTATTGTCACTGTTGGGATCTCCGCCTTTAAAACACTGCTGCTGTTCGGAAGTCGGACTGACTTTAATATACCCAGCGGCTCGGAGTAGATACACACACCTGCGCCTGGTTCCATTTTGGATCCATCAGTGTATACTGCTGTAGATTACATATTGGGCAGTATACCACTTTTCCATTAATCTCTATTCAGGCAGGTGCTTGAGAAATGTTTTATAAAGCTTAGGTATGGTGTGCTGTAATCAGTAGTAGATACATAACCTAGATGTTTTTGTGGGATCATAGTGTGATCCATTGTTTTTTTGTCTCCAGCTGTCTGATTGACTGATTGTTAAGATGTCTAGCGAAAGCAGTAGATGCTCTTCTCATTGCACTGGTGGCTCCAATGCACGCTAGTCTTTGTACTTCCATGATGGCCATTAGGTTAGTGGTTTTCCTTATTGACTAACTAAGTCAGAATAGGTCATACTATAGCGGAATACATCCATAGGATGATTTTGGGTTCAGGTCCACAGGTTTTTCCACTGTACTGCACGAGTAGAAGGCTGGCCTAGCTTTTTAGATTCCTTTCCTTAATATTCAACCTTCAATTAAATTTTTTGTTGAACCCGAGTCCCAAGTATTTGACATTGAGGGTGTTAAAAATTATGGTATTTTCCTCTTGTTAGTAAATAGTACCAACTCGAATTTTTGGGGGTTATTTAAGGTCCTTAATGCCCCTTCTAATTGCTCGCTAAGAGTTGGAAGAAATTTGCTTGTAGCCAGCAGCACTACGTCATCTGCGTAATCAGTTGCTTTAACACCGTTCTTTCAAAGTTAAAGAAGCACTTTGTTTAGAACTATTACCCATAAGTTAGATTAAGTAGATGGGTGACTTGTGACAAATAGAGACACTGTTCACTTAGACCAACAAATTCGGGTCCATCGTGCCCAACCATTTAACCATGGAACGTTAAAAGTCCGTTGGAACCACCCCTATATTGATATAAATCTCAGGAGGTCCGTAAACTCTATATTACCTAAGTCCTCCAATTCCGAGAAAAGTAACTTCCGATAGTCCTCATTCTTGTAACGGACAACCACACAGCAGATGACGAACTGATTCAATTTCTTCTTCGTCTCTGCAGCTTCTACAATAGTCGTTATGTAGCACACCGAGTCGCTCTGCGTGAAACCCAATGGCACAATGACCAGTAATTATTCCAGAAACGACCCTTGTATTATAACGACTAAGTTTCACCAGAGAAGTTGATCTCTTCGTGCTAAAAACCGGCCATAGCGCCCTGGCCGTTGCGCATGTTTCCAGATGAATTCATCGTCTGTTTGCTTGATCGGTGGTTTCATCTTCTATTTTCTCAGGGAACTGATTGGGCTTACTACAAAAGGGAGGGCCCGCGATAAGTGCAGAGCCGACCCTTTTCTAGCAAGCTCGTCAGCCCTTTCATTTCCTTCGATATCCATATTCCCTGGACCCCAGCAGAGGGTTACCGCATTGGCTCTGGATATTCCATTTAAGACTGATTTGCAGGTCCTTACAAGCCCTGATCTAATTACAGCAGAGTCCAGAGTCTTAATGGCTGCCTGGCTGTCTATATACTCGTAGACAGTTATCGTTTTACTAACGATATTACTCTCTCGCGTACAAATTCCGCAGCCTGTATAATGGCTGTGATTTTGGCCTGAAAGACGCTGCAGTCGTCGCTAATTCGAAAGATGTTGTTTATTCCTAGGGCCTCAAAACAAACTCCGGCTCCCGTGTCCATCTTAGAACCGTCGGTATAGAACGCCAGTTCCTGTTTCTTCATGGTTCTTACGTTCCTCCATTGCGTTCTGTCAGGAATTCTTACGTTAAATCTCCTTTCAAATGCTAGCGTATGGGTCATGAATTCAGTTTCCACCGATCTGCTGGTAGTTCCCTATCGGGATAAAATGCAGGCATGGCCGTAATGGCTCAATGATTACAATCGGTGCAGTATATATCAAGCAGAATGAAACTTAGCATTGCCACTGTTGGTGTTGTTCTTATTGACATCATGACTCCGATACACGCTGCCATCTGGATTTTGGTGAGGTTTGAAAGCTGATATTGCTTCTCAAGAACCATCCACCAAACTAGTGAACCATATGTGAGAATGGGTCTTACGACCGCTGCGTATATCCAGAACACCACACCTGGTTTGAAGCCCCACGTGTTGCTGAATGCCTTTTTGCAAGAATAGAAAGCTACGCTAGCTTTTTTGATGCGTTCGGCAGTGTTATCCTTCCAGTTCAGTTTGAAATCTAAAATTACGCCCAGGTATGAAGCTGAAATTGAGATACTTAGTTCAATACCACCGATGTTTGGGGGTCTGAAGGTAGGAATTGATCTCGTGAAAAGAACTACCTCCGTCTTTGATGGGTTCACTCCCAGCCCTTTGCTGCTGACCCAATTATTCATTAGATGTAGTGCGAGATTGAGCCTTTCGCTTAGGACTGGAGGTAATTTTCCGGAACCAGAATGACCACATAGTCGGAATAGGTTATCGCGTTGAAGCCGTTTTCCTTGAGTGTTACCAGATCTCATCCACTACGAGGAGCCATATTAAAGGAGATAGAACTCTGCCGTGAGGTTCCTCTGCAGACCCTTCTCCGGGTGGTTACATCTCCTAGCATTGAAAATATAACCCTGGATTGAAGCATCTGTGCAATCCAATAGCAGAGGCCCCTTTTTAAATGAGCTCTGTGTAGGCTGACCAGGATCGCGTCAGTGTTTACGTTGTTAAAAGCCCCTTCAATGTCTAGGAACGCCGCGAGAGTAAACTCTTTAAAGTGGAGGGATCTTTCTATGCATGATACGACCCTGTGTAGGGTCTGCCGATCTGCCGCAGAAGTATGCATGTTGTGATTTAGACAGGTAATTATCGCCAATCACGTTTCTTATGTATACATCTATTAAACGTTCCAGTGTTTTTAGCATAAAAGACGACAGACTGATAGGTCTCAGGTCTTTTGCGTTTGTGTGGCTCGCTTTCCTCGCTTTGGGAATAAATACGACACGCACATCTCGTCATGCTTTAAGAACATATCCTAGCTTAAGGCATCCTGTGAAAATGCGCTTGCGCCATGGAATAGCAATATCCGCTGACCCCTGCAGCATCACATGTCGAATGCTATCCATTCCTGGTGCTTTATATGGAGCAAATGATTTAATTGCCAAGGCTATCTTATCGTCATCTATTATATTTCTCACCTCTTCCGCGCTTATACCCTGTGTGGTCTCTGGAGTGGGTAGATCATCTTCGGAGATCGATATGCATCCGGGAAAGTGAGTGTTCAATAGTATATCCAGCGTTTCCTCTTGTGACTCTGTCCAGGTACCATCACCTTTCCTAATATTGGATGCCGGCGTTGGGGTCTTGGCCAGAATCTTCCGTAAGCAGGACGCTTCGTTTGTTGATTCTATAGATGCGCAAAAGGACCTCCAGGAATTCTTCTTTGCGAACCTGAATTCTTTCTTGAGCAACTTTACGCTTTCTTCATAGGTGGACCACTCAACGACCCCCTCTTTGGCGAAGTTCCATCCTACTCTTGAGATACGAATGAGTTCCGCTATTTTATAGCTCCACCACGGTGGACGTTTTTTACCGCTATGCCTACTAATCGGGCAAAACTTCTCAAAAGATTGAGTTAGGGAGTCGGTCAGTGCATCGACTGCATTGTCAACTGCTTCTATAGATTTGAGGTCCTCGGTGAAGGGATTCACCGATTTCCTTAGTTCTCTCTTGAATTTTGACCAGTTAGCCATACGCGGATTTCTAAAAGTCCCTTTCCCAGAAGTAGATAGTAGTTTGAAGAGTAGCCAACAATGGTCGGATAGTGACCCCATGTCGGAGACTCTCCAGTCAAGAACTGTAACAGAGCTCTGTTCTGAAACAAACTTAATATCCAAGTAGACATTAAAAAGGTGGGGTCATTGTCTCTGTTACATATAATAAGATTGAATTCTAGAATATAGTCAAACAAAGCTTCGCCTCTGGCATTGATACCTGTGCTACCCCACAAAGTGTGGTAAGTGTTAGCATCACATCCCGAGACTAGGTTTTCTTACCTTTTTGAGACGCTGATATGAGCGACCTCAGGTTTTCCAAGGGGAAGTTGATACCGTCATCGTAAGGTAGGTACGCAGATGCCACCGTGTAGTTCCCGTTCACCCCTCTCAAGTTCACCACTGTCAAGTCACTGGAGCTGAAATGAGACTGCATTAAAATTTGAAGACTCTTTTTAGCCACGATACAAGTCCTAACCTTGCTAGCATCACTTCTATAATATATATTATAGTATCTTGACCCTAATCCCATCACGTGAATGTTGAGAATCCACGGTTCCTGAATTAAGGCCAGACCCAGCTTCTCCTTCATGAAGAGCAGCCACAAGTTGTCAGAGGCGATTGTACTATGATGGAGGTTGATTTGCACTACCTTCATTGGTTGTCGCAATTTCAACTTCCACAGCCTCAGTCGCCCCATTGTTCTCTGTCCCTTGAGTCCGCTTTAGGAGTTTCAGAGTTACTTCTCCCGCTCCATAGAACAGCTTCAACTGCTTGTCTTCCAGAAGTGACGCCGGAGGTTGATTCATGAGAATGATGAATCCCTTCGTCCCACTCTTCGATTCTTCCTTCACAACCACCTCCCAGCTCTTCATATCAGTAGATATGATCTCTGTTTTGTCCACACCCCAGTCAGGAACAGAGAGCCTTCCCTTGGGTATGGTAGGGATTTCATCGGGAGGTACCGCTCGCAGTGCAGCCCCTTCCAATGGTTTAAGACCGCGAACCGTGGCTTCCGTGAATTGAAGCGATATTATATCTAGATATAACTGGTCTTTACAGTCTATCAGAATAACTCCACAATGCCACTTCGCTCTCTCGAATGTGGGCGCAGTTCCACCAGTATTCTTTCGAATACGGTCAAAGACTGCTCCAGCTAAGGCATTCTCAACATTTGACCGCGTTCTTGTCCTCGGAGGATCTCAACCTTTTTGAAACAAAATCCACCCTATTGGTCTTGGCCATACAACGACAATGTTCAGCGGCCCTTGAGATTTCTGGCTGATCAGTAGGACCTGCCTTAGCGGCAGCGGTTTTGCTGGCGGTTTTTGTGTTAGCTGCTCCCTTCCTTCTGATGTCTGCCTTAGGGGCATCTATCTTACGGTTGGCCTTGGTTTTTCTAGCAGTCTGTTTAGCCAGGCCAGGGAGTTTTGTTTTTTCTCGGAGAGGAAAGATGGGTCTTTTATCTCCAGTATCGATTTGATGTGCGTCGCTCTACGGAACAACCGCCTTCTAATCTGACCTGGAGAGACTTTCTTCTCCATCTCCGATTTCCGGGTACACTCGGGTGGATCTGATAATAGCCGCTCCTCCATCTCCATAGATATCTCCTCATCCAGGTTAGCTGCCGCTCAGACAATTCTGGTACGCCCACGGGTAGCGTGTCAGTTTCCGAACTGCTGTTTATTTTGCTTTGTTCTTTTTCTTTTTCATTAATATTTTGTTCCCACGAGTAAGGTCGGAATGTAGGTAAGGCATTTTCTGACCACAGACCTCGCCAGGGTATCTGTGAGAGCTCGTTAGTAGTTGGTATTTTATCCCCCCAACCTTCCATCTTCGACACGGTTTTAACTTGCTCACACCACCGTTTGAATAGGGAGGCTATCTTTTAGTTTTCGGACCTCCAGGAGTCGATGATTAATCAGCTTTCGCCGACCCATCCTTCAGCCCTACTTAAGCCTCAGCACCACGACAAGGTAGATAGCCGTCGCTGGGGAGTATTATCCGTAGCAGTGGGGATATGACTCCGCCTTTGTGTTGTTCCACCAAGTTCAACTAAAATATGTCTTTCCTCAAGCATATTAACTAGCCAATAGGATGTTATGAATATTGAGATTTATTAAGGTTCTGCCCACCGGATCCGTTCGGACATTGTTAAATGTCTAGGAAGACGGCTAATTATGTATTCTTTATCTTTTAGCGTTTTCTCTATTAAGCCGACAGCACAGGGTAGTGCTGTCTCTACACTTTGAAGTTTCGTGTAAGCGAGTTGAGCTAGAGATAGATCTCCAGGATTTGTTTAACTTCGAGTGTATATGACTGCTAGTCTTTCGAAACTTTTCAGGACAAATGAGGTAAGACTAATTGGTCTGAAGTTTTTTGCAGTGGTACGACTTGACTTACCGGCTTTGGGTATGAAGACCACTTTAACTTAACTTGTCTTCATGACTTTGGAATATATCCCCAAATGAGGCTTTATAGTTCTCTGAGTACCGGAACAATTGAAGTTACAGTTTTCTGTTTTCTGTAACATCGATTTCGGGGGATAAAAAGGAAGAGAACGATCTAATTGCCACTCAAGTGTCTCCTTTGTAACCAATTACATCGGTAATTCCGCTATCATGTTATTATTTATTCCAGTGTTATTGTCAAGCTGGGTCATGCACCCCGGAAAGTGTGTTCTCAATAGCAATCCCAGTGATTCCGTGCAGGACTCAGTCCAATTTCCGTTAGGTTATTTAAGAGATCCTAGAGTTTTCGATTTCCTGGAGATAACTGTGCTTAGGCAGTGGGTAGCCCTGACACTTCTATAAAAAGTCAAGAAAAATTAGTAAGGGTAGAGAAAAAAAGCTAACGCTAAAAGCAACAGACAAATTTCACTACCTCCCATCATGATCTTAGGATTAAAGATACGTCGTACGAAAAGGTCAATTCGAATGTCAATGTCGATGACACTGAGGAATTGAGTAAAAATAAAATGCAGTTTCACTCGTATGAAAATATAGCTACAATGTCCTTAAAAGTAGTAGCCAGAGGTCTTCATTTCTAATGCGATGTAAAAGAAATCATTCAAGACTCGGTATAAATCGGAGTTCAAGCTCTGGAAGCCAGGAATCTAGTAGAAAAGTGAGACAACTAAAGATTCCAAAAGGGAATCAGTGATTAAAAAGAGACCTCTGTTTAGTAAAGAAAGTGGCGATAGGATGTACATTATTAAATCAATTATGGGCATATGTGTAAAAATTGAGCCACTTCGAAAGTCCAAAATTGTTCTACAATGTAAAAGTTGTCAAACCTTTGGACATACACAAAAATACTGTAACCCCGAATTTCCCTGTGTAAAATGTGAAGGCAAATATCCAACCGAAAACTGTACACTGATACAAGAATACCAAGCGAAATGTGTGAACTGAATAATCCTACAAATTATAGAGGATATACAGTTGCAAACAAATTCCAAGAATGTGAAAGCAAACGTATGTATATACTTCTATTACAACTAATCCCTAAAACGTAACAAATAAAAAATCAATGGTTGAAAATAAACCTAAAAACCAATCGGCCAAAGAAATTGTTCAAAACAAAAATATGGATAATAGCAAATCCTATTCCTAAATTGATAAAAAATTGTGAAAAAGTGAGGAAACTACCATAAAAGAAATGCTTGCACTTATCCTTAAAAGAATAAATAAACGGGATTTAACAATAAAACAGTTAAGCGAAGAAGTCGCTCTAAAAAACAATGGATAGAACATTTAAAATCACAACAGAGGATGAAAACGGTCTTTACAGCACACATCTGAATTGAACATCTTTCTCACCTTTGAAAATATATACATATGCCTGGTTTTCGAGACACATTTCCCGATGGTACAAAGTCTTCATTCTAAAAAAGCAAACTGTATTATGTTATTACGGTCCAAATCCAGCTGACAAAGCTAGACGAGGATTGGCTGTACTTATTAGAAAGAAACTGAATGAAGTAGCCAATTTCACTAATGAGAATATGCAAGTAACAAAAATAAGTATTGGTTTTAGAAAAGGAAGAGCTTAAGGTAGCAGCAATATACTGCCCACACAGGTGTCCCCCAACTGAAGAAGAGTATGCAGAACTCCTAAATTTGCTAGGACATCAATTTCTTGTAGGTGATGACTCCAGTACTAAACATACCCACTGGGAATCTAAGTTAACAACAAATAAAGGAAACACAAATTATGAAGCAGGCCGCAACTACAACTGCGAATTCTTTTCCTCTGGATCGCCTACATACAAGCCTTTGATCCTAACAATATACCAGACCTCATTGACTTTTTCGTAGCAAAGGGTTATAAACGAAATTATACAAGAGTTGAAGGTAATTGTGACTTATCGTCAGATTATACTCCAATGATCTTTTCACTAAGTGAAAGGAAAGTGCAGCCAACTAGACTGAATTCAGAGAAAAGCTAGAAAGTTCTATAAACCTAAGATCTCCTATGGAAACAAATGAGCAAATTGACCATCAAGTGGAACTATTCGTTGCTGATGTTCAACAGGCGGCAGAGAAGCACAAACTAACTTGAAGAGGAGACAACCTGAAATAAAATACAGTGTCGAAATAAAAGGGTTGATATTAGAAAACCACGAGGTTCCCAAGCGGTAAGGCTGATATAATGATCTTACGAGTGGTTATGAATGACTTTAATCCTAACAGAATAAAGACCATTAAATCTAAGGCAAAATCGTGGTATGATCAGAGCTTTAAAGGGACTACCAGGTTGAGAGAAGTAAGTCTTCAGTCTTATAAAGCGAACAAAGCTGAGGAAAATAGAAAAAAGTTTATACAAGCCAGAAAAGCTACAATGCCCACATTCGATGTGTACAGTTGTTACTTGACAAAAAATTTAAGCAGAAAATTCTACAATGTCAAAAAGTAGTAAAAATGTTTGGATTTTCGTTAAATTAATTAAATTAAAAATTCTGTCTCGTCTGCCATTCCAACGCGCATTTACAATGACATTTCAGCAGTCAACTCCTTAGTCAAAGACAATCTCCTTGATACTCACTGTGCAGTAAAATCCACGCTGCCAGTGCTTTGTCTCCGCCTGTACTTGAGAGCGTCGAATTTCATAGCGTCGAGGTCATGGTAACGCTGATATATCATCAGCTTTTGAAATATCTCGATTCACAAAAACTCCTCAATGACCGGCAGTATGGTTTTCATAGTGGTGATTTGATGGCATATCTCACCGAGAAGTGGAACCAATCTCTCCATCACTTCGGCGAAACCAAGATGGTTGCGCTTGGTATTTCAAAGGTATTTAACAGAGTTCTACATCAGGCTCTTTTGTCGAAAATGCATGCATTTCGCGTTGATAAGTCCCATCTTCAATGGATTAGTAATTAGAAATTACTTGAATACAAGTTGTCTTGGACGGCCTTAAATCTGCAATTCACCGTCTAAATGCTGGTGTTCCCCAAGGCTATGTTTTGTCTCCAACTCTCTTTCAATGTTCAATGCTTCCAAAACACACTGCTGTTTTCTGTCTCTCAAGCGAACGCAAAACGCTCAACTATGATTGGTGGCATCGCTGAAACCAAAAGACTTGACATTCTCGGTATGTGTATTAATAACCATCGTCGTTGAAACGATCTGATCTGGCCTCAGTTTATTCCAAAGATGGAATATAACGACCACCTCTGGGCGATCATGAATGTGGAATGATCGATCTACCAGGCTCTACATTTCCACATCACTACAACCTTCAAACATTTAAAGTCAACGTGCACAGGCATCTCTTTTATTCCTCTCCCCTCTCTCCCTAAACGCCCGTGCACTGAAATAATGTGATGGTATTCATATCCCCTTTCGCACGCAAATTATATATATGTACTCGTATATATAAAATATAATAAAAAAAAAAATTTCGATATTTATAAAATAAAGAGTTTTGTTTCCAGATATCTAAGTGGAAGGAAGGGTTAAACTATAGGTCCCTACCAGTCGTGTAAATGCGAAAACCTAAGCCGGCCCCTCTAAACTGTTAATGCAAATATTTGTTGTTTAAGTTGTTATGAAATAGAAAACTTGCTTAAGTCTAACTAACTTTTTTTGTTTTTAATATTTAAATGATTAACCTTATATACTTAATTATCGTCAAACATTTGTTAATTTACCCTATGGTTCGATACAGTGCTTCTATGTCGTTCTACTCGATCTGTAAATAATATCAATTAGATTAATATTTGTTATCAGCGCAACCGTACGACGTTGCTCAATTGCATAAACCGTTTGAAATTTGGACATTTTCAGCTTCTTGCTGTTGTGCAGTCATTTTTCTCGCTCTCTTGACTAGCAGCCACCAAGCGCGTAACATCGTTCACTCTATCGAACCAGTGGGGATCTTTTTTGATTCTTTCGATTGTCTTGGTCGAATTAAAGATTAAAATAAATTGTCACGTTTTGGATACCTCCTTTTTTTTTTGTTTTAATTCGCTACCAAAATTGGTCCTTCGAGCCGGATTAAATTATTCCGTTTTTTTTGGTTTCGAGCCTATTGGTATTTCGGGTGGTTGCTAGTACTGCTGAAAATTCTTTGGAAGGATAAGGTAACACAAGTATCTGGGTAATTGTTGTTATCTTTTGTGGATTATCATCGTTGGATTTATCTGAGTTCCTGTCGAATTTGTTGCTGAGGAGTTGCTATTCGGGGTGAAATAGTAGTTAGAATCGTGGTCTGGTTCGGTGTAAAGTTTACATGTTTCTAGGTAGCACGTGTTGGGTATTCCTCATTGGCTATAACCAAATTATTTATAATGGATGTGCTTAAGCAAATACGAGGCCATTTAGCCCTGCAGTCGTCGCGCGGATTACTATTGTAATCCACCAAATTTCCTTTTTTTCTACAAGAAATCCGAAATTTTTATTTTTTTAATTTATTTTTTTTTTTTTTTTGTATTATGAAGTAATAATTTATGTTTTTTATCTTTAAGTAATATGTAATTGCATTTTGCAGCAAAATAAATTTGAAAAAATTAAAGCATACGGGTTTTACTTTAATTTTAAAATGGATTACATATGTAATCCGCGCGACGACTGGTGTGACTTTTTGGTGCGCGACGACTGCAGGGTTAAA
This sequence comes from Pocota personata, assembly GCA_963082735.1. Lineage (NCBI taxonomy): Eukaryota > Metazoa > Arthropoda > Insecta > Diptera > Syrphidae > Pocota > Pocota personata. Next base: position 74,637,445 of record OY720431.1, read on the forward strand.
GGGTACTATTACAAGAGCGAATAATTTCTCGTCGGACATTGCCGACGAAGTTGGGGTTGAGGTCCTGGAAGCCCGTCTCGAGCGTTTGGAGGACACGTGGAAAGAATTCTGTAGCAACCAAAATGAACTTTTCAAATTTCATTCCGAACAAGGATTCGGGGACCCCGAAGTAGACTTTAAAGTGACCGAAACGAAATATATTGTCACCAAATCTGCCCTTATTAAAGCAATTCGCAAGAGAATTCCCGCGCGCGATGAAGCAAAAGCTATTTCTACAGACAATTTTATTAAAGAACAATCCGCGTTGCTAGAGAAACTTCTTGAGAAACCTGCTCCTTCTACTTCAAACCCAAAATCGCACGTAGAATTAGAGTTGGAGTTACCTCAATTTAAATTACCATCGTTTTCGGGTGATTACCGCGAGTGGCCTGGATTTCGGGTCATATTTCTAGGAAGCATAGACCGTAAACGCAATCTACCCTCCGCACAAAAATTGCGTTATTCAAAATCGTTGTTACGGGATAATGCAGTTGAATCATGTAGAAATTTCGGATTCTAACTACTTGCCTGCTTGGAAAAACTTGAACATCGGTATGACAAGCCTTTATGCATTATAAACGCGTATATAGAAAGTTATTTGAAAATACCCACAGTGACAGTTGCGGACGCTACACATTTACGCAAGCTTGTAGATAATGCAGATGAGGTTGTTCGCGGGTTAAAGGCGCTAAAATCGGAAAGTAGAGATCTGTGGTTGATTTATATTCTTCTTAATAAAACGGACATTGAAACGCGTAAGGCTTGGGCGTTAGAAAATAAGTCTTCGGAAGACTCTACCATACAAGAGCTACTTGAGTTCTTAGAAGACAGGTGCGATGCTTTGGAAGCCAGTGAATCCAAAAACCGGGTTATTCGAAATGTGCCGCGTTCTACAATTTTTTCAAATAATATTAAAAGCATTGCTGTCTCGAAAATTTCTTGCCCCAGATGTAACGAAAATCATTTTCTCGCCCAATGTTCACAGTTTCTAACGATGTCAATTCCCTCTCGTCGTAGTTTTGTCAGGGATCAGAAATTGTGTTACAACTGCCTGGGTACTAAGCATTCTTCATCACAATGCCGAGTAAAATCTCGCTGTTCCCATTATCATAATCGTCATCACACCTTAGTGCACCTGGAAAACTTAAATCGGACCGGTAGAGAAGCCAATCTAGTTGAGACTCCGATTGCAGAAGATTCTTCTTCTGCTACAAGCAACTCGTTAACGATTGTAAACAATCATATGTATAATGATACTCGTCCATATGGCATTCTACCCACTGTCGTAGTAAAGGTAATGGATGCTACAGGCAAACCTCAGCTTTGTCGTTTACTACTCGATACAGGATCACAAGTCTCGGTTGTGACCGAAAGTTCTGTGAATAGATTAGGCCTTCGTCGTCGCAATGCTCGATTGCTTATTTCTGGAATATCTTCCCTCGAAGCTGGCGTAACACATGGTTTTGTAACGCTCAGCTTACATTCTCGTTTTGACTCGAACGAAATGGAAGTCGAAGCTTACATCCCGAACAAAATTACTTCGCAAACGCCCATACTTCCTTTTGAGTTTAACAATCCCTTACACCTGATAGAGCTTCAATTGGCCTAACCCGGATTTAATACGATTTAATCGGATCTGACAAGATCTGGAGTATTTTATGTGATGGTCATCGCATGGATGTTCAGGGACGTCTAATTGCCCACAACACTGTATTCGGTTGGGTGATAGCTGGCAACATGCCAGACCAAGAGATCGTTTCGTTGCACGTGGGGGTTGACAATAACCTAGATGTGCTGCTAAGATAATTTTGGGATATTGAGGAATTTCCTAACAATCGATCGACTCCGAAAAACGAGGACCTCATTGATACACATCTCTCTAATACCTTCTCCCGAGCACCTGACAGTAAATATATTGTGGAGCTGCCATTTCGACAACGTGATGTCAGTTTTGGCAATACTATTTCGGGTGCAATATCTCGATTATTAGCCATGGAACGTCGTTTCTCCCGTTGTGAAGGTCTTCGTTCAGAGTATTGCAGATTCATGAAAATATACCAGGAGTTAGGACACATGGAACGTATCCCGGAAAACGAGATTGAACCTACTTCTGGAAAAGTCTTTTATTTGCCACACCACGCTGTCGTCACAAACAAAATACGAGTGGTTTTTGACGGTTCACATAAGGATACTAACGGATTAAGCTTAAATGAGATGTTGTTTGTAAGACATCCACTTCAGCGTAATTTAATAAATGTGTGTATGCGATTTCGGCTGGACAAATATGTCTTTTGTGCGGAAACTATTAAAATGTTTCGCCAAATTTGGGTTGATGTGAAACATCGCGACTTTCAGCCCAAAACGATCCTATTGTACATTTTCGGTTATCTACCGTAACCTACGGTACTTCACCTACACCCTTTTGGCCATGCGAGTTCTTCGACAATTAACTTTAGATTATCAGCATCTGTACCCTATTGCTTCGCATTCGATCTTGCACGACTTTTACGTCGATGATATCCTGGCAGGCGCCGATCCGGTGTCCGAGGTTATAAATTTGAAGCAGCAATTGATTGAGCTACTCTCCTGTGGAGGATTGAAGTTGAGTAAATGGAGTTCGAACTGCTGGTCGATTTTGAATGGCGTCAACTGCAGTCAGACTATTGCAGTGGACATGGATTCCACGAGAAATTGGACAAAAGTTGTTGGATTGGTTTGGAATCCTTACCATGATATCTTCACCATTAAAATATCTTTAAATCAACAATCGTCACTCACTAAGCGAAATCTACTGTCAGAAGTTGCAAAGATTTTTGATCCAGTAGGTTTCCTAGCTCCTTCCACTATTTTGCTAAAAATATTGTTTCAGGAGTTGTGGGTTCATAAAGCCAAAATAGGATGGGACGATCCTTTGCCCTCTGAAGTAGCGGACAAATGGAACTCGTATAGAAAGGACTTACCCGGTTTCGAAAATATTGAAATTTCAGAAAGGTGTATGTTCAATTCTAAATATTTTGATTTAGTCGGAATCTCTGATGCTTCCCAGAAGGCATATTCCGCGGTGGTATACGCCCGTAGTATCTCTGAAAATGGCGTAATCCTCGCTCCGTGTGGAACCATATTCGCACCGAAGAAAACCCTGTTGACTGTGCTTCGAGAGGAGTCGAACAAAAGAAGTTGCTACATTTGGGGATTTGGTGAAAAAATGTCTGAATATGTAGGTAGAGTTAGGGACAAATATGAAATCATGATTATTGGAGATATAAATACAGATATGCAGCCAAATCTTTTAACTCGAACACCATCGGAATGTTTAATGCTTATCGCTCCTACACCGGCATTTTCACCACAAATATATTATATATTCAACACAAATAACCTATCTTCCTCACCTGTGTTACGCTTATCGACCTCATTTCAGTTAGTACTGGGGATACAAAAACAAACATACAGGAAAGTTACAATCCATCTGGAACAGATCGTATGATACCCTATCGCCCTATCTTTTAGCACAAGCCTAATAAAGTGAGCATGGCGTTGCGATGCAATGATATTTTTTTATATAGAGAATATTTCCGCGATTTTTAGGAAATTTTATTACAATACTGTTGTTATAACATTTTTTTTTAGCAGAAAGTGGGTCTGGCTCCCACAATTTCTGACCGAAGTTGACTGATTCTGGGGAGATATTCACAATAAGACTTAACCATCACCGTAAATAGCTTTGAAACGGGCAACAATTAAAAGACGGGTTACGCGAATTTCATCATGCTAAGTCAATGAAAATACTACCTCGTCAAAGGCAAGGTGTCAGAGTTCTCAGGTAAGTTTAAAGAATGGGTACGATTTCGCGACTTGTTTATCGCAATGGTACAGTCCAGGCAGTCTCTAACGGGCGTCGAGAAAATGGAGTATCTGCAGACTCGTTTGAAACGAGATGCATCGTCGCTTATTAAACATCTTCCGCAAAGTAATAAAAACTTTACCGTGGCATGGGAGCTCGTGAAATCGCATATTGATAAGAATAACGTCATTATGGTGGCTCATTTAGACAACATCTTCGAGCAGCCGGCTCTTGAAAGCAATTCGTTAGCCATTATTAAAGTTTAATTAACTTGCATTAATAAAAATGTAAATGCTCTGCGGGCATTAGAGTTGCTAGTAGATCAGTGGGGTACTTTACTTATTTATGCACTTTGCAAAAGCTCGACTCCGAAAATAGAATACTGTGGTATCATGAAATAAAAAGCAAGTCTAAACCATCGATTTCAGAATTTATAACTTTCTTGGAAGGCGGAATAAATGAATTGTAAACTATAAATTCAGCTCGTGCTGGACGCGTCAACACTTGATCAGTAAACCGGTCCCCAGGGATGCAAGTAAGCGTGTGTTAAATGCAGTGGTTACAGGCGAGAGCTTGTAAAATCAAATAAAATCTGCGTCAACTGTCCTCGTTCCAGGCATACGTTTTAAATTCCAAGTTCTCGGTTTGTAAGCTGTGCTCGAGAAAACACAATACGTTATTACACCAAAATAACTCAGACGCAGAACCACGTCCAGTAAACTCGAGATCAACCGATGTCACCGCGAATAGTTTGTCCATAGCAGCACTCTTATCGCGATTGTTTGACGATGTTGCCAGATGCTATCTATCATGAACGCGTACGGTCAGCTGCACGATTGCAGAGCGTTACTCGATTCCAGGTCTCAACCGACGTTGACATCCGAAGCATGCGTGCAGCATTTACTGCTAAAACGGCTTCACGCGCAAAGTACTAACGGTGGCGCTAATCTCGTCTTGTGCGAGTCGACTAAACCGAATGTGACTTTTACGAACGTTGATGTTCCCAAAGCTAAATTTATGTTTTTTGAGCATTTGACTCTTGCTGATACTGGATGCTGCACACCAAATAGAATCGATATTTTACTTGGAGCATACATGTTTTTCGATATTCTCGCCGTAGGGAAAATCGTGCATCCTGCAGGTTCACCAATAGCCCAAAACACCATTTTTGGGTGTATAAATATACTACATACCAAGGTGGACTTGGACGCTCTTTGCGATGACTCTGAGATTACGAGGATCTTCAGAATCTACAACAAACGGATGTCGAAGAGACTGATCAAATCGAAGAGCATTTCATGGCTACTCATCGCATCTGCCCGATTGCAGGTACGTAGTTAATTTACCGTTCAAGAACACCTAGGTCGAGTTTGGCGATTCCGGGAAGGCAGCGTTGAAGCGTCTTTTTTTTATAATTTGCGCGCCAAATGGGATATGAATACAATTAAATTATTTCAGGGCACGGGCGTTTGTAGAAATTGAGAGAGAGAGAAAGAAAGATTGGTGTATTGGGTCTGAAAATTAGGTGGTATTAAATTTCAGTAAACTCCAAGGGTGGCGTCCAGATAACTGGGGAGCTTATTTGTTTTTCTTTTTGTCACAGTATTTTTTTCCCTCCACCTGATGTCATCATCACGATCAAGTTGCATTTAAGCCATATGACCACCCTACTGCCTGTGTTATGCCTTTGCAGTAGAGTTGACTAAGCTTTCGCAATTGATCGACTTTTTTAGTTATTTCAGACGAAATAAATAGATGATTGTTGAAATCAGGATTTGAACCGTGAACCAAGAGCGTGACAAGCGTTGTGGTTCCCACTACACCACGGCCACCCATGCAATGGAACGATGATTCTCTATCGATCCAGTCCTCAAACGTGAGTATACGGTATTCATGCGAGAATACGAACAATTAGGTCAGATAATAAACTACCCAGATGTCTCATTCATATGGAAAGAAGTGATATATGAAAACGAAATTCACTAAAAAAAAGCTTTTTAAAAAGCTTAAACTTCTAACAAAAGGGAACAAATCAGAACACAGAACATTTGTTTTTTCTGCTCACTTTTTAGTCCATCGTGTCACTCACACATACCCTTGTTTACCTTCACTGCAAAAAAGAAACAAACAAAATATTTTGTGCGACTGCGGTCACGGAGTTCTGATGCCGACACGTTGGTAGGATGGATATGGAGTATCTGTATAGATCGTATATATACATATATGTGCAAATGGTTGGGCTTATGTTGTGTGCTTGTTATTTTGTCTGTATGTATGTACCTTATTTTCAGCACTTGATTAAATAAATATGCACTTTATTAAATATATAAAAATGCCTTAATACATTCTTTGATTATATTTTCCTTTAAGTTAGATTCAAAAGGTAGTTTTCGAAAGTATTCGGAAAATATTTGAACATGAAGACGGCATACTTGAAAATTTTTTCTGACGGCCATAAGAGAACCGTATTATATTCTTTTAATTTTATCAATACTTCCGTTAGATCGAAATTCTGTTTGTCCTTTGACATTTCTTCAGCGCAATTTTCACAGATTTTGTTAATTTTTTTTTGTTTTAAAGATGCAATATCCGGCAAAGTATCTTGTAGCTAGGTCGTTGACCTGTGGTACCTTGACTGATCTTGGGTCTTCATCTGGTGGATTAACTATGTTGTTCGTATTCATGTTATTTTCAAAACATTCCTCATTCTTAAGAATGTCGTGATTTTGTGATAGCTCTTGGGTAAGTATTATTTGTTCTTCTATATCACTCTGTAAAATAGCATTCCAATCCACCTGTAGAGATTCCAAATCGTCTTCTTCGCAGTTGGAACATTTCGATTTGAATAAAAATTTTATCGATATAACTTTGGCTAGCAGGCAGTTAAATTCGGAAATATTTGGATTACTTTTATTAATATTCCGCGCTCTTACTTTACCAAATAAGTTCTCGAACGGATCTTGATTAAATTTATTTATATAAATGTAATATAAACCATTATGATCCATGAATCAGTCGCAGGTGTTTTTCTAGATATCGAAGGGGCATTTAACAATGTGAAAACTCAAAAAATTGTGGAGGCACTCTCGATATACTGTAATAATCAAATAATAAACAATTGGCTAGAACACATGCTTACAAACCGCATTATCACCCCTTCGCTGGGACACGAAACAAGAAGGGGAACAGTCCGTACGGGAACACCACAGGGGGGGGATAGTATCTCCTTTTCTGTGGGTGCTCACAATGGACAACCTTTTAAAAACACTGGATGGAACCTGTGCGAAATGTGTAGCGTACGCAGATGACCTAGCCGTTCTGATAAGAGGTAAGCACCTGAACTTCATACGAGAGCTTATGCAAAACACCCTTCGAATCATAAAAGAATGGACGGAGGAGAGTGGATTAGAAATAAATCCAAATAAAACGGAAATGGTTCTTTTTACAAAGAAAACCAAATCCCAAAGCCATTATATTGGACAGGAAACTGACCTGGAGACAGAACCTGGAAGAAAGAGTCACCAAAGCCAGGTGAGCATATTTGATATGCAGGAGGGCCATCGGGAAGTCATGGGGCTTGAAACCGAAACAGGTCCATACGAATGCGTAATAAAACCTATCATCTTCTACGGTGTAGTTGTATGGTGGCCAGTGATGAGCAAAAAGTATGCAAGAGACTTGCTAACTAAGGTGCAACGTATGGTCTGCCTGGGTATTACAGAAGCACAATCCTCAACACCAACCGCGGCCTTGGAAGCGATACTAAAAATTCTACTAGTACACCTCGAAGCGAAAAAGATTGCCGGTATTTTAGCCTCACGGCTTAGAACTGTCGGCCATTTCATCGGTGGTGCAAATACGGGACATCGGAAAATCACCGAAATGATAAGAGTAATGACACCACTCCTTGATTGCCCCAGTGATGTTGTTGGAAAATTGTATAGGTTCTCCAACAACGTTCGAAAATTCGAAACAATTTTCCCCGCAAGAGAATATTGGACTTATGAAAGAACGACAAGAAACTCCAATCGGATATCGGTATACACAGACGGATCTAACATATCTGGGGAATCAGGGGCTGGCAGCTTTAGTGTTAACCCACCGATTGAACTTGCTATTCACCTAGAAGCATTTGTATCGGTCTAAGCAGAAGTCTATGCAATTATGAAGGCAACTAAAATACTCGCAGAAGACACCAGCGAAGGGAGGCAAATCGACATCTGCTCGGACAGCAAAGCAGCAATTAGCGCGATTACAAACTCCATGTCGAAATCACGACTAGTAAGGGAGTGCAGAACTAAATTGAACTTACTTGCCAGACGCAATAGAGTCTGTCTCACATGGGTACCGGGGCACGAAGGTGTACCGGGTAACGCAAAAGCAGACGAACTAGCAAGGAAAGGAACAGAAAACACAAAACTGAAGCCGGATAATACAATAGGGGTCCCTCTGATAACTATTAAAACAATAATCAATGAAAAGATACGACAAGAGTTTAATAACTACTGGACGAATCTAGACACGTGCAAAGTGGCTAGATCTGTAATAACTAAACCAAGTAACAACACAGCAAAAAGAGCTCTTAACTCAAACAGAATACAATTGAGATTGATGGAGGGACTTTTAACAGGGCACATCAATCTCAACATACTTTCGTTCAGACTCGGGATAGATGATACAACAATCTGTGCCAACTGTGAGAAGGAGGAGGAAGATATAGAACACTTCATCTGCCACTGCCCTGCTACAGCTAGGCTAAGACTGAAAATTCTGGGGTCTCCAAGGATTCCGGATATTACACACCTCAATAAGAAAGAAATCGGGGATATATTGGAGTTCGCCAGACGAACACTACGATTCCCGGATATAGTTTCCCGTCGATACTACCCATGATCCCTAGACATAAATCCTCTCAACTCATAAATCCCAAAGCATAGCACTATTCCCTACAGTTACATAGATGAGGGGAACACAACGGGCCCAATGGAGGTCTAAGTGAAGAGCATAAGCTCACCCTCTTAAACCAACCAACCATTCTTCAAAATAAGAGACTCACATGCACACATGGTAACCCATTCAATACTTCATTCAAAAACTAGATGTAACCCGATTTCATTAATAAAAATAAGTTACCGTGATTTCGTCATTTGTTAACATCAGCCACACAAAAGAGCAACCAACATTCAACCCCTTTTTGGGTTTGAGGTGATTCAAAACAATTGCAACAACAAACATCTTTCAACTAGCAAGGTCGGTAAAATATACTGCTCTTGTGACAAATAAATATGTACTTACATACATGCATTTCCCACCACAAATTGCATTTCTGCGCAATTACTCGTGACTTCATGTTTGTTCGAACCATTTCGATACCAAAATCACTTATTGGACATTTTGAATATTGCCCTAGTATCGCGTTCTTCCGATGGTCATTATTTGCCAGTAGGTCAAGCGAATTTCGCAACCATGTTTACTTCCTTCCCATGGTAGACCAAGTTAAAGCAAGCATATATAGTATATGTAGATTTGCATTATCAGACAGTAATTGTTTTGGCTGGAACATTATGCCTAAATTCATATTAAGCGCTCAAAATTGAGTCATTGTCAACCGACACCTATTTGTCGGTCAAAAGAAAACAAATTGGAAACAGAAATTGAACCGAGCAAATTAATTGAATAGTTTAGTTCTTCTACTGTAACATCATTCGAATCCAGTAATAATTCGTTGCAGTTTTCATATGTAACCTTAGATCCCGTTGGATCAAAATAAATGAACTCATCATCAGATATACCAACACTTCGTTTTAACAAGAGAGAAGGGTAAGCATTTTTTTTTTAAATATTTCTTTCCAATAAAGGCATTCTTAAAATGTTTGCTGTATATATAGGGCGTTTTAAGGCTTTTTATGTGTTCCCGAGACCCCTCTGCTAAAGGTAGCCATTCATCGTATTTAACTGTTCCTTTTTTAGGAAATTTAAATAATTTTCCATCAGGCAATTCATTTTTGGTTATAGAACAGTGTGCAATTGCGCACTTCGTTCTTTTCCAGGACATTTTTTCCTTGGAGTCAATTTTCTTATGCCTTTTATTTTTTTAGTATATGTATGTAATATATATGTATGTTAGTAATTAACCTGAAAATCTAAATGATTGATATTCGAGCAAAATCTCTCAAACCTTCTTTTCATATACAAAGCATAAGCTTTTACAAAACTTCCATTCATGAAAATTTATTCTTTTGCTGCGGTGGTATGGAAATCACACCGTCATGCATCTTCATGCCCCTTCCCGCATACCCCTTTACACTTCATCACCTCGTTCGTTTCCATGTCACAACACACGATGAGAAAAAGAACTTTTCCCACACGACCGAATGGAGTGAGGAAAAAGAAAAGGCTTTATTTGTGGTACTTATTCTGAAAGCTCTCTGTCTGCCAGGACAAAAATATGCTTAATTTGTTTATATGGGCGTGCGACATCTGGGTAGTTTATTATCTGTACTCAAACGAAATCCATCGGCAAGTGTTTTATCTGGCGCACCACGTAGTACTTAAACCCTCTAGTATGACTACTAATTGGAGGGTAGTCTTCGATGCGACGTCAAAATCCAGCAATGGTGTATCGCTCAACGATTGTCTATTAGTGGGACCTACTATTCAAAAAGACCTTATTACATCGCTAATTAAATTTCGAAAATTTTGCTTTGCAGTTAAGGCGGATATAGCCAAGATGTAAGCGAGTGCTAGTATCATAAATGAATTTTATGTCGATGACTATATCTCAGGTGCCCACTAGCTTGAAGAGGCCATTTAAATTAAAAACGATATAAATAAAATCTTTAGCTGAGCCGGTTTAGAACAGCTCAAATGGGCGTCAAATTCATCGGATTTTTTAATTGAAATTGAACCTAGCTATCGCGAACTCTCTACGGATCTATCTTTCGGTGGAGCCGAGGTCAAGACGTTAGGTCTAATTTGGGATACCAAGGTCGATTGTTTTAAATTCAACTTCTCGTCGCCATCAATAAAGTGTCAAATCACCAAAAGGGAGGTGTTATCCAATATTGCGAGCATTTTTGATCCTCTAGGCTGGCTATCGCCAACGGTCGTGAAGATGAAGATATTTATGAAGAAGCTCTGGGTTCGCAAGGTAGATTGGGATACGTATATTCCTCCGGAGTGCTATGAAGTAAGGGCAGCTTTCAGGGCAGATATTAGCCAACTTAGTCTTATAAGGATACCACGATGGCTTAGTTACAAGCAGAGTCTCTCGATAGAACTTCATGGTTTCGCGGATAGTACAGCCCGATGATAGCTTTCATACGCCGTTAATTTGCGCTAAAACACTCGTTGCGCCACTCAAACCACCATTATCTATACCGCGGCTTGAATTGTGCGGCTCTTTACTGCTAGCGACTGTTTAGCAACGTTAAAGATGTCCTCGGTATTCATGATATCAAGTGCTTCGCATACACTGATTCTTCAATAGTTCTTCATTGGATACGAGGTCGACATTCCGTCAAGAATCCTGCGGATTGCGAGACTTATGGTTTGATGCTAAAGCATTTACCGCGGCTAGACATCTGGTGGAAGGGTCCATTGTTTCTTCGTGACCACGTAGATACCTTCTCAGAGCTGCCAAAAATAAAGGAAACTACAAATGGAGAATCAACGACATGCCTAACGCGTTCATCGGTATCCGAATGAGATATATTCTGCAGATTTTCAAACTCTTCTTCTTCTTCGCGTCGTCGGACGTTGTCTTTGGTGGCGCGATTACTGCAAGATATCTGGACCGTACCACAAAAGACTAATTCTGTCTCCACAAAATATACGTTCAGCGGAAATCGCACTTTTCAGATTTGCTCAAGGTCATACGTTCCCACGCTCGTTTACATCGCAACCAGCCTTTGCAGTTAAAGAGCAAGATTTCGCGAATGAACCATTTCATCGACCAGGACGGCATATTACGGGTAGGTGACAGATTAGAGATCGCTAATATTTCTTTCGACGAAAAACACCCTGTCATTCTACACAATGACCATCATCCTCATGAATGTTCCCAAAGCATGTTAGTGCTGGATTGTCATTTATCGAACATGCATGCGGGCATCCGTCAAATGTCATATCTGGTGTGTCTCAATTATTTCATACTCGGTGTGCAACACTTCATTAAACGGGTAGTTTACCAGTGTGTAACCTGCGCGAGACAGCGCGTTGCACCGTACACGCAATAAATGGCGAATCTTCCAAAGCACCGATTAGAACCTTGAGCGATATTCAGGAGTACCGGAGTTGACTTCGCTGGTCCTTTCATCACCCCGTCTTGGAAGGGTCGCAGCGCTAAGCAGTATAAGGCCTACATCTCGCTCTTCATTTGCATGACTACGAAGGCATTGCATCTGGAGGCTGTGACGGAGTTCTCATCCTCAGCGTTTATATCGGCGCTTCGTCGTTTCATCGCTAGGCGAGGCAAGTGTCAAATTTCGTCGGTGCCAACCAACAGTTGCGTGAATGGACAAATCTTCTTCAGTCTACCCAGTTTTAGGAATCCGTATCCGTAAATGCCAATCCGTATTGATTGGCATTTTATACCTCCTCATGTCCCTCACTTCGGAGGAATATGGGAGGCCGGCATCAAGACGATCAAATACCACCTTTGAAGAAAACTCGGTGATACTTCGGTGACGTTTGAAGAGTTTACCACCATCCTGGGCCAGGTTGAAGCTTGCGCGAATTCCAACCCTCTCTGCATTAAATTCGAAGGCGATGACGATCCACTTACTCCAGCGCAGTTTTGAATAATGCGACCAATGGCAAGTGTTCCATATCAGAATTTCTTGGGTTCACAAGTTTCACCCCGAGGACGATGTCAATATTTGCAGCGACTCGTGCAAGAGTTCTGGAGAAGGTGGTCAACCGACTATAGATGATGTTTCAGCCTAATGTAAACACCTATGCACACAAACCTCTTCAACCTGTTTTTTTTTTCTCTCTCCTTTCTCCTCCTTCTTACTTTTTTTTTTGTTCCCTTTTTTTTTTTTTTTTGTACAGTTATTGTTAGTTTTTTTTTTTTTGTCTTCTGCACTTGAATTTGTAAAATCGTATTATCAGTATAAAATAAATCAAAGGTGATAGAATTTTGATAAACGATCGTGTTTTATTTCGTTCGCTATACAATTGGCCTGCGATTTTGATGGCAATTCGTTCGAAAGGTGCACGCACGGTGTATAGATGCATTTTTCCTTGACTTTTAATTCTAACTCCTTTGCTAGATGCACTCGCGAAGCATTTTCTGCACCAGCTTTCGACGTCGTCTCTTGCACTGAGCCAATAAAAATATTTTCGTACATTTTTCCTTACGGTGGGGCTTCTATCAGAGATGTCCTTTCCGTCTGTTTTCTTCGTCGATGTCTGGACCTTCTCTCTGAACTTTCCGAATTTTCTCTGCATTACAGCTCCTACCCTGTGGAAGGAAATAAGGTGATTTTCCTCTTGCCGCACACAATGTTTGCAACGGATCTTACGTGGTTGTCGAGGAACGTATCCTCATTAGAGTGTACCATACAAACAACGCTATATTTCGCATACAGTCATATATCTGTAACCATTCAATCCACCTTTCGACCTGAACATCGCGATTTATGGTATTAGTAGTGTCTGCATTCACTATGAATGTTATGCCGGGAGTGCGGTAGGCTAGTATTCAGACTTCACAAAGTTTTTGCTTATGATCCTTAAAGCCTTTCCTACACTCACCCATTTAAATTGTCTTCCTTATTCCGTCAGCTGATGCAAGCTCCTCGAGATTCCGGAAAAGTACTTCACGAATCGTCTGTGGCGTGTGGCAAATATCAGGAAGCTCCTCAGCTGGTGATCACTTTTAGAAACTGGCCAGTTTTTCACTACTACTGCTTTTTCTTTCATTAGCTGTCATACCTCCTAATGAAATAATGTGCCCCGAATACTTAACTTCTGGTCTAATGATCTAAAATGAACACACTTGTTATGAGCTAGGGGCAGGCCACGGAGGCATCTTCAGTGTGGATGAAGGGGACGGTGGCACGCACGCGGTTGCACGGCTTACCTCGTCGGACGGGGCTGGTTCTTGTCTCCCATTACTCTCACACCACCTGCTCAAACACAAAATATAGTGCCATAAGTGTATTAAAAGAAACCTAACAGAGAAGAGAAGAAGCTAACCTAATTAGACCACGGACGGACATAGAAAAGGTAGGAAAGAAGACAGGAGAAGAAGAAGAAGCTCAAGCTCTTATGCCCATATCCCGGAGAAAGGAGGGTATGCCAGATCTAACCTAAACGTAACTATTCTAATCTAAACCTAATCTATTCTAAAACTTATGATAAACCCTAAACTGTACCTAAACTAACTTATATCTATCCTATTCTAGCCGCATACTACGGCATCTGTATCCCCTAGTCTCTCCAGGATGTGGATTCGTCTCGTCACAGAGACGTGCCAGGTGTTGATGGCACCAGCATGGCCAACCCACCCTCGTGTCTGGAAGACACAACCTTCGCCATCTCCTTGGCCAATATTCACTAGAGATGGCCCCTAATGCCTCAATCCAGCCACTATTGTCTAATATCCTGTACTTAAAGTGCGTAAGGTCGTCACGTACGGTCTTTATCACGTTGTCCTGTCAAGTCATCGTCGCACCTGATCAGCAAAAGGACGGCCTTCCCATTCCCCCACACACCATCATCGCACAAGATTTCTACCAGCACATCATTATTGTATGAATCGTACTACCATTAGATAAGTTTAAGATACAAATGAATTTATTCATGGGATCATTAAAATTGTATAGTTACAATGGTAATTCTATCACCCAGTAATTTGAATAATCTAAACTTTAGTTGAAACTAAGCTATCCTAAGTAACAAAAGAAGTCTGCTCTTAACACTATTATCAAAAAAAAATTCATCAAAAAAATGGAAATCAAAAAAATTTACTCAGTTTTTTTTTTTTTTTGTCCCCCGTTGTCCTGCCGCAGCACAAGAAGAGTTGCAGTTGCTGATGTTCCAGCTATGTTTTCGCGAAACGCAATTAAAAAAAAAAAAGTTAAGCGCAGAGCTCAATGTTAACCCTATCCTTACTTTACACTCGATTAGAAAGAAAATTAAAAAAAAAACTAAACTAATTCACTGCACTGCGTTTGCACTCAAACAAAATTGTATTGTTCCCTCGCTGTTCTTTTTTTATAGCTGCGGCAGTTGTGGTTCGGAACCTTGGGGCGGAGCACCTCCTTTCAATATTTTTCTGTGTTCTTTGCTCCTTTCTGTACCTTGCCTGCTTGGAGGATACCGGTTGGCCCCGTCTTGCGGTTTGATTTGCGGTCTCCGCTAGCCGTTGCTTACGGACATAAAAACCGGGTCTACCCAAAAAAGAATTGCAGAGGCTTTGGCGTAGCGGTTCGACCCAAGTCCTAGAAATTTGTCAAAAGATATAGATGGATAGATAAGATAAGATAATTTATTTATTTCTCTTATAATCCAAATAACAATTAAACCATACATGTGTAAGTGACATTTTTATTTATTTAAATAGTGATAATGCCACTTCAGATGCTTTACAGATGTATAATATAAAATGGGTGGGATGACCCTTTAAATAAAACTATACACACCAAAAAAAGAGAATAGGAACACAAATATGTATAAATACAATAAGCATTAATGCAGAGTACAATGAAACTAGAGAACAATTCGTTAAACCAGAATATCAAAGTAAAATTTAAAGCAATGATTCAATACTCCTGAGATCAAAGGAAAAAAGCCAAGTTTTTTTACATATGTTACAAACATTAAATGAGATCTTAACTCTCTGATTGAATGAGGAAGTTTGTTAAATAACCGACATGAAGCAACAGTATAAAAATTGCGAAAAGCTATAGTGCGAAAACCGGGAATTCATGATATCAAGTGCTTCGCATACACTGATTCTTCAATAGTTCTTCATTGGATACGAGGTCGACATTCCGTCAAGAATCCTGCGGATTGCGAGACTTATGGTTTGATGCTAAAGCATTTACCGCGGCTAGACATCTGGTGGAAGGGTCCATTGTTTCTTCGTGACCACGTAGATACCTTCTCAGAGCTGCCAAAAATAAAGGAAACTACAAATGGAGAATCAACGACATGCCTAACGCGTTCATCGGTATCCGAATGAGATATATTCTGCAGATTTTCAAACTCTTCTTCTTCTTCGCGTCGTCGGACGTTGTCTTTGGTGGCGCGATTACTGCAAGATATCTGGACCGTACCACAAAAGACTAATTCTGTCTCCACAAAATATACGTTCAGCGGAAATCGCACTTTTCAGATTTGCTCAAGGTCATACGTTCCCACGCTCGTTTACATCGCAACCAGCCTTTGCAGTTAAAGAGCAAGATTTCGCGAATGAACCATTTCATCGACCAGGACGGCATATTACGGGTAGGTGACAGATTAGAGATCGCTAATATTTCTTTCGACGAAAAACACCCTGTCATTCTACACAATGACCATCATCCTCATGAATGTTCCCAAAGCATGTTAGTGCTGGATTGTCATTTATCGAACATGCATGCGGGCATCCGTCAAATGTCATATCTGGTGTGTCTCAATTATTTCATACTCGGTGTGCAACACTTCATTAAACGGGTAGTTTACCAGTGTGTAACCTGCGCGAGACAGCGCGTTGCACCGTACACGCAATAAATGGCGAATCTTCCAAAGCACCGATTAGAACCTTGAGCGATATTCAGGAGTACCGGAGTTGACTTCGCTGGTCCTTTCATCACCCCGTCTTGGAAGGGTCGCAGCGCTAAGCAGTATAAGGCCTACATCTCGCTCTTCATTTGCATGACTACGAAGGCATTGCATCTGGAGGCTGTGACGGAGTTCTCATCCTCAGCGTTTATATCGGCGCTTCGTCGTTTCATCGCTAGGCGAGGCAAGTGTCAAATTTCGTCGGTGCCAACCAACAGTTGCGTGAATGGATAAATCTTCTTCAGTCTACCCAGTTTTAGGAATCCGTATCCGTAAATGCCAATCCGTATTGATTGGCATTTTATACCTCCTCATGTCCCTCACTTCGGAGGAATATGGGAGGCCGGCATCAAGACGATCAAATACCACCTTTGAAGAAAACTCGGTGATACTTCGGTGACGTTTGAAGAGTTTACCACCATCCTGGGCCAGGTTGAAGCTTGCGCGAATTCCAACCCTCTCTGCATTAAATTCGAAGGCGATGACGATCCACTTACTCCAGCGCAGTTTTTAATAATGCGACCAATGGCAAGTGTTCCATATCAGAATTTCTTGGGTTCACAAGTTTCACCCCGAGGACGATGTCAATATTTGCAGCGACTCGTGCAAGAGTTCTGGAGAAGGTGGTCAACCGACTATAGATGATGTTTCAGCCTAATGTAAACACCTATGCACACAAACCTCTTCAACCTGTTTTTTTTTTCTCTCTCCTTTCTCCTCCTTCTTACTTTTTTTTTTGTTCCCTTTTTTTTTTTTTTTTGTACAGTTATTGTTAGTTTTTTTTTTTTTGTCTTCTGCACTTGAATTTGTAAAATCGTATTATCAGTATAAAATAAATCAAAGGTGATAGAATTTTGATAAACGATCGTGTTTTATTTCGTTCGCTATACAATTGGCCTGCGATTTTGATGGCAATTCGTTCGAAAGGTGCACGCACGGTGTATAGATGCATTTTTCCTTGACTTTTAATTCTAACTCCTTTGCTAGATGCACTCGCGAAGCATTTTCTGCACCAGCTTTCGACGTCGTCTCTTGCACTGAGCCAATAAAAATATTTTCGTACATTTTTCCTTACGGTGGGGCTTCTATCAGAGATGTCCTTTCCGTCTGTTTTCTTCGTCGATGTCTGGACCTTCTCTCTGAACTTTCCGAATTTTCTCTGCATTACAGCTCCTACCCTGTGGAAGGAAATAAGGTGATTTTCCTCTTGCCGCACACAATGTTTGCAACGGATCTTACGTGGTTGTCGAGGAACGTATCCTCATTAGAGTGTACCATACAAACAACGCTATATTTCGCATACAGTCATATATCTGTAACCATTCAATCCACCTTTCGACCTGAACATCGCGATTTATGGTATTAGTAGTGTCTGCATTCACTATGAATGTTATGCCGGGAGTGCGGTAGGCTAGTATTCAGACTTCACAAAGTTTTTGCTTATGATCCTTAAAGCCTTTCCTACACTCACCCATTTAAATTGTCTTCCTTATTCCGTCAGCAGATGCAAGCTCCTCGAGATTCCGGAAAAGTACTTCACGAATCGTCTGTGGCGTGTGGCAAATATCAGGAAGCTCCTCAGCTGGTGATCACTTTTAGAAACTGGCCAGTTTTTCACTACTACTGCTTTTTCTTTCATTAGCTGTCATACCTCCTAATGAAATAATGTGCCCCGAATACTTAACTTCTGGTCTAATGATCTAAAATGAACACACTTGTTATGAGCTAGGGGCAGGCCACGGAGGCATCTTCAGTGTGGATGAAGGGGACGGTGGCACGCACGCGGTTGCACGGCTTACCTCGTCGGACGGGGCTGGTTCTTGTCTCCCATTACTCTCACACCACCTGCTCAAACACAAAATATAGTGCCATAAGTGTATTAAAAGAAACCTAACAGAGAAGAGAAGAAGCTAACCTAATTAGACCACGGACGGACATAGAAAAGGTAGGAAAGAAGACAGGAGAAGAAGAAGAAGCTCAAGCTCTTATGCCCATATCCCGGAGAAAGGAGGGTATGCCAGATCTAACCTAAACGTAACTATTCTAATCTAAACCTAATCTATTCTAAAACTTATGATAAACCCTAAACTGTACCTAAACTAACTTATATCTATCCTATTCTAGCCGCATACTACGGCATCTGTATCCCCTAGTCTCTCCAGGATGTGGATTCGTCTCGTCACAGAGACGTGCCAGGTGTTGATGGCACCAGCATGGCCAACCCACCCTCGTGTCTGGAAGACACAACCTTCGCCATCTCCTTGGCCAATATTCACTAGAGATGGCCCCTAATGCCTCAATCCAGCCACTATTGTCTAATATCCTGTACTTAAAGTGCGTAAGGTCGTCACGTACGGTCTTTATCACGTTGTCCTGTCAAGTCATCGTCGCACCTGATCAGCAAAAGGACGGCCTTCCCATTCCCCCACACACCATCATCGCACAAGATTTCTACCAGCACATCATTATTGTATGAATCGTACTACCATTAGATAAGTTTAAGATACAAATGAATTTATTCATGGGATCATTAAAATTGTATAGTTACAATGGTAATTCTATCACCCAGTAATTTGAATAATCTAAACTTTAGTTGAAACTAAGCTATCCTAAGTAACAAAAGAAGTCTGCTCTTAACACTATTATCAAAAAAAAATTCATCAAAAAAATGGAAATCAAAAAAATTTACTCAGTTTTTTTTTTTTTTTGTCCCCCGTTGTCCTGCCGCAGCACAAGAAGAGTTGCAGTTGCTGATGTTCCAGCTATGTTTTCGCGAAACGCAATTAAAAAAAAAAAAGTTAAGCGCAGAGCTCAATGTTAACCCTATCCTTACTTTACACTCGATTAGAAAGAAAATTAAAAAAAAAACTAAACTAATTCACTGCACTGCGTTTGCACTCAAACAAAATTGTATTGTTCCCTCGCTGTTCTTTTTTTATAGCTGCGGCAGTTGTGGTTCGGAACCTTGGGGCGGAGCACCTCCTTTCAATATTTTTCTGTGTTCTTTGCTCCTTTCTGTACCTTGCCTGCTTGGAGGATACCGGTTGGCCCCGTCTTGCGGTTTGATTTGCGGTCTCCGCTAGCCGTTGCTTACGGACATAAAAACCGGGTCTACCCAAAAAAGAATTGCAGAGGCTTTGGCGTAGCGGTTCGACCCAAGTCATAGAAATTTGTCAAAAGATATAGATGGATAGATAAGATAAGATAATTTATTTATTTCTCTTATAATCCAAATAACAATTAAACCATACAGTTTACTTAAAAAGAGAAATATGTGTAAGTGACATTTTTATTTATTTAAATAGTGATAATGCCACTTCAGATGCTTTACAGATGTATAATATAAGATGGGTGGGATGACCCTTTAAATAAAACTATACACACCAAAAAAAGAGAATAGGAACACAAATATGTATAAATACAATAAGCATTAATGCAGAGTACAATGAAACTAGAGAACAATTCGTTAAACCAGAATATCAAAGTAAAATTTAAAGCAATGATTCAATACTCCTGAGATCAAAGGAAAAAAGCCAAGTTTTTTTACATATGTTACAAACATTAAATGAGATCTTAACTCTCTGATTGAATGAGGAAGTTTGTTAAATAACCGACATGAAGCAACAGTATAAAAATTGCGAAAAGCTATAGTGCGAAAACCGGGAACTGATACAAGATTCAAAAAATTACCACGTAAACTGTAGCTATCGATTAGTCTGAAATTAAGATTACCTGATCTTCTAAAGAACATTTTTAGCACTTTATAACAAAACAAGTGACGAACTGGAAGAATTTTCAGATCTCGGAAAAGAGGAAAACTGGAGTGTCTGTGAGATTTCCAACATATTCTCTTCATGACATGTTTTTGAAGGATCAAAAGAGGTTGTATTCTATTGAAATAAGATCCTCCACAGCAGGCAGTCCCATATTGAAATCTTGAATGAAAAATTTCATAATAGATTTTTTTAGAGAGTTCTGTAGAGCAAACCTTACGCAGATAATAAAAATTTCTAAGAGTGCTGCGAAAGTAAAGCCTCAAATTTTCCGTGTGGTTAAAGGAACTCAACCTCGAGTCAATGACAAGTCCCAAGTATTTGAACTCGTTAACAACTTCAACTTGAAAACACTTATCACTGCAGATGACACCGCAATTAAACGTATTAGTTGAAAAATCAGTGTTGCAGGTGCAATATGAGCCATAGGAAAAACCCACGTCATCTGCAAAAGCAGTTAATACGCCCTTAAAATAGAAACAGAACAATGAATGAATGTATACCAAGAAAAGAATTGATACTAGGATGGAACCTTAAGGTACTCCCAGATTAAGAAACTCCATATCACTCCTGATGCCATCAATAATAACTCTCTGAGGCCTATTATTCAAGTAAGATTTAAACCAATCTAAAATAAAACCCCGAAAACCAGCTTTTTCAATTTTACCAAGCAATATATCGTGGTTGACCAAATCAAAAGCTTTTGTTTAAACAACAAACAAACCAGCTGTATACATTTGTCCGTCCAGATTCCCAAAAATTTGCGAACAAAAATTTAAAAGTGCATCTTCTGTAGATCTTCCTTTTTGGAATCCAAATTGGACAGCACTGAAAAAGTTCGTTTTATTTAAAAAGGACACAATCCTATTTTTTATAGCTTTTTCAAAGATTTTGCTAATTGAAGGTAAAAGTGGTAATATTAGTAGTAAGTAATATTAATTTATTCTTTAAAAAATTCAAATTATGACAAATTATGACAATACAAGTAGTTTTTGAAGTTACATTATGGAATATAATATATGAATTAAAAAAAGAACCTGCCATCTATAGTTCAGAAGGAACTAGAGGCGAAAGCAGGGAGCCGTGTAAAAATTAATAACAAAAATAACAAAAATAAATGAAAAGATAGAAAGAAATATATTGAGATATTTACTATTAAGTTGACAACAAAAAAATATAGAAAAAGATAAGTATGTGCGTAACAGTAGTGAAAACACAGCAAGGAACTAATATTAATATAATATAAGGAGAGAATTCTTTAGATGATAACACAAAGCAGATTAGAAATGTCATCATAGCTTTTATTCAAGAGCCATAATTTTACCATCTTTAGAAATACGGATTTAATTCTAACGATTCTAATGTTATATGGTAAGTTACTATAGAGTCTGGGAGCCAAAATGGTAAAAAAAGTTGCAGAAAAATTGATGTGGTACAGTAACTAGATTCAAATTGTTTGTTCTTAGGTTATAGTAATCGGAGCTTCTATTCAGTTCATAGCCTGATCTAGAAAAAAATATCTTTAAGACCTTATAACAATATAAATGTTTTAAGGGAAGAATTTTAAGGCCTCTGAAGAGTAACAGACTAGTAAAACGACGATATTTATTACAAATAAGACGAATAATGTGTTTTTGAGAAATTAGAAGTGGGTTCATTTTGTGGAAATGAGTTCCACTCCATGAAACTAAACCATATTCGAGCCTAGAATGGACTAACCCATAATAGATGCACTTAAGAAGATCTCGGGAACAGAATGATTTTAGAAAGTACAGCTGTCTTGTTGCAGCTATAAGATACTTTTTAAGCGCACTCGTATGCTCGGACCAACTCATCCTCCAGTCAAGTGTAACACCAAGATACTTATACGATTTAACATTTTCTATAACGAAGCAATTCTCAGAACATGTAAGGGATTCAAAATATGTTTGTGCGGTTGTTCCTGATTTACAAATATTTTTACTATATAAAAATGTTCTGCATTTTGCACAGTGGAAATAAAACGTACCAAAGTCCAACTCCCTTCCACATAGTTTAAAAAACACTTCGTTTTATCACTAATCACCAGATTATGCTGTTGGAACCAATGACACAGAACTTCCAGGTCTTGATTTATGTCAGCAATTAAGTTTAAAGAAGAGTTACATTGAAAAGCACATGCCATGTCATCAGCAAACGCATTAATCTTACTATGAAAGTTCTGAGAAAATAGTGAGTTAATAAAGATTAAGAAAAGTATCGGTCCTAGCACAGAGCCTTGAGGAACTCCTATGGAGATGTTTCTAGAAGAACTCATTTGCCCATTAATTTTTACCCTCTGTTTCCTGTTTGATAAATACGACCTGAACCAGTTATGTATATTACCCCTAAAACCACAATTGTATAATTTTACTAAAAGATTATTATGATCGACAGTATCAAAAGCTTTCGTAATATCAATGAAAAGAGCCGCAGTCAGATTTCTGCAGTTAAAACTATCATAAATATTTGTGCAGAAATTTAACACGGATCCTTCAGTTGAAAAACCTGACCGAAAACCAAATTGGTACTTGCTAATGAAATTATTTTTATCTAAGAATTTGATCATTCTATTCTTCATAGCTTTCTCAAAAATCTTCGTAAACACTGGAAGTAAAGAAATAGGCCGATAATTATTGATAGCAGATTTTTCACCTTTGTTATATAAAGGTATAATTTCGGCTTGCTTAAGACCGTCTGGAAAAATGCCGCAGTAGATACTTTTGTTAAAAATATAACAGAGAATATCGCAAATATTTAGAGCTATTTTTTTAACGAAATTGTTTGAAAAACAGTTAGTTGTTGAAGAGTTCGAGTTTTTTAGTGAGTTAATAATTCTAAACAGTTCAAAGGACGTTATCGGTTCGGCAAAGAAACTATGAGCGACTGATTTACCTACACCTGTGCAGTTGCAGTTAGAGAATTCAGAACAGCTATCCGATACTACCTTAGTGCCAATCGAAGCGAAATACTCGTTAAATTTTTCAGCCAAATCTTTGGGGTCATTAATGGTGACATCGTTGCATTTAATACTATGAACTAGTGGGCTGACCGAAGATTTATTCTGAATTTCTTTAACAAGTTGCCATTCTTTTCTAGAATCACCACTAACCTCACGAAACCTGTTAGAATAATAATTGTTTTTACACAGAATAACATCTTTGAAAATATCATTACATAGTTGTTTATAAGCACTTAAAATATTAACATTATTCGGATATTTCGTTTTTTTCTTGTATATTTTTTTCTTTTTATTTATTTTGGTAACTAAGTCAGTATTGATCCAAGGCTTTAATCTTTTCAATTTATTCCCGATATTCTTTACTTTTTTCGAACATCGTGAAACATGCTTATTTAAGGTAACAATGAACTTACTGTAAGCTAAAGAAGGATCATTTTAACATAGTACATTTACCCAGCATTCATAACGTAGACTATTATTAAGCGCCCTATGATCAATGATAAAACTAGGTGAGAAAGTAGTACCACTACTAGAACTCGTAACCGAACTTGATTTAAAACTTAAGCACGTCATACAATGATCAGTTATTTGTAGATCAAAAACGGAGCTATGAAGTTTGAGTTTTTCAGAGTTGGAAAAACGCACCATGATGTGGTCAATGCAAGTGCCTAAAGAAATGCGAGTAGGTCTATTTATACATGAATCTAGGCCGTACGAAGCTAATAAAAATAAATAGTTGTCTACCGGTGCAGAATCACTTAAGATGTCTATATTCATATCGCCCAATAAAATTATGTCATTTGACGAATCCTTCGATAACAAATTTTCTAATTCCTCAAGAAACACATTATTTGAGTCAGAAGGCTCACTAAATCTACAAACACAGAACATTGACAACATCATATCACTAATTTTTACTTTTAACACATCACAGCTCTGCAAATTTTCATAGTTAATGACAACATTTAAAACATATAACTGCTTTTTAACAAGCACGGCCACACCCCCAGAAGCATATTCATTATTACAACAAGAAATAAATTCATACCCTTCAATACCATACAAATATTTTTCTTCCTCATAAATCCATATTTCCGTTAAGAATATAAAATCTGGCTTATTCACAAACGAATCAAGATGCACAAGCAGATTATCAAAATTTCTACGGATACTCCTTATATTTTGATGGATAACGAGAAAATTGTTTACATATTCCCGGTTTAAGGCGAGATCAAATGAATTGATATCTATGCAATTGACGGAGGGAATATTGTGAAAATTATCTCTCAGGTTTTGCATATTAATTCAAAGAAAGGAGGTCCGCCTCCGAGTTAATAGTAGTAACATTATCATTTTCCGTCTTTCGCATAAATATTTTCCACACCTCTAACCCACACGTATTTATAAAATTTTTTCTTCTTTGCTTTTTGTGCAGCATTTAGAAGTTTTCTCGTTGAAGCATTTAGTGATTCGTTTATGAAAATTTTTGTGCTATGTTTACAGCCAAATATTTTTGTTGCTAAATTGTCTTTATAAGATTGTTTACTCTTCATAACACCTTTTTTTTAAAGCGGAAACAAATTTGACAACTAGAACCTTAGATGCACTATCATCTGAAAATTCTCTCTTTTTAACACTCTTTACATAACAATTATCAATGTCTGTTACAGAAACATCTGAGCATACACCCTTTGCAAAAATTTGCAGCGCACACTCAAGAGCATTGCTATTACTTACATTAGGAACACCCACTATCTCTACACATTTTTCTCTCTTCTCTTGATGCAAAATATTAATCTCTGTACGAATAGTTTGAAATAATTTAATATTTTCTTCTTGAAGAGAGTGAATCGTAGAGAGAGCAATGGCATTTTCAGCTCTCATTGCAACTAGTTCGTTGTACACAGCCTCTAATGTTATCGCTTGGTGGTGTTTATCTTGATTTGATGCTTGCTGCGTGTGTGTAGTTGTTTATGCTGCTGTATATCGTATTTTTTTTGTTGGTGCTGCGTGTGTTGCTGTTGTTTTTGCTGCTGTAGATCGTGTGTTTTTTGTTGGTGAGACTGCTTCTCTTCATTACTCTGCGTAAGAGATGATGTTGGAGGCTCAGGTGAAGAGAGAGACGAACCACCACTATTTGCTGAATTGTGATTCAACTGCTCTTGCTGTTTATTTGTTGAACTGGCAAGTGGTGGAGAGAAGAGGGAACTCCTTCTCTTAACAGAGCAAGACTTACAGCGAAACTTCTTGTTTGATTTCTGAAGAAATTCAATATCAGCTGGTTGAATATTAACGCAGCTACAGTGAAAGAAATCGTTGCAACCCGCACATTTTATCTTGGGCTGATTTCGTTCCACTTTAAACATGCATATACACGGCATACTTATTGACAGTAGTAAAACTTCGATTTATTAAAAAAAAAAAAACTAGACAGAGACTAATCACAGTACGTGCTGACCCCACAACACTTGACACAATTTGACGATTTAATCATTGTGAGATTGGCCTATAATTACTTAAGTCATCAGACGCTCCTTTCTTAAACAGAGGTAAAATATCTGCGCATTTAAGAGCTTCATGAAAGACACCAGAAAAAATACTATTATTAAACACACGTAGGATGTATAGGACTTGGAAGCAGATTAGCGGATATAGTTGCAAAATATTTGTTAAAAGAGTTAGCAGTACCAAAATTGTCGGAAACCTCATTATTATTAATATGTATAATAGCTGGTCTTATAACGGTTGAAGAATTATTGAGAATGTTATTGATCATTCGCCATTCACTTCTCAGATTTCCTTTAACGTTGTTGAATTTGTTGTTATAGAAGCTATCACAGCAAACCGAAACTTTTTTCTTTAAAACTGAGCACATTATTTTATATTTAGATTGTAAATGTTGATTATTAGGGTGCCTTGAACATTTCATTCTTAGTTTATTTTTAATCTTAATTAATTTTAATAAATACCTCGTGATCCAGGGTTCTAGTCGTCTTTCAGATTTTTTATGCTTGACTTTATAAGTGGAATTTGATATATGCTTCGAGAGGCACGCAATAAAGAGGTCGTACGATAAAAAAAACATCACTTTCAGCAAATATTGCCTCCCAAGTCTCGAAAAAAAGACTAGTTTTTAGCTTAGCAAAATCGATTTTCGTTACCATGTTTGTGGAACTCAAGGCGTGACAACTAGGATCTAGACAAAAGTTTTTTTTCGAGATATCAACTAGCAAGCCTGTCATAGAATGATCAGTGATCTTAAAATCGAATATACACTTTTCACAGGAACCCAAAGAAGGAGACGCAAAATGGGCAAAGATGTGATCTAAGCTACCCTAGTTAAGTTATTTGGCTCGTAGAAATCGATTTACATGAAAATCATACCTCTGCTGTATTGTTCCCAACCAGTCCCCTTCTCAAGGACAGCTATTGTCCTTTGAATCTCGTCCTTTCTTTTTACTAAAAATTACTATAAAACTAATATTAAATTTTTTTTTCTCTAGCACTAGGCACTAGGCAGTCTTCACTTACTTTTTTTTTTGTATGCCACTGTCTTTGAACTTTTTTCTTTGTTATCTGGAATCTAATCAGAAAAGTGATCAACGTTCTTTTGCCCTAGTTTCTTGCCTTCCTCAATTTCTCTTTATCATATTCTCTTCGTTACCCCTTCATTTACATTCGTTGCCTACATTTCTCTTCGTCCATCTACGTTCTTTCGGTCTACCTCTTTGTCAGGGAAAATTCCCTTTTCCAATATCCTTCGTCAAGATGGCAATACACTAACATAACACTTCGCTTGTGGTTTTGTCTTTCGTCGAATTTTCTTTCCAAGAGTGAGAGCTTAGATGTGTGTGAACGGGACCACTAGTGAGGATGCTTCTGTCAAAATAAAAGGAGCACACTTTCTTATTTCGCGATTTTTCTTTTGGAGACGGTCGATTTGTTTTTTTTTTTTTTTTTTTTTTTTCTTTTATAATTTTAAATACGTCGCTTGTTCATCCAAAGCGACAAATCCGTGAACGTACATCCCGCAAAAACCGTGAGACCGTTGTTTTTTTTTTTTTTTTTTTGTGTTTGTTTTGAGATACCCATGGCAAATGATGATTCACCTCTTCGGGGTTTGTGCCATGTACTCGATGTGGATGGAGAAGAGAAGATGGTGTATAGATTCTCTACGCCCAAGTTTACACTAGACGGAGATTCAGTGACAGCGCGAGTGATTCTACTCCTCTCTGGATGATGACCTGCTATGGGTTGGTATTCATAATTTTTCATTATTTATATTTTTTTTGCGTTGTGTGCTTGACTTCTAGTGCCACCTTTATTGACTGGTGTCACTTTTGGTGACTAGTGCCGCCTTAACCAAATGATTTTTTTTTTTTTTTGTTTTTATTATTATTTTTTTTTTTGTTTTGTGTATGTGTTTACCTTTTATTGCAGTCTCTAGGGCCTCGTAACATGATCGACGACAGTGTTTGAGTGGTCGTGAGGACACTGGCCTCGTAAAAAAAAGGCCTGTAGAGACTGCGGTGTTCCTTCGTGTCCTTCGCGCGCTTATAGGCTAATGTGTGGCGAGGGCCCACGCCCTGCGTTTAGGAGTCTCATGTTCTACAGACTGGCTAGGCTTTACGATTTTCTTAGCTCTGCTCATCTAATTATTATAAAGGTGTCTGATGGCCTA
This sequence comes from Pocota personata, assembly GCA_963082735.1. Lineage (NCBI taxonomy): Eukaryota > Metazoa > Arthropoda > Insecta > Diptera > Syrphidae > Pocota > Pocota personata. Next base: position 74,665,536 of record OY720431.1, read on the forward strand.
CGCGTGTGTGTGTGCTATTTGCGAACTTTCTGTGTTGTACGCATTTGGGTGTCCTCTTCATATCAGTTAAGAACACACATCAGATTTCTTCAACATCCTCAATGCATTCCCATAATGCATACCCATACTCAATCCACACGTCATCATCTCAAATAGAAACATTGGTTCACTTTACACGCCCACACTCAATCCACACTCCAGCATCCTATTCGACACCTGCACATTTTTATCATGCTCCAGATTCATGCTGCTGACATTGCGTCTGGAGAGAACTGGACACCGCCAGCATTCCGTCACGTTCGCTATGCTCTCTTCTGTTAAGTTAGTCATTAAGTAGATTATAAGATCAATGTATAATCAGTTGTAATTTTGAGTTGAAATAAAGCGGAGGTTCTCCTCCTAAAAATAATTTTTTAAATCTTTTTAATGAGATAAATTTAACTGGCGCCCGAGCAGGGACAGTGAAAGCGCGTGTGAAAAAAAAGTAAATTAAAAATCAGTGATCCTAAGAAAGTCGGGTTTTTTTTCTCTTGAATCGGAAAAATAGTGACCCTAAGAAAGTCGCGTTCCTTTTTTCTTTTGAATCGGAAAAAGAAGTGATCCTAAGAAAGTCGCGTTCCTTTTTTCTTTTGAATCGGGAAAAGAAGTGATCCTGAGATAGTCTCCGTATTCAACACATTGCGTTCAGGAAAAGTAAACCTTTTTCGTTTCACTGTCCCAAGAACCCACTGTACTGTACGTGTTCATTGTCCTAAGAAAGCAATAGAACAAAAGTGTATAGTGCAATTGTTCATTGTCCTAAGAAAGCAATAGAACAAAAGTGTATAGTGCATTGTCCTAAGAAAGCAATACAATTAAAAGTGCATAGTATAATTGTTCATTGCCCTAAGAAAGCAATAGAAATAAAAGTGCACAGTATAATTGACCATTGCCCTAAAAAAGCAATAGAAATAAAAGTGCATAGAATAATTGATCATTACTCTAAGAAAGCGAAGTAACAAAAAAAAAAAATAATAAAACTAAAAGTGCAGTGTTTTGTTTGCCGTAGAAACGCACAAAGCAGCCCTAGTAATTTGTGCGCACCGTTGGATCCCGAGTATTGCCACAGTAAAAAAAGGAGCAATCCACGACGCCAGCAAGGGAAATGCGCCGATTAGTTATAATATTGTATTGCATAGCAATTTGCATAGCTGAAGTGCAAATATTAGACTTTACAAGTGCCCAGTTAGTTGCAATAAAAACTGGTTCAGCTAAACTACAAACCGGAACTATCAAAATCATTCACAACATAGATTTGGAACTCTATGAGAATTTGGTTAGAGAGATTGCATCAACAGTGCAGAATAATATTAGCACATCCTATCCCACCTTTCCCTTCCTTCTACAAGAAGTAAATCAAATCCAGAATATTCTAACTTGACTAAAACCAAAGAGAAACAAACGGTCATTAAATTTTTTAGGAAGCGCATGGAAGTGGATTGCTGGAAATCCAGACCATGACGACTTCAGAATATTAAAAGAGAAAACAAACAATATTTTAAAAAAATAATAACAAACAAGTAATTATCAACAAACAAATTATTGAAAGAGTTAACGTCATAACAAATATAACAAACGAAATATTAAATAAATTTAAATCCAAGAATACAATTAAAGATAGCATTGCATTAAGTACCCAGTATAGCTTAAGATTAATGAAAGAAGAACTGTTAAATATTGAGTATGCTATACATTGAGGAAAGAATAATATAATAAATTCATTCATATTATCTATGTTAGAGATTAATGAAATAAAGACAATACTAGAAAAAGAAGATATATTTTATAATACTTTAGACGAAGCATTAGACTTTGCTGAAATAAAAATTGCAACAAACAAAAAAAACATTATATATATTATTAGTTTACCCAGTACTACCCAAGAAAAATGTAACACTATTTTAATTAAACCAATAAAAAAAGGGAAACTTATTAATAAAATAGAGTACGAAAATATATTAAAATGTGCAGAAAAGATTTATGGTATTAAATTTAATTGTAAAATCTATAATAGTTTGGCCATATACCCATATAGTAACCTTATAGATTTAAACGAAGACAAATGCATAGCGAACCTTCTTAAGAGTATAACTTCAAATTGCACCAAAATTAACAGCCAACATACGCCAACATTGGCAATTGGCTTAATCTTAGAGCACTTCTAGCTGCAGATTCCTGCACAAATAGGTCTAAAGGTAATAGATTGAGTATGGTCTCTAATCCTGCAGTTAGTGTGGTTCTCATAGCTCCTGTGACACCAATGCACGCCATTCGTTGCACTCTGGTTAGTATCTTGATGTTTGTGCCCTTACTTGCGGCTGGCCACCATACTAGGATGCCGTATGTCAGTATAGGTCTCACAACTGCTGTGTAGAGCCAGAAAATGACTTTTAGTTTGGGCCCCTAAGTTTTTCCAAATATTCTGCTACAAGTATAGAAAGCTATCATAGCTTTCCTTGCTCTCTCCCTTGTGTTTAGTCCCCAGTTTAGTTTCTGGTCTAGTATTAACCCTAGATATTTAGCTCTGTCAGAAATTCTAAGAGGAGTGCCTTCAATGGATGGAATTTTGAATTCCGGTATTATCCTCTTGTTCGTAAATAGTGTCAGCTCCGTTTTTAGTGGATTTATTGCGAGTCCACTTCTTTTAGACCAGTTGCTGACTATCTTAAAGGCGCCTTCCATTTGGTCGCTTAGGATTGGAAGGAATTTACCCGTGGCCAGTAACGCCACATCGTCTGCGTATGCTACGGTCTTAACCCCACTAAATCTAAGTTTTATTAGTACTTTATTTAGCACAATAACCCAGAGTAGAGGAGAGAGAACACCTCCTTACGGAGTGCCTCTACCAGCTGATGCTCTTAATCTCGCATCACCTAGTTCTGAGTTTATGTACCTATTTCTCAGCATGGAAACTATCCATCTGATTAGAGTGTCCTCAATATTCAGGTTTTTTAAGGCACCTTCGACTGATTCTGCCGTGACATTATTAAAGGCACCTTCAATGTCTAAGAATGCAGCCAGGGTGTATTCTTTATCATGAATGATTTTTCAATCGTACTGACAACACTATGAAGTGCAGTTTCAACACTTTTACCTTTCGTATAAGCATGCTGTGACAGAGATATGATACTGGGGTTCAGCCTGCTGCGAATGTGTATGTCAATAAGTCTTTCAAAGGTTTTCAGAATAAAGGATGTCAAGCTTATTGGTCTAAAGTCACCAGCGCAGGTATGACTAGCTTTAGCAGGTAAAACTATTTGGGGATGAAAACAACCTTAATTTCCCGCCACTCCTTTGGTACATGACCCCATTCAATGCTACCAATGAACAGTCTCTTTAGAAACGGCGTTATGTCTTTTTCGGCTATTTGTAGCATCATCGGGAAAATTCCGTCTGTGCCTGGGGATTTGTACGGTAAGAAGGAGCATATTGCCCACTCGATTTTTTCTTCCGTAACCAATTCAGACGGCGCTATTTCATGTCTACTACTGCTGCTGCCAGGGATGTCATCTCTAACTAATCACCGATGGTAGGAACTTTGGGTCTAGTTTGGCATTGTAACCATCGGGTTGTTTTAAGTTACGCCTATAGACGGTTTGCCCTAAGGCGTATTTAACCTCTCGGCTTCTCGTGTTGTAGGCTTTGGTGGATTTTGGATGTGCTAGTCTTAGGTTCTCGAATATTGTATTTCTAATTAAAGCTAATTTATCAGTCTTATTATCAATATGTACCCTTGGATCCTTAATCATGTCCAGTCTGCACAGGACTTCATAGGCACTAGCCTGTTGTAATATGGGTATCCCGAATACGGCATATTAGGGCTCGAATGATGTCGAATCGTGCACTACGCTCCTCAAGCCGAATGCCGCACTACTGGCATGAAGGTCCCAGTTCTTCTGGTCCCCGTCAACATACGACCGTAATTTGGCCAGTAAGGAACGATTAACCCTCTAGAGGCATTGGCCTGAGGAGAGTAGAACGCGGTGCGAACGTGTTTGACCCCATATTTGTTCAGCTAGCTGGAAAACAATTCTGAAACGAATTGCTTCCCGTTGTCTGAATGTATAAATGCGGGGACACCAAAAACATGGAAAACATTTTCTTCTAAATATTTAACTACCTCAGCTGCCTTTGCTCTGCGGATAGGCCGCAATAAAATATACTTGCTAAAATGGTCTAAGACTATAAATATGTGTGTATGTTCTGTCTTCGTTCGTGGGTATGGTCGTAGAAAGTCGATGTAGAGGCGTTGAAAAGGTCGTTCCGTAATCGTTTGTTGTCCCATGGGCGGCCGGGATATCACGTTTAGTGACTTGCTACACTTACAGGTTACGCACGCTCAGATGCCATACCTGGCCAGAAGTACTTCTGTCTCAACCTTGCTAACGTCTAGCTTATTCCCCCATGTCCTGCAGCAGGAGAATCGTGAGCAGATTTCAGAAGACTCCCACGCAACTCCTTCGGTACCCAAAGCTTTCATGCCCGATCTTCTTGCAGATCGTCACCTGTCCGTATTTCAGTCCGTTTGTAGACAAATCCGTCGGACACACATACGTCTGGTAGTTTGTCTTTGTTCATGTCGACTGTCTTCCTTAATTCGTCATATTCCTCCGAAGTGAAGTATGGCGAACTAAGGTCTACCTCTAACATTATCGTATCGGAAGTGAGCTCCTCCATATGGACACGCGAGAGAGTATCAGGGACTACGTTCTGGACACCCTTCCTATGTTCGATCACGAAGTCAAAACCCTGAAGCTTCAGGCTCCATCTGGCCAATCGACCAGACAGATCCTTTTGAGTCATCAACCACTTCAAACTTGCGTGATCAGTGATTATAGTGAATGGTAATCCTTCCACATAGGCCCTGAACTTCTTTTTGACAGAACGGCCGCATAGCATTCAAGTTCCGTCACACTGTAATTTCGCTGACCGGAGTTAAGCTTCTGGGACATGAATGCTATTGGTCGTTCGCTTTTCTCGGTGTCTATTTGGAACAACACACTCCCCACACCAGACATCGAAGCAGCACATTGTATGTAGAAGTGTTTGGTGAAGTGCGGATTTGTCAGTATCAGCGCTGTCACCAAGCACATTTTGAGTTGTTGAAATGCCCTCAGCGCCTCGTCGGTCATGGTAAATGTCTGTCCTTTCTTGACGCAATCGGTCATGGGAGCCGATACAGAAGCAAAATTGGGAGTAAAACGTCTGTACCAACCTGTCATCCCTAGGAACCGACGAAGTTGCTTGGGAGTCTTCGGTATTGGAAAGTTCTCGACCGCCGACACCTTGTCTTTGTCCATTCGTAAACATCCATCCCCGACGATATATCCGAGGTATCTTATCTCCCTATAGCAGAACTTACTTTTTTCGACATTGATCGTCAAACCCGCTTCCCTTAGACATCGTGCTACTTCTTCCAACAGTCTTGCGTGTGACTCAAAATCCGGAGAACACACCAAGAGGTCATTGAGGTAGACAAAGACATTCTATTTCAGCCGAGAGGGAATAACCTGGTCCATCAGCCTGCACATTCTCTGGGCGGCATTGCACAGTCCGAACGGCATAACCGTGAACTGATATAGCGGCCGTCCAGCGACTATGAAGGCTTTTTTCTCCTTCGACCTCCAGAGGAATCTGCCAGAAAGCGTCCTTCAGGTCAATACCAGATATGAATGGTGTATCCTGAAGTCTGCTCAACAGACCCTCGATGTAAGGAAGCGGGTAAGCGTCCTTTATGGTGACTGCGTTTACTTTTCGCGAGTCCAGACAAAGTCTATTTTTGCCGAGTTTCCGCACCAACACAACTGGAGAGCTCCATGCGCTGTTACTCTCTTCGATGACCCCGAGGGAAAGCATTCGGTCGAGTTCATCGAAAAGCAGCTTCTGAATTGCTGGCGAGATCGGGTAATACCTCTGTTTAATTGCAATTTGCTCATCATCCACCTCGATAACATGCTTTTTGAGGGTAGTCTTACCCAGACCTCGCACTGTAAACGATGAGAACAGTTGCTTGATTCCTTCCAGTTGGGCTGTTTGTGCGGGTGCCAATGTCTGAACAGGAGAACTCTCTACCGTCGGAGATGGAGTGTCGGGTTCGTCAATGATGTGAGGAGCGACCTTAAAAGCGCTCCAAAAATCTACCCCTAAATAGAGTTGCTGCTGCAAACTAGGAACAACATACAGCTCCATTTCTGGGGTTTTGCCACCCCATGAAACAATAGTTGTAAAACGTCCTTGTATACGTTGGTGGTTCCCGTCCGCGGTCCTAATGTCTATTGCCATCCTCGTCATCGTTACTTTCATCCTAGCTACGAACTCGAGTGCACCTTTCCCCAAACAACTAATAGTGGCTCCACTATCTAATAGCCCTAGAATCTCCTCTCCTTCTATTCTCACTTTTGTATAGGACCTATTATCGTCCGAAGTACATATCACAGATGCTTCTATTTGATTCTTTCGTCGTCTATATATTGCAACCATTTCCCTAATCCTATGTATCTTTCTAAAGTTCCGGAGATTTGAAGGTCGCGCTATCTCTTCTCCGAAAATTCGTTGTCTAGCTTCTTCGTACTCTTGCAGTCGTCTATGGAGGCTCTTTCTCTGTGGGATCTCCTTCTTCATTGTGGTATCCTGACCATTTAGGTCCCTCTTCAAGATTTTGACTTCCTCGGTTTGTCCTGATTCTCCGGGGTATGGGCATATGCCCTTGAGCTTCTTTTTATTCTCCTGTCTTCTTTCCTATCTTTTTAAGTCCGTCCGTGGTCTAATTGGGTTAGCTTCTTCTCTTCTCTATTAGGTTTCTTTTAATACACATATGGCACGATGTATTGTGTTTGAGCAGGTGGTGTGAGAGTGATGGGAGACAAGAACCAGCCCCGTCCGACGAGTTAAGCCGTGCAATCGCGTGCGTGCCACCGTCTCCTTCATCCACACTGAAGATGCCTTCGTGGCCTGCCCCTAGCTCGTAACATACTAACTTGGATTGAGCTTCAGATGGGCACTTTTTCAAACTTTTGAACGCATCCCGCAGATTTTTTAGATATTCTGCAAACATTTTTCCTGCAACGATGGCATCATCTATATACATCTAGATCCTATTAACTACTCGAAAGTCACCAGGGCATTACATAATTGAAATGGCATTACTGTGAATTGCCACAACCCATTTCTTGCAGTGAAGGCGGTTTTCATTAATCGTCTGGATGGATCTGTACCCAAAAGTAGCTGTTCTTCATAGGTAGAAAATCATTGGACTATTGATTGATTATTGTTTTTGTTTTTTAAAAAGTGTAATATGTGATGCCCACGGTCTCTTCGAACTTCCGATCAGCTTTTGTTTCTCCATCATCGACAATTTTTTTTTTTTTTTTTTTTTTTTTCCGAGGGTAGGTAAAAAATCTTCATGAAGACACTATGAGGATCGATAATGCGTCCTCATAGTAGTGTGATATTTTTACTCACTAAAAAAACCTCCCTTCGTGATAAATTTCTTTGATTACTACAACTAAGTTTTTACTTATCCAGCAGTTTTTCTTTCACGTATTGAGATCGTTTGGCAGGTTCCGCAAATTAGACGCATTTTCTTGCTATCGCGTTAAGTCGAAAGGTTTAGTCCTTTGTAGACGATGCAGTAGATTCCTCTCATCTAGAATTCGAAGGACTTCATTGATAAAGTGTCCTTGTAATCTGTCTTTATGCTTACGCGCGAAGTTTTTGATTTCATGTTCGACTGTTGCAATTCCTAAATCTCTATGGATATCGCTATTTCTAATAAACCACGGTGCATTAACTATTGATCTTAGCACTTTATTTTCAAAAGTTTGTAAAATATTGACATTACTTATTTTGGTACAACCCCAGAGTTGTATTCCATATGTCCATATCGGCTTTAGCACTTGCTTGTATAGAAGCAGTTTGTTCTCTATATTAAGCTTGAAATATTTTCCAAGTAACCAGTACATGTCTCTGTATTTGGTTTCTAGTTCTTTACGTTTTTTTCTTCACGTGCGATTTTCACTTCAGCTTAGCATCAAGTTTCATTCCAAGATACTTAGCATCGTTTGCAAACGGAATTTGAACCGAGTTTGAAAAAATCGGCAAATTATTTATTTTCTTATAAGTAAAATTGACATGAACAGATTTGTTTTCGTTTAAAGCTAGTAGCCCATTCTTTGTCCATTCATTTACTTTATTCAATGCTTCTTGCAATTTTTGAGTCGTTTCTTCGATCGTTTTACCCGTTGCCAGGATGGCAGTGTCGTCGGCAAATGTAGCTAATACGGTGCCTTCTTCTTTCGGTATATCGCGAGTATATAATAGCGGTCCAAGGACACTTCCCTGCGGTACCCCAGCCCTTATTTCTTTAAATTCTGAATATTCATTTCCGTGTTTGACTCGGAAAAGTCGATTCGTCAAGTATTTTTCCAGAATATTATATAAGTATTCTGGCGGCACATGTCGAAATTTATATTTCAATCCTTCATGCCAGACCTTGTCAAAAGCTTGAGAAACATCAAGGAATACGCTCGAGCAAATCTTTTTTTCTTCGTAAGCTTTCTTAATTAAATCAGTTATTCTATGCACTTGGTCTATTGTTGAGTGCTTGGTTCTAAACCCAAACTGGTGATTGGGAATAAGAGATCTTTCTTCTATAACCGGCTGTAATCGCTTAAGTACTATTCTTTCGAAAACTTTAGACATAATTGGCAGCAGCGAAATAGGTCTATACGATTTTTTTTATCATTCGGCGGTTTTCCTCGCTTTAGAATCATTATTACTTCCGCGACTTTCCATTGACTCGGAACATATTCTAGTCTTATCGCTGCGTTTATAATGTAGAGGAACTTAACTAACGCTTTTCTAGGTAACGATTTCAGAAGCTCTCCTGTGATTAGGTCGTATCCAGGAGCTTTATTCGGTTTCAGATTCTTTATTTCTTGTTGAAGTTCGGTCAGCCTTGCATTTCTTACTGTGTAATTGTGAAGTTCTATATCCGACGCATTATCATTTTCAACAAGCGCTTGTCCATCAAATGGTTAAAATGTTTCTTCTAAATGGGCGGCAAAGACTTCTGCTTGGTCTTTATCATTCTTGGCCCATTGGTTGTCATTTTTTTTGATTGGGGCCGCTTGTATTTTCAGTTTTTTAATGCCTTTTATAGCTTTCCAGAGCGAATAATTGGAATCTTTTTCCGCTGTTAAGCTTTCAATGCTGGTTTGTATTGTCCGATTTTTAAAATCAATGATGGCCTTTTTTAGCAAGTTACACAAGCGATTTAAATGCGATTTATGTTGCGGAGCATGGGTTTGTTGCCATTTTTTACGCGCTTTTCTATTCTCCCTTACCATTTCTCTTATTTCCGGTGGTTATTTTTGGGCATGATTGACCGGCGTTTTCCTTTGATAGGGTATATTTTTCCACGCGGCGCGCTGCAGAACTTCAACAAAACGATCAACTTCGATTTCGAGTTCAGAAGACGTCCTTAGTGATACTCTCTGTTCGATATGTTCTTCAACGTCTTTTTATAAGCCTTCCCAATCAGTTTTTCTGCTAGTTAGTCTAGCATGTACGTCTTTTTTAATTAGGCGTTCGCTCATCGTTAGAATGATAGGGGAATGATCGGAAGAGAGATCAAAACTTTCATCAATTTTAATACAGTTGTCTGGTATTCCTTTTACAACAAAGAAATCGATCAGATCGGGTATTTTATTGCTATCAGTTGGCCAATATGTTGGTTTACCAGTCCAGTGAAAGTCACAACTGTGTTGCATACAGGCATTGTAAAGTGCTCTGCCTTTTTGTGAAACACATCTTGAACCCCAGAAGGTGTGTTTTGCATTAAAATCACCGCCAATAATAAAATTCGAACCAAGAGAGTTGAAAATATTTGTAAAATCATTTTTTCCAAGCCTGCAACGCAGTGGACAATAAATAGACGAGACATTGAAAGAGTAATGTCCATTTTTCACACGAACAGTGCTCACTTGCATTGTTTCAAGCTCTATCATAATCTCTTCAGAGTGTTCGATGCAATCTTTTATGATTAAAGACGATCCGCCTCTGTCCCTTTCCGACTGGTGATAAGCGTGATAGGTACTGTATCCAGTAATGTTTACAAGCGATAGTTTCGTCAGGTGAGTTTCACAGATCAAACATATGTCAATGTCATTTTCTCGTAGAAATATTTCTAGCTCTTCTAGTCTTTGTATGAGACCGTTGGCGTTCCATGCAACAGTTTTAAGAAGTTTCGTCATGCTCGTTTTGAAATGCTCCTGTTGTTAAGCTTATATTCAAGCTTCTCCAACCTTTCGACAATTAGCATGTTTGTTTTGGTTTGCTCCTCAAGCCTCGCAAGGATAATGGAAAAGACGTGAGATACGGGGTTTTCCGAATTAACAGTGTTCGTCTTTGTTGATGTTGATGCTTGAGCACGCGTCTGCATGTCAGAATCTGATGGCTTTTCTTTAGGCGCTTTTACCTTTAGCCGGTGTGGAATTTGATCGGTGTTTGATGTCGCAGCTTGGGCGTACGTAAGCGCGCCAGGGTCGGCTCGGTTGTCTCTAGTCACCTTTCTTGCAGCAGTTTTCGACCTTTCCTTATTTACCGGTTTTGAAGGTGGGTTTTGCGGCTTCATAAGTCGATCTCTTCTTTTTTGCAATTCCTTGGCTACTTCACAGCCTCTGTAATTAGCCGGGTGCTTACCATTGCACTTAATACACGCTGCAGGAGTTTTTTTGTTTACGCCACACTCTTGACCAAGATGTTTACCGTCGCATTTGACACATCGCGGTTCTTTTCTTTTGGTTGAATCCTTGGCATCGTTTGCACTGAGGTATCAACCTTGTATTCTTGCGCATGGGTTCGATTTTGACTACGACATTCGGAATTGTTCTTATTTCGTAAATCTTATCTAAACTCTCAGCCTTATCAAAGGTTAGCATAAAATGAGGAAGCTCGCGCTTAACCATCGTTTCCTCGCCTTCCAATTTTTACTTTTCCTTCATTAAGTTTACCGCATCGACGATTTTAAAGTTTTTGTTCCTCAAATCATGAAGAACATCTTCCTTTCGGCATGAGGCATGAAGTCCTCTAGCTACGACTCGTATCGGTCTTTCAGATTTGTCTTCATACGTATACCACTGGATTTTTTCAGTATTCAGTTTATTAGATAATGAGCGGTAACTGTCTGAGTCCTTTACGCTTATTTTCCATTTATTGTTGTTGAGCGATGTTACTTCAAAATCGGATAGTAACAAAGGTTTGAAAGAATGCAGTTTATTATAGTCTGCAATTCCGATCACTTATATTGGTGGCGGTGGTTGTACCTTATTTCGTGGATTTTCTTCGGCACGTGTGTTTATTTTGTCAGGCTGTTCTTTACCTTCTCGTTTATTTTGCTTGTTTTCTTGCCTCGTTAACATTTCGGGCGAAGAGCCAGCTTTTCGTTTCTTGATTGGTCGTTTTTTTAGAATCCAATTGGTTTCCCGACTTTGTTTTTCATCATCCGTTTTATAATACGTGTTATCGGGATGTTTGAACTCGCAGCAGACTCATTACGAGGTTTCGACGTATCATTAAATGCTTTATTTTCTACTTTAAGTACATTTAATTGCTTTCTTAGTTCTTCGTAGAGAAGTTCCATTTTACTTAGCCTGGTCCGGAGTTCCGTATTTTCGTCCGTTAGGCTTTGAATTTTCGCTGAAGTCCGTTGTTCGTGCGCCGACACTATCGATGTCACCGGACTTCTTGTTCCGCACGTTTTTCTGGTAGATCTTAATGTTGGTGATGTAACTACCCTAGTACCTTTTTTAAAAGGGTCAGATGAACCCAGAATCCGTAGAGCCGACCTCCGAAGAGGGTGGATTTCCCAGTGTACCTGGACTGCCACCTGGGGTATTTATATCTTTTGTTTTGTTCATCGCATGTTTTTGTATACGCCATACTCGGTATACAGAGGGTGGATTTTAGTCGCCTCTTACGACAGGCATGCCTACCTCGGGTATATTCTAACCCCTACCCGAAGGGGGTAATCTGCAACTTTCGTCTGCTTTGCAAGTTGTTTAGTAGACTGACGACTTGACATTCCCAGTTTCTGTATGGTGTTGTACTAGATGTGTACGACCATATGAATACATTAGCAAACTCACTGATTAGGTTTTCAGCCATGGTTCCCTGCTCCTAATCAAGTTCACAATGCGTAGGGATCATTTCCCTTATTTTCCCCAGGCTAGGTGATGAGACAGGTATTGCAACTTTACTTTATTACTCCACTTTAATGATTTTAAATTTTCTATGTTGTTCTCTTTTCTACTTTAGTCAAAATGTACCGATTTGAATAACAATTTTTTCAAAAATTTGCCGAAACATGTAAATCGCACACGAATGTTTTAGATATTGTACAACTTTTGTATATAAGAAAAACATTTAACCACAATGGCTACTCTAGACTTGTTGAGCCACGAAATTCAATTTAAGTTGTTTGAGGAAGATGTTTCCAATAAGAAATATAACCTCACAAACTCTGTACCTCTTACGTACCAAGATCAGCTGAATTCTTTCTTGTTGATACATATGTATGTGGTCATTGGCACCGAATAATATTTTAACTTATTGACTTTACATAGCACTAATCTTGTTCACAGAGAAATTCAATATTTATCAATAATGCCCCCTAAAGTATTAGTTGTTGTTGGAGCGAGATGACCCTACATTGCCCGTTCTCTACTCAACGGCGGTTTTTCCAAGAATGAATAAAAGAACATGATACAAAGTATAAAGAGAATTTAATTTGTGTGAATGTATGTAGTTGATAATAGTGTAATATGCGCGCTACGGCTCGAGTAGATAAAACAATATTCTGTGAAATTTATTTCTTTATTTTCTAGTCTATAGAACAATTCAGGTTCACACTATATTATTCTTCGCAATTCTTTTCTTACAATGGTCTCTGTCCTCTCAAATCACTTTATCTCCTTTCGATTACTTAATTCACAAATCCAAACTAATTACTTCTTCTTGTTAAATCTCAACTTTCAATTTATCACAAAATTACAACTTCGCCCATTATCACTTTTCTAATCTCTTCGCCACAGTTTAAAAACTACTGCTCCTTTCTCAATCGCCATCTGTCCTTATATAGCAGAAGTTTCTGATAGCCAGAAACTTCTAGCAAATTCTTCGACCACTGGAACAAGAGAAATAATTCTTGCAGTTATAATTCCCTTTTTATCCCTGATATTATTCGTCTCTTTCGTAGACATGAACTGTGGAGACTTCGTCCCAGACACGAAACTCGAATGAAAGGACAGTTTGAACCAAAATTCTGCCAGAATGAAAAGTCACTTCGGAATTTGTTGCGTCATATTTTTAGGGGGCGTAGTTATTATTATGCTACACTGCCCCCCTCTTAGACGTGTTCGTCCCCAACAAGTGCATCCTCATTTCGGCCATTGTATCGACTCAGTCGGTCCACATGAACCACTTTCATTTTGGCCCTCGGTCCTCGCTGGATGCGGTAGACAACATCGTTGATGCGGGTTACTATTCTGTAGGGACCTTCCCAGTTCCGCTGTAATTTAGGTGATTTCCCCTTTTGGCGATGGGGATTATACAGCCACACCAGATCTCCTTCCTGGAATCCTGACGTTGTTGCCTTGGCATCATACCTGGTCTTCATGCGGTCGCTCGTCATCTTAATCTGGCTTCTGGTCCTTTGGTGTATGTCCCTAAGCCTTTCCCTAAGGTCCGCCACGTACTCTTCTTCATTTCTGGGCTCATTGGTAGGAGATCCAAATTTCACCTCACTGGGTAAACGAGCTATTCCACCAAATAAGATTTCGAACGGAGTATGTCGAGTAGTGCTATGCACGGCACTTCTATAGGCCATCAAAAACAAGGGAATCTGCCGGTCCCAATCCCGTTGGTAGTCACCTACGACCTTCGAGAGATGTTCGTCCAAAGTCCTATTGAAACGCTCCACCATACCGTCCGACTGTGGATGAAGCGGGGTTGTCCTTGTCTTTTTGATTCCGAGTAGTTGACACATCTCTTGGAAGATTCTTGACTCGAAGTTCCGCCCTTGGTCAGAATGCAATTCCAAGGGCACACCGAATCTGCTAACCCAATTGTAGACGATCTGCTCCGCCACGGTTCTGGCTTCCTGGTTAGGGATCGGAAACGCTTCCGGCCACTTACTGAAGTATTCCATTACTACGAGTATATACCGATTACCATTGTCGGTTTCCGAAAAGGGCCCTCCGATGTCAATGGCGATTCGTACGAAAGGTGCTCCCAGGTTGTATTGGTGCATCTTACCTCGAGTTTTGATTCTCAGACCCTTGCTAGCTGCACACACGTCGCATTTTCTGCACCAGTCTTCGATGTCTTCCTTCGCTTTTAACCAATAAAAACGTTCTCGTACCTTTTCTAGCGTCTTATTCACTCCCAAGTGGCCTACGGTCGCCCCGCCATGTATTTCCTGTAACACCTCCTTGACCCTCGTCCGCGGTACGACAAGCTGCATTACAAACGACTTTCCGTCGGAGGATTCCCATTTTCTTCTCAGAACACCTTCTTGGACATGGAGGGAGTCCCACTGCGCAAAATATGCCTTTAAGGTCGGGCTTCTGTGAGAGATGTCCTGATGATCCGGTTTCTCCATGTTCTCCTTCCAGGCCAGAATCGGCTCGATATCCGGGTCTTCCTTCTGAGCGTTCCGGATCTCATCTACGAGCCAGCCGGCGATAGGTTCGGCTCTCATTCTTTGGATGGAAACCAGCTCCCGTTCTTCCTGACGCGCACAATGTTTACAATCCGTTCTGCATGGTCTCCGGGACAGTGCATCCGCATTAGAGTGGAGTTTTCCTTTACGATGCTGTATTTCGTAGTCGTAGATTTGCAGCCTTTCGATCCATCTTGCGACCTGACCCTCAGGACTCTTGAACTGTAATAACCATTTTAAGGCTGCATGGTCTGTGCGAAGAACAAACTTCCTCCCGTAGAGGTATTTGTGAAAATGCTTCGTAGCCAAAATCAAAGCTAGAAGTTCTCTCCTTGTCACGCAGTAGTTCCTTTCTGGCTTAGAGAGCACCTTGCTAAAGTACGCAACTACCTTCTCTTGGCCGTCATGCACCTGGGAGAGTACGGCTCCTACCCCGACATTACTAGCATCTGCATCCACAATGAACGTTTCCCCGGGAGCGGGGTAAGCCAGTATCGGGGCATCGCATAGCCGTTGTTTAAGTGCCTTGAAGCTCTTCTCACACTCAATTGACCATTTGAATTGTTTTCCCTTTTCCGTCAACTGGTGCAGGCTCTTTGCGATCCCGGCAAAATCCTTCACGAACCGTCTGTAGTAGGTGGCTAGGCCCAGGAAGCTCCTTAGTTGGTGTTTGTCTTTGGGGACTGGCCAGTTTTTCACCGCTTCGATCTTCTCTGGATCGGTTCTCACTCCTTTCGCTGAAATTATGTGTCCCAGGTACTTGACTTCCGCTCTAAACAGGGCGCACTTCTTGGGGTTGAGCTTAAGGTGGGCACTTCGAAGCCTTTGAAACACATCCCTTAGATTGTCTCGGTGTTGCGCAAACGTTTTTCCAACGACGATGACATCATCCAAGTATACCAAACAGGTTTTCCATGTTAACCCTTGCAGGACACATTCCATCAATCGCTCGAAAGTCGCCGGAGCATTGCACAGCCCGAATCGCATTACCGTGAATTGCCATAGCCCATTTCCTGCGGTGAAGACGGTTTTCTCCCGGTCTTCTGGATCGATCTGTGCCTGCCAGTAGCCACTCTTCAAGTCGAGAGTGGAAAACCATCGGCCTCCTGATAGTGTGTCTAGCGTGTCGTCAATCCGTGGCAGAGGGTAGCTATCTTTCTTGGTGACATAATTGAGCTGCCGATAGTCCACGCAGAACCGCGTGCTGCCATCTTTCTTCTTAACCAGTACAACCGGTGATGCCCACGGACTTTTGGAACTTTCAATCAGACCTTCTTTCTCCATTGCCGACAACTTCTGTCTGCTTTGCCAATGGAAGGCGCCTAGCAGGCTGACGAATTGGTCTAGTATCACCAGTGTCTATTCGATGTTGTACCAGGTGTGTTCGGCCGTATTCTCCGTCCTGTGAGGCAAATACATCAGCGTATTCATTGATAAGATTCTCTGCCATAGTTCGCTGCTCCTGATTCAGCTCACTGGACTGGAGAATCGTCTCTCTCGTTTCCGCTGTCCAAGGTGATGGGAGAGGTTTTGGAGCATCACGTTCAGATATTGTTGCGACGGAGGTAATCGGCGTGCATTTTCCAGTCACCTCCCCTCGCCTTAGTTTGCAAGTGTGCGGTCTTGCGTTCAAAACTCTCACTGGAACCATGGTGTTCTTTGGTTCGACTAACGTCTTTCCCACGATGTAGTCTTGAGAATTCTTCTCTGGGTCTGGTTCTACTATGTAGAATCGGTGGCTCCCAAGATCACCTTCCAGCTTCGTCAAAATGATTGTCTCTGAAGACAGCGGCAAAACTTCGTCTTTGCTGTTGACTGTCCTGAGAGTTACGGCATTCTCGTTTCCGTACACCATCGGAATCTCCACATTTCGATACCTCAGTACTTGCACCCCGATGTCCAGGATTACTTCATTTGCTTTCATGAAGTCTATTCCGATGATGCACTCGTCGCATATATCTGCCACCAGAAACGCATGGGAGAACGTCAGTCCCGCCAGAGTAATCGTAAGACGAACTTCTCCAAACACTTTCACCATTTCCCCTGTTGCAGTCTTCAGGCAGTAGCTGTTGGTGTTGTGCAGCCAGGCGCTTCTGACGATATCTCTTCTTACAATGGAGGCAGTGGCACCTGTGTCGATGGTGGCTACGCACTTCTTCTTGTTGATTAGTGCCTCCACTGTCAGGCTCTTGTTACCCCGTTTGGTTTGCGAAACTTGAATGGTGGTCCTGGGGGCCTCGATTCCAGTAACCAACTTCTGCCCCGCGAAGTTGGTTCTTACGCATTTCCCGACTGCTGGTTTTGGGAAGTCTGACCGACAGGATGCTTCCTCTCTGTTTCTCCTACTTCTGCAATGTGGACAATTTCCTCGTCTAGGTGCCATTCTGCACTGCCGTTGCAGGTGTCCGGTTTGGTTGCAATTCCAGCAACGAATTTGACTTCCGCGAGCTTTGTCTTCATCTGTGACGGCTATTCTCTGGCATGAGCATTTCACGACGGACATTTCCCTGACACGGTGTATTCCCTGGTATGCTTGGTCCGCAGCCTTCATTGACAAAGCGAATACCAATGCCTCGGGGAGTGTTCGCTTTCAGCAATCCTTACAGCCATTTGCAGTTGTCTGTCCTCTATGGCCTGAATAAAAGTTTCCACCGCCATTTCGTTGATAAGCTCCTCACCGACTTTAGGGTATGAAAGATGGGCTAGTCGTTCTATATCCGCTTGCAACTGTTGGAGCGTTTCCCCCCTTTTCTGGACTCGACTACGCAGCTGAACCCTGTACACCTGCTGCATGTGTTCATCCCCAAACCGCATCTCGATAGCCTGAACCAGAGAGTCGTAGTTCTGCTGTTTATCTTCCGGGATGGTCTGCAAGAGCTCCGCAGCTGGACCCCTCAGTGCAAGCGTGAGTGCAATAGACTTCTCTTCATCGTCCCAGCTATTGGTCATTGGCCATGATGTTTGACCATCGAAGATAGGAGGCTGCATCTCCTTTCTTCTCAGACCGTCAGTGGAATATTCCGGTGCTTTCTGTCTCTTCACGTTGCTGAGTTCCTTAGTAAGATTTTCGACTTGTTTTTCTACTTTTTCGAACTGAGTCTCTATTTTCTCGAACTGAGTTTTCATCGAATCTAGTTTCGACTTTTTCGAGTTGCGTCTCGACCTTCTCGATTTTCTCTTCGATCGCTTCGAATTTAGATTCCAAGTTCCTGTTTTGCTCATCAAGTTTGCTTTCCAGAGCATCTAGAGAATTCTTTTGTTCGTCCATCTTAAGTTCTAGAGAATTCTTTTGTTCGTCCATCTGAAGTTCTAGAGAATTCTTTTGTTCGTCCATTGATTTCTTTTGTCCGTCCAGCCTAACTTCTAGAGAATTCCTCTGGTCGTCCAGCTTAAGTTCTAGAGAATTCCTTTGGTCTTCTATTGCTTTCTTTTGTTCGTCCATGACTAACTTAAGTTGCAGGAGCAGACTTGTTATACCCGGGTCGGCTGCTGTACTTGCTGGTTCCTCTTCCACGTCAAACTCTACGTCGTGCGGATTTTCACCTTCCTGCGTTACTGCTTCTTCCAGACGAATCAGCAGGGCAACTTTTCCCCCAGTTGTGTCGAGGTTCCGCTTACTGAGTTCTGCCTTTAGTTGAGTTATAGTTAGTTTTCCCAATTTGCGACCCATTTTGCGCAACTAATTAACTCGCAACTAATTAACTCAGAAATCGTTTGTTTTTTTTTTTTTTTTTTTTTTATATTGTGCAATTTCACACCACGGAAATAGTTATTCACAGAATAAGTTTTATCCCACTTCTGACACCAATGTAATATGCGCGCTACGGCTCGAGTAGATAAAACAATGTTCTGTGAAATTTATTTCTTTATTTTCTAGTCTATAGAACAATTCAGGTTCACACTATATTATTCTTCGCAATTCTTTTCTTACAATGGTCTCTGTCCTCTCAAATCACTTTATCTCCTTTCGATTACTTAATTCACAAATCCAAACTAATTACTTCTTCTTGTTAAATCTCAACTTTCAATTTATCACAAAATTACAACTTCGCCCATTATCACTTTTCTAATCTCTTCGCCGCAGTTTAAAAACTACTGCTCCTTTCTCAATCGCCATCTGTCCTTATATAGCAGAAGTTTCTGATAGCCAGAAACTTCTAGCAAATTCTTCGACCACTGGAACAAGAGAAATAATTCTTGCAGTTATAATGCAACAAATTCCGAAGTGACTTTTCATTCTGGCAGAATTTTGGTTCGAACTGTCCTTTCATTCGAGGTTCGTGTCTGCGGTTTCCACAGTTCATGTCTACGAAAGAGACGGATAATATCACTGATGAGAGGGAATTATAACTGCAAGAATGATTGTCATCTTGGAATTTCTCTTGTTCCAGTGGTCGAGGAATTTGCTAGAAGTTTCTGGCTATCAGAAACTTCTGCTATATGAGGACAGATGGCGATCAAAAAGGGGGCAGTAGTTTCTAAACTGTGGCGAAGAGATTAGAAAAATGATAGTGGGCGAAGTTTTAATTTTGTGATAAATTGAAAGTTGAGATTTAACAAGAAGAAGTAATTAGTTTGGATTTGTGAATTAAGTAATTGAAAGGAGATAAAGTGATTTGAGAGGACAGAGACCTTGTAAGAAAAGAATTGCGAAGAATAGTATACTGTGAACCTGAATTGTTCTATAGACTAGAAAATAAAGAAATAATTTCACAGAATATTGTTTTATCTACTCGAGCCGTAGCTCGCATATTACATTATTGGTGTCAGAAGCGGCATAAAACTTATTCTGTGAATAACTATTTCCGTGGTGTGAAATTGCACAAGCAAAAAAAAAAAAAAGAAAAAAAAAAAAAAAGAAAAAAAAAAAAAAAGAGATTTCTGTGTTTAGTTAATTAGTTGCGCAAAATGGGTCGCAAATTGGGAAAACTAACTATAACTCAACTAAAGGCAGAACTCAGTAAGCGGAACCTCGACACAACTGGGGGAAAAGATGCCCTACTGATTCGTCTGGAAGAAGCAGTAACGCAGGAAGGTGAAAATCCGCACGACGTAGAGTTTGACGTGGAAGAGGAACCAGCAAGTACAGCACCCGACCCGGGTATAACAAGTCTGCTCCTGCAACTTAAGTTAGTCATGGACGAACAAAAGAAAGCAATAGAAGATCAAAGGAATTCTCTAGAACTTAAGCTGGACGAACAAAAGAAAGCAATGGACGAACAAAAGAATTCTCTAGAACTTAAGCTGGATGAACAAAAGAAAGCAATGGACGAACAAAAGAATTCTCTAGATGCTCTGGAAAGTAAACTTGATGAGCAAAACAAGAACTTGGAATCCAAATTCGAAGTGATCGAAGAGAAAATCGAGAAGGTCGAGACGCAACTCGAAAAAGTCGAAACTAGATTCGATGAAAATTTTGAGAAACATGAAACTCAGTTCGGGAAGATAGAGACTCAGTTTGAAAAAGTGGATACGCAATTCGAGATAGTAGGAAAGCAAGTCGAAAATCTTGCTAAGGAGCTCAGCAACGTGAAGAGACAGAAAGCACGGGAGTATTCCACTGACGGTCTGAGAAGAAAGGAGATGCAGCCTCCTATCTTCGATGGTCAAACATCATGGCCAATTTATAAAAGGCAATTCGAAGCGGCCGCAATGACCAATAGCTGGGACGATGAAGAGAAGTCTATTGCACTCACGCTTGCACTGAGGGGTCCAGCTGCGGAGCTCTTGCAGACCATCCCGGAAGATAAACAGCAGAACTACGACTCTCTGGTTCATTCTATCGAGATGCGGTTTGGGGATGAACACATGCAGCAGGTGTACAGGGTTCAGCCGCGTAGTCGAGTATAGAAAAGGGGGGAAACGCTCCAACAGTTGCAATCGGATATAGAGCGACTAGCCCATCTTTCATACCCTAAAGCCGGTGAGGAGCTTATCAACGAAATGGCGGTGGAAGCTTTTATTCAGGCCATGGAGGACAGACAACTGCAAATGGCCGTAAGGATGGCTGAAAAGCGAACACTCCCCGAGGCATTGGCATTCGCTTTGTCAATGAAGGCTGCGGACCAAGCATACCAGGGAATACACCGTGTTAGGGAAATGTCCGTCGTGGAATGCTCATGCCAGAGAACAGCCGTCATGGATGAAGACAGAGCTCGCGGAAGTCAAATCCGTTGCTGGAATTGCAACTATACCGGA
The DNA here is from genome assembly GCA_963082735.1 of Pocota personata. Taxonomy (NCBI): domain Eukaryota; kingdom Metazoa; phylum Arthropoda; class Insecta; order Diptera; family Syrphidae; genus Pocota; species Pocota personata. The sequence continues at coordinate 74,686,492 of OY720431.1, forward strand.
CACCTACAACGGCAGTGCAGAAGTGCACCTAGACGAGGAAATTGTCCACATTGCGGAAGTAGGAGAAGCAGAGAGGAAGCATCTGGCGGTGATAACATCCATCCTGTCAGTCAGACTTCCCAAAACCAGCAGTCAGGAAAGAGCGTAAGGACCAACTTCGCGGGGCAGAAGTTGGTTACTGGAATCGAGGCCCCAAAGGACCACCATTCAAGTTTCGCAAACTAAACGGGGTAACAAGAGCCTGGCAGTGGAGGCACTAATCAACAAGAAGAAGTGCGTAGCCACCATCAACACAGGTGCCACTGCCTCCATTGAAAGAAGAGATATCGTCAAAAGCTCCTGGCTGCACAACACCAACAGCTACTGCCTGAAGACTGCAACAGGGGATATGGCGAAGGTGTTTGGAGAAGTTCGTCTTACGATTACTCTGGCAGGACTGACGTTCTCCCATGCGTTTCTGGTGGCAGATATATGCGACGAAAGACTTCATGAAAGCAAATGAAGTAATTTTGGACATCGGGATGCAAGTACTGGGGTATCGAAATGTGGAGATTCCGATGGTGTACGGAAACGAGAATGCCGTAACTCTCATTACAGTCAACAGCAAAGACCAAGTTTTGCCGCCGTCTTCAGAGACAATCATTTGGACGAAGCTGGAAGGTGAACTTGGGAGCCACCGATTCTACATAGTAGAACCAGACCCAGAGAAGAATTCTCAAGACTACATCGTGGGAAAGACGTTAGTCGAACCAAAGAACACCATGGTTCCAATGAGGGTTTTGAACGCAAGACCACACACTGTCAAACTAAGGCGAGGGGAGGTGACTGGAAAATGCACGCCGATTACCGCCGTCGCAACAATATCTGAACGTGATGCTCCAAAACCTCTCCCATCACCTTGGACAGCGGAAACGAGAGAGATGATTCTCCAGTCCAGTGAGCTGAATCAGGAGCAGCGAACTATGGCAGAGAATCTTATCAATGAGTACGCTGATGTATTTGCCTCACAGGACGGAGAATACGGCCGAACACACCTGGTACAACATCGAATAGACACTGGTGATACTAGACCAATTCGGCAGCCTGCTAGGCGCCTTCCATTGGCAAAGCAGACAGAAGTTGCAGAGATGGTGTCGGCAATGGAGAAAGAAGGTCTGATTGAAAGTTCCAAAAGTCCGTGGGCATCACTGGTTGTACTGGTTAAGAAGAAAGATGGCAACAATCGGTTCTGCGTGGACTATCGGCAGCTCAATTACGTCACCAAGAAAGACAGCTATCCTCTGCCACGGATTGACGACACGCTGGACACACTGTCAGGAGCCCAATGGTTTTCCACCCTCGGCTTGAAGAGTGGCTACTGGCAGGTACAGATCCATCCAGAAGACCGGGAGAAAACCGCCTTCACCGCAGGAAATGGGCTATGGCAATTCACCGTAATCCTACAGACGGTTCGTGAAGGCTTTTGCCGGGATCGCAAAGAACCTGCACCAGTTGACGGAAAAGGGAAAACAATTCAAATGGTCAATTGAGTGCGAGAAGAGCTTCAAGGCACTTAAACAACGGCTATGCGATGCCCCAATACTAGCTTACCCCACTCCCTTGCGTACTTCAGCAAGGTGCTCTCTAAGCCAGAAAGGAACTACTGCGTGACAAGGCGGGAACTTCTAGCTTTGATCTTGGCTACGAAGCATTTTCACAAATACCTCTATGGGAGGAAGTTCGTTCTTCGCACAGACCATGCAGCCTTAAAATGGCTATTACAGTTCAAGAGTCCTGAGGGTCAGGTCGCAAGATGGATCGAAAGGCTGCAAATCTGCTACTACGAAATACAGCATCGTAAAGGAAAACTCCACTCTAATGCGGATGCACTGTCCCGGAGACCATGCAGAACGGATTGTAAACATTGTGCGCGTCAGGAAGAACGGGAGCTGGTTTCCATCCAAAGAATGAGAGCCGAACCTATCGCCGGCTGGCTCGTAGATGAGATCCGGAACGCTCAGAAGGAAGACCCGGATATCGAGCCGATTCTGGCCTGGAAGGAGAACATGGAGAAACCGGATCATCAGGACATCTCTCACAGAAGCCCGACCTTAAAGGCATATTTTGCGCAGTGGGACTCCCTCCATGTCCAAGAAGGTGTTCTGAGAAGAAAATGGGAATCCTCCGACGGAAAGTCGTTTGTAATGCAGCTTGTCGTACCGCGGACGAGGGTCAAGGAGGTGTTACAGGAAATACATGGCGGGGCGACCGTAGGCCACTTGGGAGTGAATAAGACGCTAGAAAAGGTACGAGAACGTTTTTATTGGTTAAAAGCGAAGGAAGATATCGAAGACGGGTGTAGAAAATGCGACGTGTGTGCAGCTAGCAAGGGTCTGAGAATCAAAACGTGGGAGCACCTTTCGAACGAATCGCCATTGACATCGCAGGGCCCTTTCCGGAAACCGACAATGGTAATCGGTATATACTCGTAGTAATGGAATACTTCAATAAGTGGCCGGAAGCGTTTCCGATCCCTAACCAGGAAGCCAGAACCGTGGCGGAGCAGATCGTCTACAATTGGGTTAGCAGATTCGGTGTGCCCTTGGAATTGCATTCTGACCAAGGGCGGAACTTCGAGTCAAGAATCTTCCAGGAGATGTGTCAACTACTCGGAATCAAAAAGACAAGGACAACCCCGCTTCATCCACAGTCGTACGGTATGGTGGAGCGTTTCAAAAGGACTTTGGACGAACATCTCTCGAAGGTCGTAGGTGACTACCAACGGGATTGGGACCGGCAGATTCCCTTGTTTTTGATGGCCTATAGAAGTGCCGTGCATAACACTACTCGACATACGCCGTTCGAAATCTTATTTGGTGGAATAGCTCGTTTACCCAGTGAGGTGAAATTTGGATCTCCTACCAATGAGCCCAGAAATGAAGAAGAGTACGTGGCGGACCTTAGGGAAAGGCTTAGGGACATACACCAAAGGACCAGAAGCCAGATTAAGATGACGAGCGTCCGCAAGAAGACCAGGTATGATGCCAAGGCAACAACGTCAGGATTCCAGGAAGGAGATCTGGTGTGGCTGTATAATCCCCATCGCCAAAAGGGGAAATCACCTAAATTGCAGCGGAACTGGGAAGGTCCCTACAGAATAGTAACCCGCGTCAACGATGTTGTCTACCGCATCCAGCGAGGACCGAGGGCCAAAATGAAAGTGTTTCATGTGGACCGACTGAGTCGATACAATGGCCGAAATGAGGATGCACTTTTTCGGGACGAACACGTCTAAGAGGGGGGCAGTGTAGTATAATAATAACTACGCTCCCTAAAAGTATGATGCAACAAATTCCGAAGTGACTTCTCATTCTGGCAGAATTTTGGTTCGAACTGTCCTTTCATTCGAGGTTCGTGTCTGCGGTTTCCACAGTTCATGTCTACGAAAGAGACGGATAATATCACGGATGAGAGGGAATTATAACTGCAAGAATGATTGTCATCTTGGAATTTCTCTTGTTCCAGTGGTCGAAGAATTTGCTAGAAGTTTCTGGCTATCAGAAACTTCTGCTATATAAGGACAGATGGCGATCAAAAAGGGGGCAGTAGTTTCTAAACTGTGGCGAAGAGATTAGAAAAATGATAGTGGGCGAAGTTTTAATTTTGTGATAAATTGAAAGTTGAGATTTAACAAGAAGAAGTAATTAGTTTGGATTTGTGAATTAAGTAATTGAAAGGAGATAAAGTGATTTGAGAGGACAGAGACCTTGTAAGAAAAGAATTGCGAAGAATAGTATAGTGTGAACCTGAATTGTTCTATAGACTAGAAAATAAAGAAATAATTTCACAGAATATTGTTTTATCTACTCGAGTCGTAGCTCGCATATTACAATATGAAAGAAAAACTTTGCATTGGAGAGGGGAGGGAACAGTATGTATCTATCTATAACCGATTGCTACAACTCTAATTCAGATATTCTTTTCCACGTCGCCCAATGAGGTAGAATATAAAACGATTTTTTTTTTTTGAGGTGTCCCCTGTAGGCATAGTCCTCGCTCTTTAGTAAGTACTAAAGAAATAAAAATATTCATAAAATAAATAGTAACTATCCATTAATAAAAAAAAAGAATGAATAATTTTAAAAACTTAACAAACTAGAGTGAAAAACAGAAAATAAATAAAAATTCACAAAACAAAATTAACAAAACAAAGAAAGGATTAATGAATATGAATAATAAACTGAAGTTCTCAGTTGCTCACACTTTTAACTCCACAGAGATCCTTATTGGTTTTCTTAACTGAAAATTTGACTAGACCAATTAAAATGAATTTATAAATGGAGTGTCTGTGCTCATCATCGTCACATTTCATGCTCTCGGAAGCTGTCATTTTCAGTGCGGATTCGAGCAAAGCTTCAATCAAGTGTTCTTCGTGTCGTATTTTTGCAAATTACCTTTTAAAAAGTGTTTGCATACTTTTGACATAAGTTTCAAATGCTAGAGAAGGAACAGTTAACTTTCCAAATTCGGATAATGTGTCATAAGTTTTATAAGCTCGTAATTTTATTAACAGAGTTTGTTCTCGAAATTTGTCTGTTTTGTCTATCATGAACAGAGTGCAGTTTTCACAATTAAGTTTCTTATGCAACTTAAAAGCTGCAAACCCGGCATAAAATATAAGTGCCGCTTCTTGCAGCTTCTGTGAACATCCTTTGGATACAACTATTTCTGTCTCATTGGCATCACCATCAAACTCGTCATAGCATTATGGTATTCGATACTGCTCAGAATATCTATTCCCATAAAATGATCTTCTACTGGAGCTTCAGTGTGGAATTCTTCATTGTGATCACACTTAAGATCTTGGCAATCAGCTTCGTGCAACAACGACTCAGCCCCAGAATTTTTAAAACTTCAATTTTCTGGCGACTTTAAATTTTTGAAAATAATTTGCTTCAAATTACGAATAAATCTGTAGGCTGAAGGGTTCCGTTCGTATGATCCCCTATTTGATCGAGCTATTGAAAATAAATTTTCTGCAACATCAGTATTAAGATGTGCAATTAGAAGGAATTGCTGGTTATTTTTAAGTTTTTCCCATATTAGTTCTATAGCAAGTAAAGTTTGTAGTAACCCGCCAAAGCAATATGGCTTTTTCATCTTACCGGTAGATTCCCATAACGATATCCATTGCCTAGCAGTTTTAATGGACTGCAGAGTCTCGCTATGTAGTGAAATAGGGTGTCGATTAGGGTTGCTTGTATTTAATCTGTAACTGTTTAAGTTGTCGAAAAGATCATTCATTTTGCTTAAAAAAGTTACCGTTGAGGCAGCAATCTTCTTAACGGCTTCTGTTTTAAAACAATTTGCTGACATTGCGTTGAAGACTCCAGCAGCAACATTAGCACTTAAAACTTGGGTAGCCAATTTCACTGACAATTTTTCAAATTGCAATGTTGCTTGGGTTTATATGACTTTTGGTTAGCTTAAAGCATACTTGAAAGATGTTCTTGGAATCCTCTTCAAAAAGTTTGACAAGGTTTCCCCATGAAACAATATCTTCAGATATTATAATTGGATTCTTAAGCAAACAATTTCGCACACTTTTGAATAAGTGAGGATAGTCATATAGAACAAAAATTCATTGAATTTCAATATCGAAAAAAGGTTTGTTTTCGTTTGCCCCAAGTAATTTGTATGCTCTTCTGTTATTGCTGCCTTGGTCACAACATACACCAATAACTTGCAGACCACACTCCAAAGTTTTTGATATTGTTAATTTCAATATCTCGGCAATTTCATCACCTTTCGAACATCCTATATAATAAGATGTGGTTTGCTTTCAATTTTTATTTAATCCCCTAAGGGTAGAAACCATTACTTTGAAGGCTACAGTGGCACGTCCACCCAGCTCCCCGAAGTCAGAAAAGCCGTATACCATGTCATTTTTAATGTTGTAATCAAGTTCAGGTTTGATTGCCATTTAATCAAAAATTAATACGCACCTTTTCTCTATGCTTGACATCGTTTCTACCTTGCTCTTTAAAAGATTAATCATTTGGTGTGAAAAACCGGCCGGTAAACTTAAGGAAGAATGCCATCGAAAGATTGTGCTTATAGATGGTAAACTAAATCCGGAGCTCACCATATGGGAATATAATGAGGGAGACTTATAAAAAAACTTCAGACACAAATCTTTTTCGTCATTCGTCCAATGTGCATATTTACAAAAGTTTTTACGTCGACTGGCTAATTTTGCAATTGCATGTCAACGTTTTTCTCCAAGTTATAGTTCTTATCAATTTTTAATCGTTTTGGCGTATCGAAAATGTACCGAGGCTTTGACCGAGGTATGGTATTTACTATTCGCTCATTATGAAAATTCGAGAGAAGGAAACTATGAAGGAGAAATTTGCAAACTATTATTTTCAAGGCTAGGTAGAGAGAAATCTCTAATATATGTCATAGGGTGGAAACTCTATTAACACAAAGTGTAGTTGGAGAAATCGCAGTATTGTCAGTTTCAATCAAGTTTTGGCTGATATTTAGTACATTGGATGCACTAGAACTGTGCGAAATGACCGCTGAAGGAAGCTTTTTGTCTCTGATGTTATCCATGATTCTGAAGCAAGACTGATCGATAGATATATCAGAGCAACTGCACACTGACATCGATGACATTGGCAGGGCATTTTTAGATAGCAGTTTTCGATGTGTTTCGACCTTTACATCTTTGCTATAAAAATGGGTTTCACAAATGAAAATATGTTTTTTCAATGTATTACATTGAGTATGCTTTAACCAAACATCCCCTCTATGATGTTTAGGAACTGTAAAAAGGAAAATGTTCTTTTGATATTGTCACATTCGTTGTATGAACATTTAGACATCCGGAAAATCAAATACAAGTACGTGCAAATTAAAGGAAGTAATAGTATTTACCAATGAAATATAATCTGTTTGCCAATAACCACAGATTGAAAATCACAAACAAATTCTTAAAAGAACATACAGTTATGACGCAAACTAGCACTGCACTGCCAATGGCTCAGGCCGATGAGTTATTCCATACAATGGTTATTCGCAATGAAATAAACACACACATTCCCCCCAGACCCCACATCCACAGACCCCACACCACAGGCACAGGTGAAAAGGAAATATTATGTTTGTTTAAAATAAGCAAAAAGAATGTGCTATGTTGTGTGTATTTTTTTTGAGCACATTGCTTTCGCTTCATTTTCATTATCATTCAGATTTACGCGCAGAAGAATCTTACTCGACACAGCATGATGTTTGAGTGGGGTGGGTTTGTGCATAGAGAGTTACTGGCATGGGATTGGTTAGATTAGAGCGGAAATGTGTTATGCCTTATGAGTGCATATGGAAATTGTTGAGGCAAAAGAGCGTAATACTTTTGTGGTACTCAGCGACGAGTGTTTACTTTGGCCGCTAGAGGCACCACCATCGATTTCCTCAAGTGATAGTACTATTAGTTTCATATACAATGGTATAAGTAAGCAAAGAAATAAATTACGATAATATTATATTTAACACTCCTCCTATCAGCGTACTTTTAACAAATTTTATTTAAAAACATTTCAAAATTCTACAAATTCTTTTTATAAATTACTAATTAATTATTTTTTTTTTTTTAAGAACTTTAGATACTTGTCATTTGTTTAATACAATTCAAATGTTTACTTTTATCTAACGGCTTTGTTAAGACATCGGCAATCATTTCGCAAGTTGGCTTATAGATAACTTCAATTTCTTTATTCAACTGTGCCTCACGAGAGAAATGATATCGGATATCAATATGCTTAGATTTGGAATGTTGAACATTGTCTTTGGAAAAACGAATGGCACTTTGATTGTCGCAAAATATAATAGTTGGAGAAGTTACCTTACGGTATTCGATCTCGTTGAGAACCCCCCTCATGTGGATGACTTGTTTTGTGGCTTCGGATAGTGCCATATATTCCGCCTCCATTGTAAATAATGCCACTGATATTAGTTTTTTACTCTTCCAACAGATTGGTCCTCCTGCCAGAATCAGTAAATATCCTGAACACAATCTACCGTCTTCAACGTCGTTCGCCCAGTCAGCATCTACGTAGGCATGTAGATCTTCGTTCGTCCTTCGATAGGTCAGCTTGAAATCTGGGTTTCCTTTGAGGTATCGCAATACTCTCTTCGCAGATATCCAACGATGTTTTGTTGGGTTTGATGTGAATCTACTTAGGTAACTGGCCACATATGTAGACGACTTAGAGATCCAATAAGTTCCCTGTACAACATCGATCCACCATCTTCTTTTGACATTGACCTAACCGCCTGACTGCTATCCAAAGGAGTCGAAACCGCCTTAGCATCTGACATGCCAAATCGTTCAAGCAATTTTTCAATATATCCTTGCTGATTAACTTCGATTTGTCCAGTGTCACCTTGTCTGCTGACATTTAAACCTAGCACACTTCGTACCTTACCCAAATCTTTGATTTCAAATTTTTTTGATAAAGATGCTTTAGTTGATTGTAACTGCTGCAGATTGTCCGATGCAATTAACAAGTCGTCTATATATAAGACCAAGATAGTTGTTCCGAACTCGTCCTTATTGTGGTACAGGCACGGATCCCATGATGTTTGCTTCAATTCTAAACTTTTCAAAAACTCGTCCAGTTTCTTGTGCCATTGCCGCCCTGCTTGCTTGAAGCCATAAAGCGGACGAAGAAGTTTACATACCTTCTCTGTTGAGTTTTTGTCACCAGGGAATTCGGGTTACTCCATGTATATCTCATCATCCAGCTCTCCTTATACGTATGCAGTGATGACATCCATCTGGTGTAAGTATAGCTTCATATTCGCACACACAGCAAAAAGTGTACGAATTGTCTCGTATCGTGCCACAGGAGCAAAAACCTCATCAAAGTCCACACCAGCCCTCTGCTCGCATCCTCTCGCTGCAAGCCTTGCTTTGTAGCGGTCGATTGAATCATCTTCCTTCCGTTTAATGCGGAACACCCATCTGCTGCTCAGGACTGTCTTGTTCATTGGACGATTTTCTAGCACCCAGGTATTGTTTCTGCTAAGAGATTGTAGCTCAGATCTCATAGCCCCTGTCCACCTACGACTCCCCTCTCCGTTCATGGCTTCTTTAAATAATAAAGGTTCATTAATATTATTATAAGCTAAATTTACCTTGAACATCCTCGTCTGCGCTACTATTCGGAGACATATATTTGTCTTCGTCTTCGGAATTAGGTTCGGCCGCTGAGTCGTGACTTTCTTCTTTTATAGATGTCTTCTCACTGTAATCTGCTTTGTCGTCACCTTCCGTTACTTTCAGGTTTCCAAGTTCGTCCTTATCTTCAGGTGGTACTTTGTTGGTACTTCGTTTCAAATAAATTTCTGTCGTCCAGTATATAATTGTCTGGATTTATGTATTCGAAGAATTTTACATCCTTGTTACGCGTCACCTTCATTGTGTTTTCATCCGAAATTCTATAGGCCTTGGACTCTTGGGAATATCCAACTAATCGAAATTCATTACCCTTCGGATCTAGTTTCTTTCTTCCTGGTGCCTTGTCCAGAGCGATAACCCTTCTTCCAAATGATCGCAGAAAATTTACGATTGGTTTTTTGCCACGCCATAATTCAAACGGTGTTTTGTTACCTAGCGTACTCGTTGGACATCTATTTCGAGTGAACGCTACTGTACTTACTGCTTCAGCCCACAAATATTTAGAAAGATTGGCGTCTATCAACATGCATCTCACCATATCCAAAAGAGTTCAATTGAAGCGTTCGGCGACCCCATTTTGCTGTGGAGTATGCGGCACTGTAAGCTGTCTTTGGATGCCCTCATTTCGCAAAATATTATTGAACTCCGCAGAGAGATACTCAGCACCGTTGTCGCTTCTTAGAAATTTAATTTTTTTGCCTATCTCACGCTCTGCTCGTAGTTTAAAATTTTTGAATGCAATTAAAACTACACTTCTTTGTTTTTGAAATACTGCGCACCTCCTAAAGATTTCACATTCATAGGTCCATAAATATCAGAGTGAGCGATTTCCAAAATATCACTGGCTATTTTAGGTGGGGGTTTAAATGTTGGCAGATTTTTCCTTTTTGACAAGTAACACACTTCACTTCTTTATCGGAAAGCTTTGTGTTGATTCCTAACACCAAGCCGAATTGTTGCAGCATTTTAAGTTATTTGAAGTTGATATGGCCAAATCTCTGATGCCAAAGAATTAAATTTGTATCGTCCATTGGTACACACGATAGCGCGTCACTTTGGATTTTGGTACTCACTTCCAATTCTTGAATAATATAAAGCTTCCCTCGTTTTGGTGCTCTGAAAAGAACAGATTTGTTTTTCTTGTAGATAACGCAAAAATCCTCTTGAAAAGAAAACGAAAACCCGTTTTTCTTTGCTTTCGAAACGGACAGCAGATTTTGTCTTAAATTTGGCACTAACATAACGTCACAGAGTGTGATCTCAATAATTTCTGCAGATTTTGATTTTATCGCGATCAATAAACTACCTATTACAATATTTTTGCTTCTATAACGTCCTTCCCAGCTGTTTTAATTTGCATTGGATCGGAGCTATCCACCCCACAAATTTATTTTTGTCGTTGCACATGTGTGCACTCGCACCGCTATCCACACACCAACCAGCTTTGCGTTCGTCATCTGCAAACGCACTCAATACTGTCATAGCATTTTCATTTTTGTCGTTTACGTTTCTTCCGTTGTTCTTCGTACGACACTCGCTTGCAATGTGGCCTGTTTTTCCACAAGAGTAACACTTGAATGTTTTTTGTCTTCTTTGCAAGTAATTCTGATTCTTGTTTGCCGGTGTTCTGTTCTTCGTGTGATTTTTTTCTTGCTATAGTAATGCATGTGGATTAGTCTCTTCGCCGCTAATTGGGTTTTTTTTATTTTGTTTTGCCTCTTCTTCCATTAGCTTTACTTTAAGGGAGTTTATCGTAGGGGTATCATCTCTTGTCTCTATCGCTACACAGAAATTCTCATACTCGGGAGGCAATGTATTGAGGACCATAATCGTGAGTAGTTCCATTTGAATCGCAATTCTTGCTTCCTCTAACTGGTCTGCACTACTTTGGAACTCTCGTAGGTGTTGCTGCATGCTGATTTCATTTCTCTTTTTCATTTGAAATAAGTGTCTGTACAAGACTATCTTTTTGGCTCGTCCTTTTGATTTGTGCACTTCTTCTAGGACTTTCCATGCCTCGTTGGATGTCGTTGACTTTCTAATATAGCCCCTTTGGTTTTCCTTGACTCCGAGAAAGATCGTCTCTTGGGCTTTTGCATCCTTGGTAGTCCACGTATCGTCAGTAGCCTTTTTTTTCAATTTTGCATCTACGTAACCCCATAGGTCGTTACAAATTAAAACACTTCTCATCTGTAGCTTCCACGACTCATAGTTGTCCTCACCCAGTTTCTCAATGTGAGAAGTATTGGCGCAATTCACCTCTATATTTCTATTGATATTTGATTGAATATTCGAATAAAACGATTCTTGACTACGAGTTCGACTACGAGTTTCTATTACCATAATTAAAACTGCACTACAGAATTAAAAATTTGTGCGCGCGACACTGGGCCCATAACCTGTTAGGTTTAAGGTAAATAAAAGAAATAGGCGCGATATATTTAAAGTGCACTCAACGGCGGTTTATTCATGAATGAATAAAAGAACATGGTACAAAGTATAAAGAGAATTCAATGTTATGTATGTATGTGTGTGAATGTATGTAGTTGATAATAGGAATAAGTACGTATGTATAAGGAAGCAAAGAAATAAATTACGGTGATATTATATTTAACAACAACTAACGAAACTTGTCATTTATCTCTGCAATCGTTTGAGGGTCATTGGTATATACTTTCTGCTTCACAAAATGGATTTTGACGGATTGTCACGAGCACTGTCACTCACTGCGGCGATATTTTCGCGTGACCGAATTTTTTCCATTAATTCCTCAACTGCGACACGGTGTGCATACCGACATTATTTCGCAATGCGCTAATCGTGTTGGTTAAATTTTCCCCATTTTGGAGGTGTGTTCTCTCGTTTTCCGCTAATGTCACGCTCAGTATTCACAAATGTATATTTTCAACGGAACCGCAGTAGTGCCAGATTGAAATTATAATCCTCAATTGAATCACCCTATACAAACATATCTTAATTCTACCAAACATAGACAAATGTTTAAAATATAATAGAATTATTCATAAAAATAATTATGGTTTTCAAAAGGTAAAAGGAATGAAGCACTAGAAAGAGCTGGTAAATTGTTTAAATGGCTGTGGAACTATCCAAGGGATAGGGCTTTTAAAGTTTGTATACATAATTTAAACAGTGTGCATAAGGTCATCAGTAGTGAATTGCCTCTATGGTCAAAACTTGATCCATTACTGTTTGCCCTTTATACGAGTACGTATGAGCTACTATGAGTTTTCAAAAAATAAGTATGCCGTTTGTTTTGCTTTGTTGTGTTGTTGTTTTATGCTGAAAGAAATTGAATATATGCTAAGTTAGCATTAAATATACTTTATTTTTACTTTTATGCAATTTAAGGGTAAAATATTCTAAATTTTGCATAAAACATGCTAAAATTACATCTCTGAATAAAACATCGGTAAGTAATCGCGACAAGAGAGAATGACTAATTGCTGTGTTGTTGCGAGCAATGTTTGCGTTTGATGTGTCCGAACGCATACTGATTAAATGAGCAGGGTTCGACAGAGTACTTGATAGTCATTTTTGACTTTTATTTAGTGGCGGCGCGGTAAGTTCGATATACTGAGTTGAATTAATACATGATGGGTTAGTAGGCTTGTGCGGTCTATTGCAATTGACTCATTTTACAGCCTCTGCAAAACTTGAGGAAAATAACATGGTAGTGACAATTTTTACAAATCTACATACTCATACTATAGTCTGGGAATATGATTATCATACTATTTACCTCGATATTGTTCCTGCTGTTTACCTGCTCACATTGATCTCATGTTGAGTTGCAAGGGAACAAAGTTCAATGCCTTTTGAGTAATTCTAAAAGCGATAAGGTGGGTTTCGTCACAACTTATTTAAGTAAGTTCCAACGAAAAATGCAACAGCCCATAAGCATTTTCTAAAGTTGTTTTATGGACAAAGGACTGGTCCAATATTCATTAAAATGCACTTGGGGACAGTCAACATCTTGGCATGTGACTAGGAATGAGTTTTATTCATTTTATTCAAATTCATAGGAAACTACAATAAAACAAATTATAAAAAATCGACTATATTTTAGAAATAATTTAATTATATTAATTATAATTAATTTTCTGGATCATCCCATCATGTATGGTTGAATACAAATTGTAAAACTGCATTTGTGTATGTAGATCACTACACATTCCACACACAATTCTCTCCCGAACCTGTATGAATTTATTTGCATTTACCTCTTATCGAACTCATCTCAACCTTCTTTTTTAACTGACTTTAACCAGCAACATGTTTTGGAGCAAGATGATCAGACTAACACAGCTAACTCAAGTCCCACTTGAGGGCAAAAGTATAAATGGTATGTCAAAACAGTGTATGAGAGACTTTTAGAATTCACAAAGATCTCCAAAAAAGTCTGTGTGAGCATTCACCAAGTTTACTAGACAGCTAAATTGGGAGTCGGACAGAATCCCGAAAAACATAATCCCGAAAACCCAAAATCCCGAAAACCCAAAGTCCCGAAAACCTAAAATTCCGAAAATCCACAATCCCGAAAGGCCAAATTCCCGAAAATGAAAGTGAACACCTCGCACCCACTTCAAATCCTACAAATGACCCCAAGCAGGGGGGTTGCAGGGGGCAGCATGCCCCCCCATACATATTCCACTGTTTTTGCATTGTGGATATAATATATATATGTATATTTGAACCTTTGAGAAATTTTTAATTTTATAAAATATTTCGTGATTTAGTTATCGCGATTTTTTTTCGGGATTTTGTCCTTTCAGGATTTTAGATTTTCAGGATTTTGGTTTTTCGGGATTTTGGATTTTCGGGATTTCAGTTTTCGGGATTTTGACCCCAACCCAGCTAAATTTCTATGTTTTCATTGTTTTAAAGTTGAAATCGACTGAAACGCTTGCCCGATTAGGTGAAAATTGTTAACTAAATTATTAGGACTAGAGAAGTTCTATATAAAAAAATGTCTGGGAGAGTACATATTTGAATTTAATAGAAAACTAACAACAAGCATTTTAATGCTTTGAAACTATTTACATGTACAACTTTAGTTTATTTGAATATAATTTGTTTTATCATTTAGGGTATTAATTGAAGAATACAGATGATCATGGCCCCTGTGCAGCAGACATGCAAAAACATTTTTTTTAAAAAACTTTAGTGAAGATATCCCGAATAATACATATAAATGTGAAAATTTTAATGTTTAGATATTTGTTATGTTATTATGCATGCCTTAACAGCTGAACAAATTTGGACGAAACTTAGTGGATAGATAATTCATGTCCTGGATTAGTGCATAGATATCAAAAAAAATATATTTTTTTTTAATTGCATATTGATGCCACAAAATAATAACATAATTAGGGTACTGCATCCGTTTTGAGTTTTCTGTAAAAGACCTTTTTGGCATTAAAGTAGTCGGGTAAAAATTAGTCAGTCTTTTTCGGGAACTAGCGTTGAAAAAGAGTACGAAGTAATTTACTCTATAACTTTTTGTGCAGCAAAGATAGCAAAGATCAAAAAACTCGAGCCATGAAAGCAGCTAGAAGCTGGAGACGTCTCCTCAATCGCTAGCAAGTCGTCAACAACAAGCCAAATATTTGGCATCACAGCGAGCAGCTTAGACTGATAAAGATGCTGTAGCTCGCAGAAGCGTTGTTGCTGAAAGGGTAGCACAATGACGACAAGCCTTTACCAGAAACACGTGGACCGTATTTCAAAAACCCGCTTTTGAATATGATGCGACTTTTGAGTACTACAGTCACAGACTTATAAAAATTGAAAGCATTAATAACAAATGTAGATTTTACAGCGCACTGGAGTGGAAGGAAGGGGTAACTGGAATGTGTTGCTCTGGAGGTGAAGTAGTCATACTAATAACAGACGAGACGATAGAGCATTTGAAAGAACTGTTTTCTAACAAGACAGAGGAATCGCGGCGATTTCTAAATCGTGCCATATGACATATTTTGGAGTCGATTTTTTTTTTCATTTTTAATGCATTTTTATTGATTAATTTATTATAACTTACATGCTAGACAAAAAACGCTTAAAACTAGCTTAACTAACTTAACTATCTTATTCTAACTTACTGGCCCTATGCGGGCACTCTAAGTTAAACCTAATACTTAAAACTATGTCTTTCGACGTAACGAACTTTTTATTTATTTATTTTTTTTTTAATTTTAATTGTTACTAAGAAAATTAAACAGTACATGAACTTTTTTTTTTAATTGATCTTATATATAAAACTTACAAATCTACCTTAAAATAAATCTTAAAATATCTTATTCTACCTTAATCTATCTTACTCTAGCTTACGTAATTATATACGTACTTTCTTTTTGTTTTTTAATTTTTTTTTATCAAGTGCTGTTTTTTTTTTTCTATCCAAGTGCTGATTGATTTTTTTTTTTTTTTTTTTAATCTATATAAAATATACCTAAACTACCTAAACCTTAAACTATGTAAGTCGACCATGGACAACAGACAGCCAACCTCAAACATGCAACAGGCTACCCTGGATCAGGAGGAAACGACGAAGGAGTTTCCTCTCTTTCGGCTAGCCACCAGAAATGACCGTACTGACGTTGTACGTCCTCAACATCACGACCCGATACCGCCCTACTAAACCGGAGACGCTCCACACTGCCGCGTGCAACGTCTCTGTCGTAGTTGAGTCGCCTATCCACAACTGTCCGAGCAACGTGGAAGATTAGCGGTACAGCCAATCTGTCCTGGATCAGACCTTTCTTATCAAAATGGAGGAACGCCTCTGGGGGAACAAAGCCGTTAAGGCGCACTCTCTCGTGATATTCGTAATTGGGGTAATAAGCCCCGGAGATCAGGTTGTTCGTCGAGCTCATTGCTCTTGAAATGTGCCTTCGAATCAGCTTGATAACGAAATTATCCACTCTTATTAGGTTAGCCCTGTTGTATAGGACCTCATTGGGATAGAATTTTATGTACTGGGACTCTGGTGTTCTGTACAAATGAAGGCAAGCCCGAAGGCAAGCCCTCTCAAACACCCGAATCTTTTCCAACAAGCTTGCTCCCACGTTGAACCACACGGGGCATCCATATACGAGCATGGGCCTAATAAGGGCCATGTAGCAGATTACCTTTACCCTTGCATCGAGTTGCTTGCTATAAAAAAGTCTCTTTGTAAGGGCAAAAGCACCTTTGGCTCTGGCCAGAGCAGCATCTATATGTTTGTTAAAATATTGATATTGGTCTAACCAGAGCCCCAGGTATCTGACTACACTTCGACTCGCAAGTGGCTGTCCGTGCGGTCCCACGATTGAGAACTTTCGCCAATTCTTTCTGGTATCCCTAGAGGCCCCAGACAACGGCGTCCTAAAACGAATGGTTTCCGATTTCTGGAATTTGATCTTCAACTTCCAGTCATCGCAATATCGCTGAATCTTATCGAAGTCACGTTGCAAGAGAATTGCATTGACCTCGATTTTTGGTCCTGATCTGTACGCGATCAAATCGTCTGCGTACGCTATGGCATGGTGAAGTGATCTTATCAGATCGCTCGTGTAAATGTTGAAAAGGATCGGTGAATTAACCGCACCTTGTTGCAGACCGTTTTTAATTAGAAATGTTCCAGCAGAAGTCACATTGCCATTTTTGACAATGAACTGTCTACTGGTGAGCATGTTATGAATTATGTACAGCAGTGGTTTGCTTATGCCCAGCCTGCTTAGCTTGTAGAAGAGTCCCTCTAACCATACGGTGTCGGAGGCCTTCTCCAACTCAATCAGGCAGGCACCCGTGCACTGTTTCTTGATTTTGTTCCATTGGATATCCGACACCAGTTTAGACGCGGCATGTATTGTATCATGCCCCGCCTTAAAACCGAATTGGTTATCCGGAATTATATTACTGTTCTCAGTCCACTTCAGCAGGGCTCTATTGATCACTTTCTTATTGATCACTTATCGACCGGAGATTTGCCGGTTTGGAGGTGTCCTTACCCCGTTTGGGGATGGGTTGTATCACTGCTGTTTTCCAATGCGCTGGATAATGTGCATTATTCAGCGCATTGTTAAACAGAGTGGTGTAAATGTCCACCGCTTCTAGAGGGAGATGTCGAAGCACAATGTTCGATACTCCATCGATTCCCGCAGATTTCTTCATCCCCAGTGAGTCGAAGATCACCTGGAGCTCCACCTTCGATATGAACGGGGGATGTACCCTTTCATCGACGATGACATTATTTGCCATGTTATCATCATTGAACTCGGTAAAACATATGTTCTCGGATCGCCAGTGCTCTATATCATTTCGAAGGTATGTGCACAAGGACGCGATTTTCCAGGTCGTGGTTCGGGCAAATGGTATCATTCACCTTGTACACTTCCTGGAAAGTCGCTCCTATAGCCTCTACCTTCTCCTGTGGATCTTCGATCACAAAGAAGTTGTCATTTTCTACTGCGTTATCTGGATCTATACCTGCTGTTATAAGTATTCGCCCATTGTTCGTCGTTCGGGAGATCTTAAGGCACGGAAGGTCGTTTTGATTATTCCTCCGAAATGTTTTATTTATTTGCGGGAACATACTCGGGTTGTTGGATTTTACAGCTCGAATTTTGTTGTTCCAATGCAAATTTACAGAAAGTCTGTAATTTTCTCTAGTTAATTTTTGGAGGTTTTTAATCAACGACTTCAGCGTCCTGACCTCCGAGTTTTGTCTGTCAGTAAACTGTCTGTACAAGGTTTTTAGTCTCGACAGCAGTCTACTTTTGTGTTGGTGTAATGCGTCAATTGTTGCATTACGGAATATGTCTGCGTTGTCAGTATGTTGATACCGAGG